>WNWK01001089.1:0-328688 GCA_009830355.1 Cherax destructor | reverse complement strand
TTGGAATGTGGGACCTGAAGTGGTCCGACATGTAATGGGCGAGCAATCCGAAAAGTGCCGCACCGTAGAGGGAGAAGTTGGAATCAAGGTCAGAGAAGAGCGAAGGTCACACGTGTCAAAAGGGCTGGTCGGAACCCTGGTACCTGGAGCAGGTGACGAACCGGCACCAGCAAGAGGTACAGGGGTATTGGAGGTGTCCAAAGAGTTGTCCATTAATGAGTTAGGGTCAGAACTAGGTTCGGTATCAGGAAGGGGCCCGGGGTAGTGGGTTCATGGATTGGGTCAGCCATGGTTAGTTACTTCTTTCTTTTAATTTTTAAGAAAAAAAAGAAAGAAAATAAAATAAAAATAAAAAAAGAAAAAAAGGGGAGAACGTGGAGGAATAGCTCCTAGGAGGAAAGAAAGGGGCGTAAATCCCCCTCCACACCCAAGAGGACCTCAACACCACAAGTAGTGCAGATGCTGCATGGAACCTGTGCCATACCCTACCCTTCATGCCAGTAATCCAGCAATCTGGGATAGCAACCTCACATCCACCGAGCCACCTCGGTGGACAAGAGAGGGCGGCCGGATATCCGCCACAAAGCATACCACCTTCAGCCACCACCCCCGGAATCCGAAAGGTGGCCTCCAGAGATACACCCGTCACCCGAAAGATACCCAAGGCCACCCCCCGGGAGACCAGAGAGGGATCGGGACATCCCCAGGCGATCCAGATTCCACGGCAAACTACACCACCGCCAAGGACCTCAACGGAATGGGATGGACCACGATACCCTTCCCCCTACCTAGGAACTAGAATGCCTGTGGAGAGAAGCTCCCAGGGTAAAAATGGGAAGGAACTAAGGAGGGATGAGGAGGAAAGGAAAAAAGGGAGGATGGAGGAGAGGGGATGGGGGAGGGGATTGGGGGTATTGGGTTCGGTCTGAGGAAGAAGACCAAAAGGTCTAATTCCTCAGACCAAGAGCCTCTTCACCATGCCAAGGAGCCCCCCTTGAAGAGGAGCCTCTCCATGAGATACCCATGAGTAAAACAAATGTGGCCTATGTGAAGAGGGAGAAAATAGTCTCCCAACCTCGACAGTGGTGAAAAAAAGAAGGCCAAAACAATTATGCAAGTGTATTTTTGTAGGTGCTTTTGTAAGTGTATTTTTGGGGTCTGAAATGGATTAATTAATTTTCATTATTTCTTATGCGAAAAAATTCCTTCGGTATCGGCACTTGAATAGCCATATGGAACGAATTAAGCTCGTAACTCGAGGTACCACTGTATAAGATAGTCACTGATGTTACTAGAAGTTCTTTATTTGTTCATTGCCCCTGTTTACTCCGTCCTTTTCTTGCCTACATTTGCATTTGTCTTCTCTTCAGTTATCACCTTTCTATGTTCATGTAGCATCTCCCTTTCCCTACCCCCTTGGAAAGTTCCAACAGTTCGTGTCTGTTTTTTCCCACTGCCATGCGCGAAAGCCCAACTGCCTACGGTGGCTTCTCGGTGGCTTCTCGCTCTCTTTCGTAACCACTTCCGATCTCATTCTCATGCCATCGCAGTGTACACTGATGGTTCCAAGTCTTCTGACTACCTCGGATTCACAGCAGTGTTTCCGGACAGCGTCGTGCGAGGGCATTTATTTTCCTCGGCTAGCATTTTTATGGGTGAATTGTATGCCATTCTTGTAGCACTTATCTGTATTGCATCTATGCCTGTGTCACCATTTGTGGTTGTTTCAGACTCCCTTAGTGCTTTACAGGCTATATGAAAATTTGATACACCTCATCACCTGGTTCTTCGTATCCAACTTTGGTTATGCCCTATCTCTAGCATGCACAAAGATAGTTTTTAATTGGGTCCCCAGTCATGTTGACGTACAGGGCAATGAACAGGTAGACACTGATGTGCGGTCAGCAGTACATGACCTCCCAGTTTCATATACATAGAGGTGTTCCATTCAAAGGCTATTTTGCTGTAATTACTACCCACCTTCACACCCATTGGCAGCAACGTTGGTCTGATCTGCTACATAACAAATTACATTCTAGTAAACCAAGTACGTATAGGTTTCTGGCTGTCTTCTTGTCATCAGTGTCGAGGTTGGGAGACTACTCTCTCCCGTCTTCGCATCGGCCACACTCGTCTTACTCATGGGTATCTTATGGAGAGACTCCCTGTCCCTCTCTCTGAGCATTGTCAGGTTCCAGTATCTGTTCACCATATTCTGTTGGACTGCCCACTCTATCAACGAGCACGCAGATTTTACCTCCGTCGTTGTCTTCGCTCTGCGGCTCTTTCTTTACCTTCCCTTCTTGCTGATGGACCCTCCTTTAATCCTGACTCTCTCATTGACTTTTTGACAGCAACTGACTTACTGCACAAACTCTGAAGGTTATACCTCTAGCACTCCCCTCAGTCCCTTCTACCTCAATCTCTTGCTATCCTCTCTCCCTGCACTATCCACTGTCCTGCTGCACTCCATACCCTACTAATCATCCCTCTCCCTCTTACAACCCATTCTTCCTGCATCCTGCCCTAACCTGCTGTGCTGTATGACCCCTGTGGTTTAGCACAGCCACACTCGTCTTACTAATGGGGAGGTACCATGTTCCACTCTGAGAATTGTCAGGTTCCAGTTTCTGTTAGCCATATTCTGTTGGACTGCCCACTATCAACGCACACACAAAATTTACCTCCAACGTGGTCACCGCTCTACTACCCTTACTTTAGCTTCCCTTCTTGCTAAAGGGAAGCACAGCAACTGATTTACTGCACAAACTCTGATGATGATGCCTCTAGCACTCCTCAAGTCCTTTCTACCTCAAACTCTTGCTACCCTCTACCCCTGCACTATCCACTGCCCTGCTGTCCTGTATCTCCCTTGTAGGTTTAGCACTTCTTTTAGATTATAATAATAGGCCTTTTGGTTAGTTCCTTGCTTATTAACAGCCAGTACCACTATGGCTGCAGTAACTTGCTTTGGGGAGAGTGTGAGTGCGTGTGCCTGTCTGGGTGGTTCTAAAAATTACTTCCCTCAGGGAAGCCGTGATGCCAGCAATAAGCTCTTGATCCAAGAACTGGACTTATCCTGCCTTTACCTGGATCAGACCTAAATGCCTCACTGGTACTACATGACCTATATGGGTTTGGCACTTTTCCCTTATTTAAAAAAACCTAGACTACTATAGATCCACATTTACATTTCAATGACATTAAAAAATTTGATTCCCCTCATCCATTGGTCTTTCGTATTCAATTATGGATGAGCCATGTGGCTAGCAAAAACAAAAGTTTTCTGTTGGGTCCCTGGACATGATGTGCAGGGCAATGAATAGGCAGATGCTGCTGCATGGTCAGCAGTAGAGATATTCTGTTCAGAGATTATTTTAGTCATCTCTGCCCGTCTCTACAGCCGTTGGTAACAACGGTGGTCGGACATGCACCATAACAAATTTCACTCTATTAAACCAATTTTAGGTTTGTGGCCATCTTATCACTGTTGCCAAACTTGGGAGACTGCGCTCTCCTGTCTCTGCATCGGCCATACTTGCCTTACCCATGGGTATCTCATGGAACTACACCCTATTCCTCTCTCTGAGGTTTGTTGGGTCCCTATTTCGGTTCTTCACTTTCTTGTGGATTGTCCGGTTTACCAGCGAGCTCGCAGGATTTACCTCCACCGACACCGCCGTCCTACTGCTCTTACCTTATCTTCCTTTCTTGCAGACGGCTCTGCCTTTGACTTACGATCACTGACTTTTTGTAAGCAACTTCTTTACTATATGAACTTTGACACAGCCCCTAGCATTCCTTCCAGCCTTTTTCTCCCCTCACCTCTGATCCCCTCCCCACCTAGCTGTTTATAGCCCCGGCACTATTTTCTGCCCTGCAGCGCTGTCAGTTTAGCGGTTTATTTGATTATAATACAGTGTAATACATTTCAATGAGTTTGGCCTACTGATTACCGTAGGGGCTATATGACCCATGGGTTTAATGCCTCTCCATGAAAATATTGTACTGCAGTCTTAAAAATGCTGATATGGTCTTCCATTATTGTTTGATCTATGAAATAAAAACAATTACCCCTTTTACATGTGCATGTGTTTTCTTTCATATTTATACAAATATTACCATTAAGTAGTTTTTCACTAGCACTGACAGTTATAATTTACTCTCTTAATTTTTAAAACTAAAAGACTGTCAGAAATAAAGTATCACATACAAAGTACAATAAAGCTAATTTTAATCCCATTCAAATCTCTCTCTCTCTCACCAAAAATTGCTATGGTATCACATTTGGCAGACCTTTGTGGATTTAGCACAGTTATGATTATTATAATCACATTTGGCGAAGAGATACAACTTGGTGTCTCAAGTAGCATCAGCAATTGATCACATTAAAAATATTTTTTAAAGCTAAACTAATATGTACGTATAAAAATTTTCCACCAGTTTATACAACCATGCCCTAAATTTAAGTATTTTTCTATATCATACACTTGCCTTATCCTTCTATTTTTAAGGAGTACCATACTAATAAAGATGGCTCCTTGATTACAAGGTAAGATGACCTTGGCAAAGAAAGAACACTTTCACCGTTCTTCGTTAAATCATTGCCTTGACAGACGTGTGCGAACATCACAGCTCGAATAACTCTAAACTTCAACATTCTCCACCCCTCCTTCAGAATGCAATCACTATACTTCCCACCTTCAAGACTAGTCTGGCTAACTGGTTTCTGTGAATCCCTTTATAAATGTTCCCTTACTCCAAGAGCAAGTAATATCATAAAAACCACTTTCCTTCACTCAATCCTATCAAACATGCTCACAAACCCTCCATCCCAGATATATGTATAATACTTTGTCATTCCATTTTGCTACATTTCCATGTTGAAACCACCTCAGTCAGCGCTGTATGACCCTTGTGGGTTTAGCACTTAGTTTTGATTATAATAATAATGAAACCCCCTCAACCCCTCCTCCACCATTTAAATAATACTTTCAGTAACCCCATGCCTAATCTTCAAGCTGCGAATTCTCTGCATAATAGTATTCACACTACACACTGTCCTCAAACAGGATATCACTGCCTCCAACCTCCTTGCTGTAACATTTAAAACCATTTTCACACTTGTACAAGAGTTGGTACCACTACACACTGCTACACTCTCTTTTTTGCCTTCATATGCTTATATTTTAAGAAGTATAAACTGCAAACCCCCACACTTCTAATCCTAAATTACAGACTTTGTCATCTCCAACAAAATCATCATTTATTCCAAAATATTGTACTTCACATAAGCAATATTTTTATAAAATATTGCTTTATACACAACATTGAAATTTAATTTAGGTAGTTTTGAGGGTATTATCAAAACTAAGCACTAAACACACCAGGGTCATATTATAATCAAAACCAAATGCTAAACCCACTAGGGCTCTACTGCCATTACTTTACCTTCCCTTCTTGGTGATAGACCTCCTTTAACCCAGACACTCTCACTGACATTTTGACAGCAACTGATTTACTGCACACTGATGATGATGCCTCTAGCACTCCTCACAGCCCTTTCTACCTCAAACTCTTGCTACCCTTTACCCCTGCACTATCCACTGCCCTGCTACACTCCATGACCTAATAATAATCCCTCTTCCTCTTGTTACCCAATACCCCTGTCCTGCTGTGCTGTATGACCCCTGTGGTTTAGCGCTTCTTTTTGATTATAATAATAATAATTACAATTAAAAAGATGGAGAAGGGAATTTTTTTACACATACGAAACAGTGGTGTGTCTTCTCTGTCTCATAAACACGCTGGATAAGAGGTATATCTTGCTACTTCTACTTAGGTCACACTACACAGGCATGCACATGCATATATAGATACACACATCTAGGTTTTTCTTCTTTTTCTTAATAGCTCTTGTTCTTCTTTATTTCCTCTATTCTCCATGGGAAAATGGAAAAGAATCTTTCCTCCGTAAGCCATGCGTGTCGTATGAGGCGACTAAAATGCCGGGAGCAATGGGCTAGTAACCCCTTCTGTATACATACCTGGAGTTTACCTGGAGAGAATTCCAGGGGTCAACGCCCCCGCGGCCCGGTCTGTGACCAGGCCTCATGTTGGACCAGAGCCTGATCAACCAGGCTGTTATTGCTGGCTGCACGCAGTCCAACGTACGAACCACAGTCTGGCTGGTCAGGTACCGACTTTAGGTGCCTGTCCAGTGCCTGCTTGAAGACAGCCAGGGGTTTGTTGGTAATCCCCCTGATGTATGCTGGGAGGCAGTTGAACAATTGTGGGCCCCTGACACTTATTGTGTTGTCCCTCAACGTGCTAGTGGCACCCCTGCTTTTCATTGGGGGGATGTTACATCGCCTGCCGAGTCTTTTGCTTTCGTAGGGAGTGATTCTCGTGTGCAAGTTTGGTACTAGTCCCTCGAGAATTTTCTACGTGAATATAATAATGTATCTCTCCCGCCTGCATTCTAGATTATTATTATAATCAAATAGAAGCGCTAAACCACAGGGGTTATACAGCGCTGCAGTGCGTTCTAGAGAGTACAGGTTTAGGAACTTCAAGCGTTCCCAGTAATTGAGGTGGTTTATCGCAGTTATGTGTGCCGTGAAGGTTCTCTGCACATTTTCAAGGTCAGCAATTTCACCCGCCTTGAAAGGTGCAGTTAGTGTGCAGCAATATTCCAGCCTAGATAGAACAAGCGATCTGTAGTGTCAACATGGGCTTGGCATCCCTGGTTTTGAAGGTTCTCATTATCCATCCTGTCATTTTTCTAGCAGATGTGGTTGCTACGGTGTTATGGTCCTTGAAGGTGAGATCCTCTGACATGATCACTCCCAGGTCTTTGACATTAGTTTTTCGCTCTATTGTGTGGTTGGAATTAGTTTTGTACTCCAATGAGATTTTAACTTCCTCACGTTTTCCGTATCTGAGTAATTGAAATTTCTCATCATTGAACTTCATATTGTTTTCTGCAGCCCATTTAAAGATTTGGTTTATGTCTGCTTGGAGTCTTGCAGTGTCTTCAACGGTGGACACTGTCATACAGATTCGGGTGTCATCTGCAAAGGAAGACACGGCATTGTGGCTTATATCCCTGTCTATGTCCGATATGAGGATGAGGAACAGGATGGGAGCGAGTACTGTGCCTTGTGGAACAGAGCTTTTCACAGTAGCTGCCTCACTTTACTCTGTTGACTACTACTCTTTGTGTTCTACTTGTTAAGAAATTATAGATCCATCTACCAACTTTTCCTGTTATTCCTTTATCACGCATTTTGTGTGCTATTACACCATGGTCACACTTATCAAAGGCTTTTGCAAAGTCTGTGTATATAACATCTGCATTCTGTTTGTCTTCTAGAGCATCCAGGACCTTGTCATAGTGGTCCAGTAAAAAAAAGAAGAAAAACTTTATAAGGGTAGCAATAATGTCCCTATGGGACATAATGGTGCAACTGCAGTGCGCTCTCCTGGATCCAATTACTCTAAGTAGCAAATGCAAGGGGTTGCCCATACTCATACCAATTATTATAAAAAAAAATGAAGCAACAAACCTACAAGGGTCATACAGTGCACACACACACACATACCAATTATTATTATTATTATAATCAAATAGAATTATTATTATAATCAAATAGAATTATTATTATAATCAAATAGAATTATTATTATAATCAAATAGAATTATTATTATAATCAAATAGAATTATTATTATAATCAAATAGAATTATTATTATAATCAAATAGAATTATTATTATAATCAAATAGAATTATTATTATAATCAAATAGAATTATTATTATAATCAAATAGAATTATTATTATAATCAAATAGAATTATTATTATAATCAAATAATTATTATTATTATAATCAAATAGAATTATTATTATAATCAAATAGAATTATTATTATAATCAAATAGAATTATTATTATAATCAAATAGAATTATTATTATAATCAAATAGAAGCGCTAAACCACAAGGGTTAATCAAATAGAAGCACTAAACCACAAGGGTTAATCAAATAGAAGCACTAAACCACAGGGGTTACACATACCAATAAAGCACATATGGTACTGCAATCAGAAAATTTAAATACTGATAATGATGCATAGACTTTTCCTTTATTAATGAGCTAAATTAAAATGTAGGAACAGTATACAAAACACACTTTTATAATATGACTTCATTAATTTTTATGCATTGTCTGGAAGACCGTCATTTCTAAAGGAAATAGTTCTTTATAACAAATATTTAAAAAATATGATACTCCAAAATTGTGATTAGCTTAATTGTAAATTCCCAACATCTAAAATCAGGCATTTTTCAGACCTTTCACTACTAGATGCATTTTCAAGTTTTCTTTTAAGACTAACTTTTGTATACTTGGCTCCTGCACCTTCACATGTAGGAGGTAAAATGTCTAAATTTCCTTCACTATCTGTAGTTTCACTCAAAGTTTCAAGCATCACTTCACTTGGTATCACTTTAGCTTCTGGAGATTCACAATGCCTAGAATTCGAGCTTAGTTTATTACTATTTACTTCCTCCCATGAATGAACTGAAGCAAAGAGGTTCCCAGGGTTATTCTTATGTATCGAGCGAAGTCTGGAATGTATACCCTCTTTATTAGAATCTGTTTCAATACCTGTCCTCATAGATGAGAATTTTTGTTTATGAGGAGACGTTTTATTTATAGACTCCTGAGACAATTCATCATCACTGAAGTCCATTCTGATGTCATTGGCCTTATTATAAGCACCTGAAGATGCTTCACCTTTCTCACCAATGTTCCAGTTTTCACTTGCACATCCATCATTATTACTTTCCATATTATAATCCATTACTTTGTTTATACTTCTGAGAGATGGGTTTAAATCTTGAGAGTTTTGTTTTTGCTGACAGAACTGCTGAAGTGGCTTTTCAATTTGTCTTAACTGACGATTTCTATTTATTCTTTCACTACAAGTTACTCCACTGCTTGCAGCATCAGTATCCATACTTGAAATGTTTACACCATCTAGGAAGAAAAAAAAATCTACTTTTATTCACTTTAAATATTTAACTTAAAAAAAATCATAAATAGGTAAAGAATTTTCTTTGAACATCTCAGGTCACATACATCACACATTGGAGTGCGTGAGCTTCAACAAATCTGGATACTGCCATCAAGATATTCATAAAAATGGAAGAAAGGTGCCATTTGCTTGAATTAAATAAAATAGATATGTACAACAATGAGGGTTGCTTATGAAATAACCAAGACAAAAAAAAAAAAAAGAGTGAGTACTGTAGTAAAGACCTAAAGTGAGAAATAATCAATATGGTGAGGGGTCTAATGAGTGACATCCTAATGCAAGACTGAAGTGTGATACAGCCAAATAAAGAAATGGAAACAAAGACAGTTATCTCAATTTTATTATACCTTTATCTCAATGCAGTGTTCTTCTAGGCCCCTGGAGGCAGTCAATTTGGTACCTATACAACACAAATGTTTCATAATTCTCAAGACAGTGTATTGGTTACAAGACACTAAAAAGTCTTGATGAATGCTGGACAAAAAACTAGCAAAATATTTTACACTCACCTCGAATACTGGGGACAGTCACCATTTGCAGATAATCAGTTTCACTTAGTGACAGAGTAGCCAAGAAGTCTTCCAAGGGTGGCACAGGTAATTGGCCTACTTGTTCATTTGTGAAGTTTGGTAAACTGTACCGATCTATAATCCCACGACGCTGACACTTAATACCATCTATATCAAAACTAAAAAAGAAAGCATTAAATATCATTGATGAATTTATTCTTCTTCTTTTATCAAACTGGCCGTATCCCACTGAGGCAGGGTGGCCCAAAACGAAAAACAATTTTCTTTTTTTATCTTTAGTAATGTATATAGGAGAAGGGGTTATGAATTTGTTTTCATAAAATCATAAATAGATTTTTCTTAAGTTTTTAAGGTATAAAGAAACTACCATGATGTAGATTACCCTCTACAAATGTAAGATACCATATTCCTTGAGTGTAAATTTATGGGATTGTCTTCATATATTGTTTATTCAAATACTATATCATTTGCTAATAAGAAAAACCAATATCAAGAACAAAAGTATCTGAAATCATGATGTTTCATAAGTGATTAAAATACTGAGGTAAGCCTATTTTCCTTCAATAATTTGAAGGTTTTAGTGCAGTTGATTGGTAAGAAAAAATCAAATATTAAACAAAGCATACTTTTTACAATATATAATCACAGCAGGCTGGAGTAGTTGATACTGTGTAAAGCCGGTTATGACAGGTAGGTTAGGCAAGGGTGATCGAGAAAGAATGTATCCAAGAAGAACACACGCGCTACCAATCTGTAAAAAAAAAAAAAAAAAAAAGGTCATATATGGGGGTAAATGTGCAATATCCACTGCCTACTACTTTACATAAAACTTTTGTGAAATTATTTACAAACGAATGTAGTGGCCAGACTGAGGACTGGGACCAAGCAGTACATGTATATAAGAGGGAAACAAAGATATCCCATATTTAACATCAGTCACAAAATGGTTTCTGCTTACCTGTGCCAATGTGATTCTTGGAGGAAAAGAGCAAGTTGTAGCCAAGTCACACAAAAATCGAGTCCATTCTTGAATAATTACTGGGGCTTTTACACATTCCAGCAACACTGAAGCATAGTCTAGAACTAAAAAAAAAAAAATTTAAATAATTTTTACCTCACTGGTCATTTCCCATTAAGGTAGGGTATACAGTGGTACCTCGAGTTACGATGGTCCCCAAAATCGCCCTTTTATGTAAGTTTATTTTTTTAAATGCTTTTGTAAGTATATTTTTGGGGGTGTAAAAGGACTAGTCTATTTTACATTATTCCTTATGGGGATAAATTTGTTTGGTAATGGCACTTGAAACAGCATTCTCGAAAGAAAAAATATCGTAACTCGAGGTACCACTGTACTAGGAAATAATGATAAAACACTAACAAGCATGTTGAAAAATAATTTGCAGAACAAACTGCCAAATATTTTGGATACCAGCAAGATTATGAGAAAGACAGAAACTGAAATAGAAGCCTCTAAGTGCCCTTGTCATTAGTGTTAAATACAGTGAAAAATAAGGAATAGTTCCTCCTATATCTTTGATGACTAGTCCCCATCCCTCGTGGGCAAATACAATTCAGCCAACAATACAATTAGCCAACTGAGGATGAAGCCTCTGCCACTCCTTGGATTTAATGACCCACAAGGACCGAAACGTTGTCGTAAGCTCTTCTCTCTTTTTTATATGTGCGGATTGTGTGTGTAAACAATCGAATAAACTGGGGTGAGTGAATGGCAAGCTGATGACACAGTGAGCCTTATTGGCTATGATTTCCCTGGTAAATGCAAAGAGCTGCTCTTACGTGTCTAATATACAGGGAAAACCTCTTACTTTCCATCTTCTCACCTGGGTCTACCCCTGGAGCTGCTGCCTATAAGAAGAAAATCCACCTGTATGGTGGAAGACATACAGTATACAGGTAAAACAAGAAATTCTATGTTGGTTCTGGTAAATCAAGCAGGATTTTTATTGCGTAGGGTCAAGCAGGTATCTAATGTTAGATTACTCACTTGTAGGAAGAGCAAGATTTGCCTTGAGAGCTGCCATGATGTGCCCAATAGTGCGGACAACATGGTTATAGGTATAGGTATTGTCAGTGACCCAGGATGCTTCACGGATAGTTAGAATAGATGCACCTGGGATAAACCTGAAAAAAAGAAAAAAACATTTTGACCAATCTAACGAATATGGGGGAAAAAATGTGAGATGTACAGTGGAACCTTGGTTTTCGTCTTTAATTCATTCCAGAAAGTCTGACGAAAACCGAATTTGGCAAAAACTGAAGCAATATTTCCCATAAGAAATAATGTAAATAAAATTAATCCGTTCCAGACACATAAAAGTATTAACAAAAAATACATTTTATAGAGAATAACTAGTTTTACATATAGAAAACAATAAGAAATAAATATAAAGAACTAATGAAATGGATAAATGAACAAGGCATTGTCATTGAACATGTTGCAGACATGGCTTGCAACAGCTTTGTTAGGGTGATATTTCTCCACAAAACTTTGCAACTCACTCCACTTTGCACACATGTCCTTAATCACTGAAGAAGGCACATTCTCCCCTCTCTCTCTTTCTCCTCCTCTGAAGCAATTTCCTCAGCTGCGATCGGTTGCTGTTCCAGTTGAAGGTGTTGCAGCTCTTCAGTGGTTAGCTCTTCCCTGTGGTCGTCCACCAACTCTTCCACATCTTGGCCACTCACATCCAACCCCATGGACTTTCCCAAAGCCACAATAGATTCCACAACAGACATAGGGTTGTCAGGGTCAGCCTCAAACCCTTCAAAGGGCTGGCACTCGGAACTTTCTTTGGCCCTATGGTGGCTTATTTACCAGTCTCGCTCAATAAACAAGCACAAAAAACAATGAATTATTACGAAATGTTTCATATGAACGCGCAGGGTAATGTTCACTCGACGAGAAACAAATCCAGACTAACTCAGAATGCGTGCGTGGGATGCTTTGTGTGGGCGTGGGCAGGCGGACACGTTCGGTACGGCGGACGAAAACTGGTGATGAACGAAAACTGGGACAAAATTTAGACGAAAAGTCTTCGAAAACCGAATTCAACGAAAACCAGGGCAACCGAAAACCGAGGTTCCACTATAGTATGCTACCAGAGCTTTTTAAAGGTATCCCCAAAAGGGTACCTTAAAGTGCTTACCTGAATATCTTTTTCTCTTGCTCAAAAGTTCTCTCCTGTAGCTTTCAAATTTTTTATCCAATTGGCTTAAAATTTTTAATGCTGGTATACTGTAACTAGAAAAAGGTTCGGGCAACTATTGGCATGTGCAGGTGTGATCTGGTCAATGTTATATATAAACAATTCTAGTTTTGATTTCTGTGTAAATACCTTGAGAATGCCTTTTCTGATCAGTTTTGACCTTTCAACATTGGTGTATCCTATTTACTGTAGTGTGTGACTGCCAATTTGCCAATTTTATTTTTAAAATGGTGGTACTTTTTTCTGTGAAAAATTTTGACAATGACTTACTTTAATGGCTTCAACTGTTAATAGATAAAGGATCTTATGAGAAGGATGATATCATGTTTTTTATGAATTCCTTTACAGATATTGCCTTAAAACACACCAAGTATGCAAAATTTCACAGACCACTTGGCTCCACTCAGATATGACGGTGTTCACATACTGGGTATGCCCGCTAAAAGTTAAAACAAAAATATACTAAACAACATAGAATAAAAATTGTATTTCTCTTATGTAAAGCTAACAACTCATCTCTTCCATCTAGGTAAATCAATAGAATAGACATATACATTGGAACCTCAGTTTTCGTGATTAATTCGTTCCAAAAACCGAATTGTACAAAAACTGAAGCAATATTTCCCATAAGAAATAATGTAAATTCAATTAATCCGTTCCAGACACCCAAAAATATTAAAAAAAAAATACATTTTATAAAGAATAACTATAGTTTTACATACAGAAAACAATGAGAAATAAATATAAATGACTAATGAAATGGATAAATGAACATTTAACATCACTTTTACCTTTATTGAAGACTCTTGTTGGCGTATGGAAGACGGTGAGGAGGGGGGAGGGAGGAAGAGAGGTTGTTGTTTGGAAGGGGAATCGGCCACGTGTACACAACTTTCGTACAGTGGACCCCCGGTGTTTGTAATTAATCCATTTCAGAGGGAGTTATTAACACCGAATATTACGAACTCCGAATCTATTTTCCCCATAAGAAATAATGGAAATTCAATTAATCCGTTCCAGACACCCAAAAGTATTAAAATAATATATTTTTGTACATCAAATATACACTTAATTACACAGAAAACAATGAGACAAGAAGAATAAAAAAAGAAAACCATGACACTTACCTTTATTGAAGAGTTGTTGATGTGTGGAAGACGGGAGGAGGGAAGAGGATGGAAGTTTTTTTATTGTTTGGAAGGGGAATCCCCTTCCATAAAGACCTCAGGTACCAAGTCCTTTGCCAGGGTTACTTCCCTTCTTTGTTTTTTAATGCCACTAGGAACAGCTGGAGAGTCACTGGACCCCTGTCTCACAAAATAACTGTCCAGAGAGCTCTGTATCTGGCATTTCTTTTAAAACTTGCCTGAAATGGGACACCACACTGTCATTGTACATGTTGCCAACACGGCCTGCAACAACTTTGTCTGGGTGAAAATCATCCATAAATCTTTGCACATCAGTCCACTTGGCACAAACCTCCTTAATCTTTGAAGAAGGCAACGTCTTCCATCTCTCTTCCTCCTCTGAAGCAATTTCCCGAGCTGTGGTCTGTTACTGTTGCAGAAGAAGCTCTTGCAGATCTGCAGTGGTTAGCTCTTCATTGTGGTCCTCCACCAACTCTTCCACATCCTCGCAACTAACCTCCAACCCCATGGACTTCCCCAGTGCCACAATTTTTTCCACAACAGGCTCAGGGTCCTGAGGGTCAGCCCCAAACCCTTCAAAATCCCTCTCTGGGACACAGTCTGGCCACATTTTTTTCCAAGAAGAGTTCAAAGTCCTCCCAAGCCTTCCCTATATGGTTTATGCAATGGAGGATATTGAAGTGATCTTTCCAAAACTCTTTAAGGATCAATTCAGTGTCCAAGATTATGTCAAAGCATCTTTGAAACATTGCTTTGGTGTACAGTTTTTTGAAGTTTGAAATGACCTGCTGGTCCATGGGCTGGAGGAGAGGAGTGGTATTAGGGGGCAAGAACTTCACTGTGATGAACTGAAACTCCTCCACAATTTGCTCTTCCAAAGTCTCAAGGATGAGAAGGAGCATTGTCCATTACCAGGAGGCACTTGAGGTCCAATTTATTTTCCAGGAGGTATTTCTTCACACTGGGGCCAAATACTTCATTGAACCAATCAAGGAAAATTTCCCTCGTTACCCATGCCTTAGTGTTAGCCTTCCACATCACACACAAATTAGCCTTGGCAACACTGTATTTCTTGAACACACTGGGATTTTCAGAGTGATACATGAGAAAACGCTTCACTTTGAAATCCCCACTAACATTACTACACAACATAAGAGTTAGCCTGTCTTTCATAGGCTTGTGTCCTGGCAGTGCCTTTTCCTCCTGTGTAATGTAGGTCCTGTTTGGCATTTTCTTCCAAAAGAGGCCTGTTTCATCACAATTGAACACTTGTTGGGGGACGAATCCTTCAGCCTCTACACAGTCTTTAAATTCCTGCACATACTTTTCAGCCGGACATTTGTCAGAATTGGCAGCCTTACCATGCCTTATCACACTGTATATGCCACTACGCTTCTTAAATCTGTCAAACCAGCCTTTGCTGGCTTTAAATTCGCTCACTTCAGCACTCGTTGCAGGCATTTTCTTGATGAGATCACCATGCAATTGCCATGCTTTTTCAGATATCGCCTGCGTAACACTATCTCCTGCTAATTCTTTCTCAGTGATCCACACCAACAACAACGTTTCCACATCTTCCAGTATTTGCGATCTCTGTTTTGTGACCATACTTGCACCTTTCACAACAACTGCTTCCTTGATTTCATTTCCCTTGACCACGATGGAAGCGATGGTTGTACAGGTCTCCCTCAACATTCGCGAGGGTTAGGGGATCAAGAGCCTCGCGAATGTTGAAAAATCGCGAATGTTTGGTGCCCCAATATATTGTAGGGAAATATAATACAATGCTGCTTCCTTAACCTATTAATAGAACCATGAACAATCATAAAACACATGTTAACATCGTAAAATAATGTACTATATACATGTTATTTTGACATGAGCTGGCTGTGGAGGGAGGCCTGTAATAGTATAATTATACAATACATATTTTATAGTGTTGTGAAGTGTCATGGGGAATCAAGAGTTACTGACACACTGTTGCTTCTCCCTCTGCTGTAGCTCTGCCCACTTTGTAATGATGCCAAATGTTGAAATAAATAGGTATACATTAGAAAAAAATAAAAAAATAAAAATGAAACTCCAACTTGATAACTTTATTTTAATTTGCATAACTCATATATTACAGAAAATAATAAAAAAGTAAAATACACATACAATGAGTAAGCTTACAGAAAAAATACATTAAATTCACCATCTAACATCGTTACGAAGTGGGAGGAGCTATTGGAGGGAGGGAGAGGCAGCAATAGCATTCAGTGTCTGGTGAGTCGTCATGGATGTCGGATGTTAGCCATGGCGCTAATAAAATGTTGTGTAATTACACTAATATTAGTAATAAAGCTTATCTATTACATTTATTCCAAATTGATATCAGAAACACGATAAATACCCTAGAACTGTAATAAAGAAACTGAAATGAATAATTTATGCCATATTATATGAGGGGTAAGAGAAGCAGGCAGGCCGCCACTCATAAGAGATGTTTACATCAGGGTAAACATGCCTAAATCACTGTTGTCATAAGAACAAATGCAAAAATAGCCTTTATTTTTTTTAGAATAATAATAATTTATATTAATTGATCTGGAGCACTTTATATGTCATCAGTATTTAGTAGCTGACATTTAGAGCACTCCACGGCAATTATTATTTATTATTATTATTATTATTATTTTTTTTTTTCAACAAGTCGGCCGTCTCCCACCGAGGCAGGGTGACCCAAAAAGAAAGAAAATCCCCAAAAGAAAAAACTTTCATCATCATTCAACACTTTCACCACACTCATACATAATCACTGTCTTTGCAGAGGAGCTCAGATACGACAGCTGAGAAAAGTCCCTCCCAGCTGTCACTATCTCAGACCCCTCCTTTAAAGTGCAGGCATTGTACTTCCCATTTCCAGGACTCAAGTCCAACTAAATCAATTAACTGGTTTCCCTGAATCCCTTCACAAAATGTTACCCTGCTCACACTCCAACAGATCGTCATGTCCCAAAAACCATTCGTCTCCATTCACTCCTATCTAACATGCTCACACATGCTTGCTGGAAGTCCAAGCCCTCGCCACAAAACCTCCTTTACCCCTTCCCTCCAACCTTTCTGGGACGACCCCTACCCCGCCGTCCTTCCCTACAGATTTATACGTCTCCAAGTCATTCTACTTTGATCCATTCTCTCTAAATGACCAAACCACCTCAACAACCCTCTTCAGCCCTCTGACAAATACTTTTAGTAACTCCACACCTTCTCCTAATTTCCACATTCCGAATTTTCTGCATAATATTTACACCACACATTGCCCTTAGACAGGACATCTCCACTGCCTCCAGCCTCCTCCTCGCTGCAGCATTTGCAACCCATGCTTCACACCCATATAAGAGTGTTGGTACCACTATCTTTCGTACATTCCTTCTTTGCCTCCATGGATAACGTTTTTGTCTCCACAGATACCTCAATGCACCACTCACCTTTTTCCTTCATCAATTCTATGGTTAACCTCATCCTTCATAAACCCATCCGCTGACACATCAACTCCCAAATATCTGAAAACATTTACTTCTTCCATAATCCCTCTCTCCAATGTGATATCCAATTTTTCTTTATTTAAATCGTTTGATACCCTCATCACCTTACTCTTATCTATGTTCACTTTTTAACTTTCTACCTTTACACTCTCCCAAACTCATCCACTAACCTTTGCAACTTTTCTTTAGAATCTCCCATAAGCACAGTATCATCAGCAAAAAGTAACTGTGTCAACTCCCATTTTGCATTTAATTCTCCATAATTTAATCCACCCCTCTCCCCAACACCCTAGCATTTACTTCTTTACAACCCCATCTATAAATATATTAAACAACCATGGTGACATTACACAACCCTGTCTAAGACCTACTTTTACCGGAAGTAATCTCCTCTCTCTACACACCTAACCTGAGCCTCACTATCGTCATAAAAACTCTTTACAGCCTTCAGTAACTTACTACCTATTCCATACACTTGCAACATTTGCCACATTGCTCCCCTATCCACTCTATCATATGCCTTTTCTAAATCCATAAATGCAATAAAAACTTCTCTACCTTTATCTAAATACTGTTCACATATATGCTTCACTGTAAACACTTGATCTACATCCCCTACCAACTCTAAAGCCTCCTTGCTCATCTGCAATCCTACTCTCTGTCTTACCTCTAATTCTTTCAATAATAACCCTGCCATACACTTTACCTGGTATACTCAGTAAACTTATTCCCTATAATTTTTACACTCTCTTTTATCCCCTTCCTTTATATAATGGAACTATACATGCTCGCTGCCAATCCCTAGGTACCTTCCCTCTTTCATACATTTATTAAACAAAAATACCAACCACTCCAGCACTATATCCCCCTGCTTTTAACATTTCTGTCATGATTCCGTCAATTCCAGCTGCTTTACCCCTTTCATTCTACGTAATGCCTCACGCACCTCCCCACACTCACATCCTGCTCTTCTTCACTCCTAAACGATGTTGTACCTCCTGGCCAGTACATGAAATTATTGCCTCCCTCTTTTCATCGACATTTAAAAGTTCCTCAAAATATTCCCGCCATCTACCCAATACCTCCAGCTCCCCATCTACTAACTCCCCTACTCTGTTTTTAACTGACAAATCCATTCGTTCCCTAGGCTTTCTTACCTTGTTTATCTCACTCCAAAATATTTTCTTGTTTTCAGCAAAATTTCTTGACAGAGCCTCTCCCGTTCTTTCATACGCTCTTCTTTTGCACTCTCTCACCACTCTCTTCACCTTTCTTTTACTCTCCATATACTCTGATCTTCTACTAACACTTCTGTTTTGTAAAAACCTCTCATAAGCTACCTTTTTCTCTTTTATCACACCCTTTACTTCTTCATTCCACCACTCACTCCTCTTTCCTCCTGCACCCACCCTCCTATAACCACAAACTTCTGCCCCACATTCTAATACTGCATTTTTAAAACTATCCCAACTCTCTTCAACCCCCCCATATTATTATTATTTTCCTACAATATATTGTTGGGAAATAATAATAAATAATAATAATTGCTGTGGAGTGCTCTAAATGTCAGCTACCAAATACTGATAACATTTAATGTGCCCCAGATCATTTTTATATATTATTATTATTCTAAAAATAATAAATGCTATTTTTGCTTTTGTTCTTATGACAAGAGTGATTTAGGCATGTTTACCCTGATGTAAACCTCTTATGAGTGGCAGTCTGCCTGCTTCTCTTACCCCACTCATATAATATGGCATATATTATTCATTTCAGCGTCTTTATTACAGTTCTAGGGTATTTATCATGTTTCTGATATCAATTTGGAATAAATGTAATAGATAGATAACCTTTATTTAGTACATTCATTACTTACTGCTTCCTTAACCTATTGAACCATGAACAATCATAAAACACATGAAAACATAGTAAAATATTGTACTATATACAGTGGACCCCCGAGTTACAAACACCCCGGAAATCATACAATTATGTAAGTATAATATTGTAAGTTATAGGTAGTAGGTTGGTAGACAGCAACCAACCAGGGAGGTACTACCGTCCTGTCAAGTGAGTGTAAAACGAAAGCCTGTAATTGTTTTACATGATGGTAGAATTGCTGCTGGTGTCTTTTTTCTGTCTCATAAACATGCAAGATTTAAGGTATGTCTTGTTACTTCTACTTACACTTAGGTCATACTACACATTCATGTACAAGTATATATATACACACCCCTCTGGGTTTTCTTCTATTTTCTTACTAGTTCTTGTTCTTATCTCCATGGGGAAGTGGAACAGAATTCTTCCTCCGTAAGCCATGAGTGTCGTAAGAGGCGACTAAAATGCCGAGAGCAAGGGGCTAGTAACCCCTTCTCCTGTATATATTACTAAATGTAAAAGGAGAAACTTTCGTTTTTCCTTTTGGGCCACCCCGCTTCGGTGGGAAACGGCCGATGAGTTGAAAGAAAGAATATTGTAAGTGCTTTTGTAAGTGTATTTTTGGGGGTCTGAAATGGACTAACCTACTTGACATTATTTCTTAAGGGAGTAAATTCGTTCGGTAATGGCACTTGAGCAGGCTTCTGGAAAGAATTTTGCTCGTTACTCGGGGGTCCACTGTATATACAGTGGATCCCCGCCTAACGAGCACCCCGGAAATCGTACAATTATGTAAGTATAATATTGTAAGTGCTTGTGGAAGTGTATTTTTGGGGGTCTGAAATAGACTAACCTACTTGACATTATTTCTTAAGGGAGTAAATTCGTTCGGTAATGGCACTTGAGCAGGCTTCTGGAATGAAGTTTGTTCGTTACTCGGGGGTCCACTGTAGTACTACATACATACATGTTATACTGTAGTTTAATAACAAATAATGAACAAACAAAACACTCAGTGAGTGAGTGGTGGGCGGGCTGGCTGCCGGGTCGGTGGGAAGGTAGTAGGGACGCTCGGGTGGCGGGAAACTTATGATTTGGTGGCTGGGAATTTGGCGGGGGGGAATTCATGGAATGTGTAAAGCCCGCGAAAGTGGAAAACGTGAATTTTGAGGGAGACCTGTATAGGCTTTGCCATACAGCCTGGCCAGCTCGGCTACACGCACTCCACTTTCATATTTTGCAATCTCTTTTTTCAGTTCTACCGTGTTTCTGACCTTCTTTACCACAGGGCTGGCACTAGGAGCTTTCTATGGGCCCATGGTGGCTTATTTAGCAGTTGCAAGCACTAAAAACAATGGAATAATGACGAAATGTATCGTATGAACGCGTGGGTGACAGTCACTCACTGGTAAACAATGGCACACTGACTGAATGGAGTGTCGGGCCGCTCGGGCCACGCGTAAGCATTGGAGACAAATTATGATCACTGAGCGCATTTACGATCTCCGAACCAATGTTTTTAAAAAAAAAGTTACGAACTCCGAATATTACGAACTCTGATGACTACAAACACCGGGGGTCCACTGTACTTTGCTATAAGTTCTTTCTTGAATTCTACTGAGTTTCTCGCCTTCTTCATCAAACGGCTGGCACTCGGAACTTTCTTTAGCCTCATGGTGGCTTGTTTAGCAGTTGCACTCAATAAACAAGCACAAAAAAAATGTATTATACATACGTATTTCAAAATGCTTCGGCTGAACGCGCGGGGTAACAAAGGCAGACTAAGTCACTCGGCTCTTGAGTGTTGTCCCTCAACGTGCTAGTGGCATCCCTGCTTTTCATTGGGGGGATGTTACATTGCCTGCCGAGTCTTTTGCTTTCCTAGGGAGTGATTCTCGTGTGCAAGTTTGGTACTAATCCCTCGAGAATTTTCCATGTGTATATAATAATGTATCTATTTTATTTTTATTAACACATCGGCCGATTCCCACCAAGACAGGGTGGCCCGAAAAAGAAAAACTTTCATCATCATTCACTCCATCACTGTCTTGCCAGAGGGGTGCTTTACACTACAGTTATAAAACTGCAACATTAACACCCCTCCTTCAGAGTGCAGACACTGTACTTCCCATCTCCAGGACTCAAGTCTGGCCTGCCGGTTTCCCTGAATCCCTTCATAAATGTTACTTTGCTCACACTCCAACAGCACGTCAAGTATTAAAAACCATTTGTCTCCATTCACTCCTATCAAATACGCACACGCATGCTTGCTGGAAATCAAGCCCTCGCACACAAAACCTCTTTTACCCCTCCCTCCAACATTTCCTAGGCCGACCCCTACCCCGCCTTCCCTCCACTACAGATTTATACACTCTCGAGGTCATTCTGTTTTGTTCCATTCTCTCTACATGTCCGAACCACCTCAACAACCCCTCCTCAGCCCTCTGGATAATAGTTTTGGTAATCCAGCACCTCCTCCTAATTTCCAAACTCCGAATTCTCTGCATTATATTCACACCACACATTGACCTCAGACATGACATCTCCACTGCCTCCAGCCTTCTCCTCGTTGCGACATTCATCACCCATGCTTCACACCCATATAAGAGTGTTGGTATAACTATACTCTCATACATTCCCCTCTTAACTTCCATGGACAAAGTTCTTTGTCTCCACAGACTCCGAAGTGCACCACTCACCCTTTTCCCCTCATCAATTCTATGATTCACCTCTTCCTTCATAGACCCATCCGCTGACATGTCCACTCCCAAATATCTTAATACATTCACCTCCTCCATACTCTCTCCCTCCAATCTGATATCCAATCTTTCGTCACCTAATCTTTTTGTTATCCTCATCACCTTACTCTTTTCTATATTTACTTTTAATTTTCTTCTTTTACATACCCTACCGAATTCATCCACCAACCTCTGCAACTTCTCTTCAGAATCTCCCAAAAGCACAGTGTCATCAGCAAAAAGCAACTGTGACAACTCCCACTTTGTATCTGATTCTTTGTCTTTTAACCCCACACCTCTTGCCAAGACCCTCGCATTCACTTCTCTTACAACCCCATCTATAAATATATTGAACAACCACTGTGACATCACACATCCCTGTCTAAGGCCTACTTTTACCGAGAAATAATCTCCCTCTCCCCTATACACTCTAACCTGAGCCTCACTATCCTCATAAAAGCTCTTCACTGCTTTCAGTAACCTACCTCCTATTCCATACACCTGCAACATCTGCCACATTGCCCCCCTATCCACCCTATCATACGCCTTTTCCAAATCCATAAATGCCACAAAAACCTCTTTACCCTTATCCAAATACTGTTCACCTATATGTTTCACTGCAAACACTTGGTCTACACACCCCCTACCTTTCCTAAAGCCACCTTGTTCATCTGCTATTCTGCTCTCCGTCTTACTCTTACTTCTTTCAATAATAACTCTACCATACACTTTACCTGATATACTCAACAGACTTATTCCCCTATAATTTTTGCACTCTCTTTTGTCCCCTTTGCCTTTATACAAAGGAATAATACACGCTCTCTGCCAGTCCCTAGGTACCTTACCCTCTTCCATACATGTATTAAATAATAGCACCAACCACTCCAAAACTATATCTCTGCCTGCTTTTAACATTTCTACCTTTATCCCATCACTCCCAGCTGCCTTACCCCCTTTCATTCTACCCACTGCCTCACGAACTTCCCCCACACTCTCAACTGGCTCTTCCGCACTCCTACAAGATGTTATTCCTCCTTGCCCTATACACGAAATCACAGCTTCCCTGTCGTCATCAACATTTAACAACTCCTCAAAATATTCCCTCCATCTTCCCGATACCTCTAACTCTCCATTTAATAACTCTCCTCTTCTATTTTTAACTGTCAAGTCCATTTGTTCCCTAGGCTTTCTCAACCTATTAATCTCACTCCAAAACTTTTTCTTATTTTCAACAAAATTTGTTGATAACATCTCACCCATTCTCTCATTTGCTCTCTTTTTACATTGCTTGACCACTCTCTTAACCTCTCTTTTTTTCTTCATATACTCTTCCCTCCTTGCATCACTTCTACTTTGTAAAAACCTCTCATATGCTAATTTTTTCTCCCCTTACTACTCTCTTTACATCATCATTCCACCAATCGCTCTTCTTCCCTCCCGCACCCACTTTCCTGTAACCACAAACTTCTGCTGAACACTAACACTACATTCTTAAACCTACTCCATAATGTATCTCTCCCGCTGTAATGAAAAAATGATAAAAATGATACCCGCTTCTTTGGTACTCTTAATATTTTTTCCATCCTTCATAAGCCATGAGTGTTGTAAGAGATGACTAAAATGCCAGGAGCAAGGGGCTAGTAACCCATTCTCCTGTATAAATTACTAAATTTAAAAAGGTCACCCTGCCTCAGTGGGATATGGCCAGTTAGTTAATTTTTTTCTTCATTTTAATTACCACAGGAATGTTTATCACAACAAAAATGTCAATAAAAAATGTAGTCATCTAAATAATATTGTACTAGTCTTTAGGAAAATCTTTAATATTAACCTGGTTGCCAGAAGGATAGCAGTGATGCCTACAAGTTGCAGCTGGTTACACTTCACTTGTTCGACACTCAAGTAAGCTTCCACAATCTGTGAAGTATAAAGTACAGTATGAAGGCTGTAATAAAGAAACTGATACTATATTGATTGTTTCCATGGAAGGATGAAACCTGGGTGACATCCAGCCTGATAAGCACAAGAATAGTAGGAAGGTAACTTAGGCAATTCTAAAAAAATTATTCCCACCAGATTTCAGCATATATTTTTTTTTATTAACACATCGGCCGATTCCCACCAAGGCAGGGTGGCCCGAAAAAAGAAAAACTTTCGTCATCATTCACTCCATCACTGTCTTGCCAGAGGGGTGCTTTACGCTACAGTTATAAAACTGCAACATTAACACCTGGAGGTTTCACTCAGTGCCTTTCATGCATAACAGTAATACAAAGTTTTCTTACCATCCTCACTACAGCTACACACATTCAAACCCAAATTCAATTTTATTTTTTATTTTTAGTAAGAGAGAGAAGGTAACAGCCCATTATCCTTAGAGTCTCGGTGCTTACTGCAATACACACAACTTACAATAAAAGGAAATTGTAAAGGAAATCCTACAGGAACAAGAATTACGGCATTCAAGTATACACAGAAATGCATAACAGTAAATCTTCTATACAGTGGTACCTTGGGTTGCGAGTTTAATTCGCTCCAGAAGGCTGTTCGAGTGCCGATACCGAAAGAATTTGTTCCCATAAGAAATAATGAAAATTAGATTAATCCATTTCAGACCCCCAAAAATACACTTACAAAAGCACTTTCAGAAATACACTTACATAATTGTTCGAGTTGGGAGCTGCTCGTATGTCGAGGTACCACTGTATTTTGGTGTGAATAAAAATTTATTATGTGAATAAAAAATCAAAATGTAATTAATTTGTAAAGCCTGGAAACATAACTAATAAACAAAGGAAATGTTATTTTAGTGCCAGGAATGCCTGCATTGTTTATTCTGGACCCTATTTTGAAACTGGAATACAATTCTGAACTTTGTGTGAAACTGGCCAAATTACCAATTTCCGATCACTTTATTGGGTAGTTGAAACAGTTGACTGGGTGATTTCTTGTGCTCAATCGATAAAATAGAAGTAATACTAGCGAAATAGCTAAGAATTTGGTCGACTGGAATAATGTAAATGGCCTAAAATGGGAGTCAAAGTGGGCAAAATCACCAATTCATAAATATCGCTGACACAGCAAAATTCGCGAGAGCATAATTTTGTCAATTTTCCATCAAATTTTGTACTTTTTGTTTTATTACCTTCAGAAAAAGATTCTCTACCATTTCATAAGAAAATATAGCAAAAATTTTTTTTTTTTAAATTCTTATACCCTTTGGACAAGTTTTAGATCAGGGGACTGGAACCTGAAAGGGTTAAATTTAAAGCAAGTGTAATAAAGTTTCAAATAATGTACATCTATAAGAGCTTATCAATTAAGTAAAACTTCAAAATTAAATGGTCTCTAAATTAAATTTACATATGCACCTCTAATCTTTTTCACAGGCAATACTTACCAAATAATGATATTTTCAAAATTTTACAACTTCAAATGTTTTGTATAAATGAACCTTATTATCAGACAAGTTCTATATATAAAATTTCTAAAAAAAAAAAAAATGCAAATTGTAAGGATTCTTTAGAATTAACTACATATCATTGAAGCTTCTCTACAAGTCAACATTCCTCATTTAATTTTACAAAATAAAAGTAATTAACTACATATCAAAGAAGCTCTCTACAAGTCAACATTCCTTATTTAATTTTACATAATAAAAGTACAATACATTATTGAAAGCATTTGGTAAAATGAAATAAATACCTGAGTAGCTGCATGTAAAACTTGTGAGGTATGAAATTTCATGTTAGCAACTTCACAGAGCCAGTCCACCAACACATGATGCATATGTGGCGTTACATGTAGCTGATAATTAAGAGCATCGAAAGTGCGAGATGGTGGGCTGTTTTGAAGCAACTCTCTTATCTCATGGTAACACTGCTTGCTTGCATCTCTGAATTTTTTAAAATCAAGAAAATGTTGAAGTATTTTTCAAAACTGACTATACAAAATAAATCTGAAAGACAAAAACAAACTACAGTATATCCTCAATTTAACTGACCTCATTTTAATGGTCTCTGGAAATATAAGACAAAATCTATTGGTCAATTTATTTGGAAACAAATAGACAAAGTCCATTGTTTACAGACTTGTCCGTTGTTACAATCATTACAAAATCCTGCCTCTATTCCCCACAAGCGTCATTACCAGTCACCCACTTTCCCCTATTAGTCCATTTATATCAAAGGTTTACTGTATTCTTGTTAACTTTTAATTAAATTAGGTGTACTCAATATAAACATTATTCATTAGATGATCAATTTTACATTCAACACAATGAAGTAAATGGATATTTACTTAAATTAAAAAACAAACTAGAATACAACAAATTAATTAAGAGATCTACTAATACTGCACAGTAAATGTTGAAGAAAATTGTTTTACTAATATTATATACATCTCCATTTGCCTAGCATTATATAAATTATTTTATTTTTTTATTAACACATCAGCCGTTTCCCACCAAGGTAGGGTGGCCCGAAAAAGAAAAACTTTCATTATTCACTCCATCACTGTCTTGCCAGAGGCATGCTTACACTACAATTATAAAACTGAAACATTAACACCCCTCCTGTAGAGTGCCGGCACTGTACTTCCTATCTCCAGGAATCAAGTCCGGCCTGTCGGTTTCCCTGAATCCCTTCATAAATGTTACCTTGCTCACACTCCAGGTTACAATATGTGTTTACATTTCATAATTTGGAGGATAGATGGGCTAGTGAGAGTATAGGCAATGGGGTTGAAGATGTATGGGGTAGGTTTAACCCTTTCGGGGTCGGTGCCATACTAGTACGTTTTACGAGCAGGGGTTGGTGCCGTACTAGTACGCGTAAATTCTAGCGGCCTCAAATTAAGCGGGAAACGGCTGGTAGGCCTACATATGAAAGAATGGGTCTACATATGAAAAAATGGTCCAAGTCGGACAGAAACGTCGTCGTAAGCTCCTCTCCTTTTATATGTGCGGGTTGTGTGTGTATTGTTCCAGTTACGGTATTGTGCCTTTTTTGTTATTTAAGAATGGGTCTGTGTGGTCAGTGTCCGCAGTATAAAAAAAATCCTGCAGCACACCCTGCATAATGAGAAAAAAAAACCTCTGACCGTTTTTTCATTTAAAACAGCGACTTTGCCGTCTATTTTCCTATGGTATTTATTGATGTATTCTCGTTTTCTTGCTCTCATTTGATAGAATGGAAAATATATTACAGAAATAGAGATGATTTTGATTGGTTTGACAATGACAAGTACCTTGAAATTAAGCTAAAATTAGCGAAAATGTTCGATTTTAGCCGATGTTCAAGAGTAAACTACATAATCACACCATGTGTCCAATACACATCAACTGGCGGGTCTAATATTCTTGCACAAGTGCGCTGATATTATTTATACCATTTTTACAATGATGCAGTTGTATACATAACAGTAAATCTTCTATTTTTTTGTGAGAATAAAAATTCAAAATGGAAAGCAAAAGTAATGTAAGAGGGGCCTGGTGATGTGACTAATGAACAGAGAAGATGTTATTTTAGTGCCAGGAATGTCTGCCTTGTTTATTCTGGACCCTATTTTGAAATTGGCATCATTTGAAATTTGTGTGAAATTGGCCAAATTGCCATTTTCTGACCACTATTTTGGGTAGTTGAAATTGGTAAATAGGCGGTTTCTTGTACTCAATCGATAGAAGAAATGGAGTTCTAGAGAAATAGCTACAATTTTAGTGGACTGGAACATTGGAATTGGCCAAAAATAGGGCTCAAAGTGGGCAAAATCGCCGATGCGTAAATATCGTCGATACCGCTAACTTTGCGAGAGCATAATTCCGTTAGTTTTCACCAAATTTCATACTTTTGGTGGCATTATGATCGGAAAAAGATGCTCTATCATTTCATAAGAATTTTTTTTCCCCCGAAAATGTTTCGACCCTGAAAAGGAGTTAAGAATCGGGGGTCTTGACCCTGAAAGGGTTAAGTGCCTGTCCAGTGCTTTCTTGAAGACAGCCAGGGGTCTATTGGTAATCCCCCTTAGGTATGTTGGGAGGCAGTTGAACAGTCTTGGGCCCCTGACATTTATTGTATTGTCTTTTATCGTGCTAGTGGCACCCCTGCTTTTCATTGGGGGATGTTGCATCGCCTGCCTAGTCTTTTGCTTTCATAGAGAGTGATTTTCTTGTGCAAGTTTGGTACTAATCCCTCTAGAATTTTCCAAGCGTCAGGAAACACCTGTCCGGTGTCCTGACGAACCTAACCTAACCAAGTGTATATAATCATGTATCTCTCCCGACTGCGTTCTAGGGAGTACAGGTTGAGGAACTTTAAGGGTTCCCAGTAACTGAGGTGTTTCATCGCAGTTATGTGCCATGAAGGTTCTCTGTACACTTTCTAGGTTAGCAATTTCACCTGCCTTGAAAGGTGCTGTTATTGTGCAGCAATATTCCAGTCTAGTTAGAACAAGCAACCTGAAGAGTGTCGTCATGGGCTGACTTATTTATACAAATATAAAAAAAACAAAAAAAAATGCGAAGAAACACGAAACAGTTTACAGTGAAGTTCTGGCAGGTCATGTCTTTTCGGTCGAGTGCTGAGCAAACGGTTGACTACCAAGCGATTTTTTTTATCGAACAAAGCGTTTGAATACCGAATTGTTTGAGTAGGTAGCGGTAGCCTGATAGCTTGCCATATAAGCGGGGTCCTCCTGTATGAGCATCTAACAGCAGCAAGGTTGGCTAGAGAGAGTATAGGAAATGAGGAGATTGAAGAGCTAAGGGGAAGATTAAAACGTTGTGCAAAGCAATTTTTGAGCACATGTGTATAAGTGTTATAATTTGCATGTGGTTTACGATTAATTAATTTATCACGCATGTGTTATCAAGCATGTGTGAGCGTGTTAGATAGGAGTGAATGGAGACGAATGGTTTTTGGGACATGACGATCTGTTGGAGTGTGAGTAGGGTAACATTTTGTGAAGGGATTCAGGGAAACCAGTTAATTGATTTAGTTGGACTTGAGTCCTGGAAATGGGAAGTACAATGCCTGCACTTTAAAGGAGGGGTCTGAGATAGTGACAGCTGGGAGGGACTATTCTCAGCTGTCGTATCTGAGCTCCTCTGCAAAGACAGTGATTATGTATGAGTGTGGTGAAAGTGTTGAATGATGATGAAAGTATTTTCTTTTGGGGGATTTTCTTTCTTTTTGGGTCACCCTGCCTCGGTGGGAGACGGCCGACTTGTTGAAAAAAAAAAAAATATTTATTGGTAATATTCTGAGCTATTCCTCTTCATCCTAAAGAAAGGCTGAGACATACAGCCCAAAATGTTCTATACAACATAACAGCTTACCTAGTAGTTGCAAGGAAGTGCGAGAGAGTTAAAACTGCTGGATAATATCCAGTGAGACAGAGTTCTCGAAGCTCACGGCTAGCTTGCAATTCAGTTCCAGGATCCAAGGTTCCTTTAAGGTGTCTTTTTTCATATCGAGATCGCCACTGCAAGAGACGGGCGTGGGTGTCACCTCCCTGTGCAGCAGTTTTGACCCAATTGACACGAAAACAATCAAGACATGTATGAATTCCGTCATCCCCAACAACTTCTGATATTCGACTTAAAACTCTAAAGGCCCAAGAAGCACCAGTCATCTGAAAACCACAAAAAACTTCAGTGCATATTTAAAAAGGTAGTTATTGCCCCTAATAAAACCCAGACAAGATAAGAATAATGGCAGACTAAAAAATGTATATTAAATATGAGGAATTTGGGTAACAAATACGTAATTCACAATGCATTAAAAAAAATGGAGTGTAAAGAATTTGTTGAAGGGTAGTGAACTGCAAGAAAATTAGAATTTTTTTTAACACGTCAGCCGTTTCCCACTGAGGCAGGGTGACCCAAAAAGAAAGAAAAATACTTTCATCATCATTCAATACTTTCACCACCACTTATTCATAATCACTGTCTTTGCAGAGGCACTCAGATACGACAGTTTAGAAGTCCCTCCAAACTGCCAATATCCCAAACCCCTCCTTTAAAATGCAGGCATTGTACTTCCCATTTCCAGGACTTAAGTCTGGCTAACCGGTTTCCCTGAATCCCTTCACAAAATATTACCCTGCTCACACCCCAACAGTTCGTCAGGTCTCAAAAACCATTCGTCTCCATTCACTCCTATTTAACACGCTGCGCATGCTTGCCAGAAGTCCAAGCCCCTCACCCACAAAACCTAGTTTACCCCCTCCCTCCAACCTTTTCGAGGACATCAACCAAATCTTTAAATGCGCTGCAGAAATCAATATGAAGTTCAATGATGAGAAATTTCAATTACTCCAATATGGAAAACGTGAGGAAATTAAAATCTCATCGGAGTATAAAACAAATTCCAACCACACAGTAGAGTGAAACACTAATGTCAAAGACTTGGGAGTGATAATGTCAGAGGATCTCACCTTCAAGGACCATAACACTGTAGCAATCGCATCTGCTAGAAAAATGACAGGATAGATAATAAGAACCTTCAAAACCAGGGATGCCAAGCCAATGTCGACACTTTTCAGGTCGCTTGTTCTATCTAGGCTGGAATATTGCTGCACACTAACTGCATCTTTCAAGGCAGTTGAAATTGATGACCTAGAAAATGTGCCGAGAACCTTCACGGCACGCATAACTGTGATAAACCACCTCAATTACTGGGAACGCTTAAAGTTTCTAAACCTGTACTCCCTAGAATGAAGGCTGGTGAGATATATAATTATATACACTTGGAAAATTCTAGAGGGATTAGTACCAAACTTGCACACGAGGGTCACTCGGCAGATCGATGTAACATCCCCCAATGAAAAGCAGGGGTGCCACTAGCACGTTGAGAGACAACACAATAAGTGTCAGGGGCCCAAGACTGTTCAACTGCCTCCCAGCATACATAAGGGGGATTAACACTAGACCCCTGGCTGTCTTCAAGCAGGCAATGGACAGGCACCTAAAGTCAGTACCTGACCAGCCAGGCTGTGGTTTGTACGTTGGACTGTGTGCGGCCAGCAGTAACAGCCTGGTTGATCAGGCCCTGGTCCACCATGAGGCCTGGTCACAGACTGGGCCGCGGGGGCGTTGACCCCCGAACTCTCTCCAGGTAAACTCCAGGTAAACAACCCCTACCCCGCCTTCCTTCCCCTACAGATTTATACCCTCTCCAAGTCATTCTACTTTGTTCCATACCTTTGAGATACAGTGGACCCTTGGTTAACGAAAGGTTTAGTTAACAAAAAAATCGGTTATCGAAAGCTTTTTTCGGTATCAGATAGCAAAAAAAACTCGGTTAGCGAAACGTATTAGACGTGTCCGCCTGCTCCGCGCCTGGCCTGCGCAAGACGCCAGTGTAGCATTGTTTACCATTGAGAGAACATTACCCAGCGCGCTCTTTCAAACATTCACAATACATTTGGTGTCTTTTTTGGTGGTTTAGTGATTGTCACTGTGAAATAAGTCACCATGGGTCCAAAGAAGCTTCCTAGTGGCACCCCTGTGGTAGCATTCATGCAGGGAGTGTAGCATTCATGCAGGGAGTGTAGCATTCATGCAGGGAGTGTAGCATTCATGCAGGGAGTGTAGCATTCATGCAGGGAGTGTAGCATTCATGCAGGGAGTGTAGCATTCATGCAGGGAGTGTAGCATTCATGCAGGGAGTGTAGCATTCATGCAGGGAGTGTAGCATTCATGCAGGGAGTGTAGCATTCATGCAGGGAGTGTAGCATTCATGCAGGGAGTGTAGCATTCATGCAGGGAGTGTAGCATTCATGCAGGGAGTGTAGCATTCATGCAGGGAGTGTAGCATTCATGCAGGAGTGTAGATTCATGCAGGAGTGTAGCATCATGCAGGGAGTGTAGCATTCATGCAGGGTGTAGCATTATGGAGTGTAGCATTCATGCAGGAGTGTAGCATTCATGCAGAGTGTAGCCATGCGGAGGTAGCATCTGCGGAGTGTAGCAAGGGCATGCAGGGAGTGTAGCAGGCATGCAGGAGTGTAGCATCATGCCCTGTAATCCTCCCTATCCTCCAGATGCCTGCAAGTCTCTTCAATAAAGGTAAGTAAATGTTATTTATATTTTATTTTTGGTGAATATTTTTTGTGGAACGGATTAATTGTATTTACATTATTTCTTATGGGAAATAAGGGTTCGGATTACGAAAGATTCAGATTAAGTAATAGCTATACACACACAACCCGCACATATAAAAGAGAGGAGCTTACGACGACATTTCGGCCCGACTTGGACCATTTACAAAGTCACACTAACACACAAAGACGGGGGAAGTGGTATTTATAGGCAGGCAGACAGGGGAGGGTACCAGAGAGTGGGGTAAAAATGGAGTAAGTAGTGGAAGTGGTAGTAGTAATAGTAGTAGTGGAGACAGTCATATTCTAGAGGAGCACTGCAATGAGGCTGGCGGCCCGCAAGGGTGGGACGAGAACACACGTCTTTGTGTGTTAGTGTGACTTTGTAAATGGTCCAAGTTGGGCCGAAACGTCGTCGTAAGCTCCTCTCTTTTATATGTGCGGGTTGTGTGTGTATTGTTCCAGTCACGGTATTGTGTCTTTTTGTTATTTAAGTAATAGCTCCTGGAACGGATTAATTTCGTTAACCGAGGGTCCACTGTACCATTACCTTTGAAGAGTTTTGATATCTGGTAAGATGTTGAATAGTCTGGGACCCCGGATGTTGATACAGTGCTCCCTTATTGTCCCCACCGCACCCCTGCTCCTCACTGGTTTATTTTACACTTCCTCCCATATCTCTCACTCCAGTATGTTGTTATGGCAATGTGCAGATTTGGGACCAGGCCCTCGAGGACTTTACAGGTATATATTATCATGTACAGTGGAACCTCTGCTTATGAGTGCCCCACCATGCGGGTTTTTCAGGATACGAGCAGTCGCTCGGTCGATTTTTTGCTCCTGGATATAAGCCAAAATTCAGGTTGAGAGCTTTCCCCTCAAGGGAGATTCCTTGATGCTGGTGAGGGGCTCTTGATCTAGGGAATTGTATCTGTGCTCCAGTTCCCTAAATTAAGCCTGAATACCTTCCATCCCCTCTCCCCCACAGGCGCTGTATAATCCTACGGGTTTAGCGCTTCCCCATTATAATAACAATAAATATAAAAATAATACATACATATAATAATATAATAATACTATAATAATAATTATGGGAGCAAGGGGCTAGCAACCCCTTTTCCTGTATACATTACTAAAGTTAGAAAGAGAAACTTTTGTTTTTCTCTTTGGGCCACCCCGCCTTGGTGGGAAACGGCCGACGTGTTGAAAGAAGAAAGAAGAATAATAATTATAATAATAATACTATAATAACAAGTGAGCATCACAAACACTCCATTTTCTCTAATAATAACACCTCAGAAGGGGAAGCATGGGAAGATGTTTTCAGAGCGGGAGCGAGAATGGCCGCCACCACTTGTTACATATGTAATGACATTTTATTCATTCTAGAGTGTACAGTAGAACGTCATTTAGCACGATAGTTACGTTCCTGAAAAAGTCGTGTTAGATAATTTCGTCTTAAATAATTGACAGAACTTATGGGAAAAATAGGGTTACGTGTTTGAGAGTCCCCAAAAAGCCAAACAAGTTTTTTTAGACCAACATATCTTGCAAAAATTGAAGGCGAATATGTAATTTTAGTTCATTGTCATGATCTATTACTGCTTAAGACTACAAATGCAATAGAAATAATAGTATTTCTTACCTTAAATTGTGGGTAATGATGTTTGTGGATGGTAGTGAAGAGTGGATATGGATGGTGTGGCCCTACTGGGCTGAGGTGGATGCTTGTTGGTTGTCGGTAGAAGTGGATGGTAGAGGTTCTGGTGCTGAAGTCGATGGTTGTATTGCAGTGTGCATAAATTCTGTAATGGATCTCTGGGCTTTTTTATTCTGCATTACATTATACAGCTGACGGTAAGGCATCATCAGCTGGTCTAGACCCCGTTTCAAAGCCTTGCTTCTAGCTTTGTCAGGATCCTCTTCAGTGAAAAAGTCTGCAACTTTACCAATAATATGGAACTGCTCACGTAACTGCTGCAATGTTAACTCTTTTTCTTCAGGTTCTTCTTCATCTTCTTCTGTTATCTCCCTCCCTTGCATCTGTGCATCGAAATCACCTGATGCATTACCGCAAAGGAGCAAGGTGAAGCGATCCTTTGCTGCCTTGAAGCCCGGTGCACTTTTCTCTTCCTGACTGATAAAAGTTCGTGTTGGCATTTTCTTCCAAAAAACACCTGTCTCGTCAGCATTAAAAACTTGCTGTGGCTCATAGCCACCCTCGGAAATAAGTTCCTGAAATTCAGCAGGGAAATTACTTGCTGCTGTATGATCAGCTGAAGCACTTTCACCAGAAAACTTAATATTATGTAACTTATTATGCAACTATAAAGTTCTTGAACCAGCCTGTGGTAAACATACACTCGTTTTCAGGCCTGCCTTCCTTATCACACACTGCTTTAAACAACTGTAAGGCCTTTTCCCTAATTAAGAGAAAACTAAGTGGTGCACCTTTCTTTGTTTTCTGTTCGATCCACTCAAGCAACAAGTTTTCAGTTTTATTTACTTGTTGCGACCTACGTGTCATTCTTTTCATGAGGTCACATTTTGGGTTATTCATTACACAAGCTCGTATATTTGCCTCATTCTTCCTAATCGTACGAACTGACGCTTCATTAAGGCCATAGGCCCTCACTATATCCCTCACACGTGAGCCACTCTTAAGCTTATCTAATATCTCGATTTTCTTTGAAATTCCTAGACTTGAACGCTTAAACTTTTTCTTGTCACTTGCTGGAACACTTGTATGCTTACTGGGTGCCATGATTTCTTGGTATATTTATCAAAATGCAATGAAAATCAGGAAATGAATGTAAATAAACACAGCAAGTTTCCCGATACTTATCGTCCTGCACGTGTACGAACCAAACTGAACGCTGGGAGGGATGCGTGGGTGGGTGAGGGTGGCGAGGGATGGCACAAGAACTCCCCCACTGACTCAATGGTTTAACCCACCGTGGGCGACCGCGCGCTAAAATTTTTTCCCCTCCTGCTGAACCGTGTAATATCATCTTTACGTTGTGTAAGATGATAATGTGTCGCAAAACTTAAATCGTGCAATACCGGTAACGTGCAACATAATCTCGTGCTAAATGACGTTCTACTGTATATCAGGTTTCTATGTTATTTATATTGTTTATGTCATATTAGATGAATTGTGATATATAAATAAGCCATAGAGTTGATATTAGCGTTATATTGAAGTACAGTGGACCCCAGAGTATCGGCCGTAATCCGTTCAAGGAGCTAGGCCTCAACTCGAACTGGCCGAAAGTCAAACTAATATTTCCCATAAGAAATAAAAAAAAAACAATTAATCCGTTCCACCCAAAAATATTCACAATTCATTTTTTAAAGAATAAATACTATACTTTTACATACAGAAAACAATGAGAAATAAATATAAAGCACCAATTTTAATGGATAAATGAACATTTAAATCAGTTTTACCTTTATTGAAGACTCTTGTTGGTGAAATTAAGACACATGTGCAACATCTGGGTATCTTTATAGTAGATGTTTCGCCATCCAGTGGCTTTATCAATACAAAATTCTAGGACATAATATGAAGAGAGTAGAACTATATACAAAAGATGAGGTAATCAGTCCCTTGGCCTTGGAGTTGGTGTGTTCAGCACCATAGGTCTGGAGATTATGAAGATCAGGTAAGGAGGCTTGACCTTAAATAGGCGACAGCTGAAAGGGACGGGTAGCAGACGAGGGCATAGTCACTGGTAGGTGGGATTCCCCAGTGGAAGTAGGTCATACCCAAAGAGATGGGTTAGTTGTAGTAGTAGTCATAGCCATGAAGAAGGTTATGTGCAGGTCCTCAGAATCGAGACTCCATGATGTTGCAGTGTCTGACAAGTTGTACAAGAATGGTATACAATACTGACAATATGAAATTAAGACAAGTGCAACATCTGGGTATCTTTATAGTAGACGTTTCGCCATCCAGTGGCTTTATCAATACAAAATTCTAGGACATAATATGAAGAGAGTAGAACTATATATGACTACTACTACAACTACCCCATGTTTTTGGGTATGACCTACTTCCACTGGGGAATCCCGCCTACCAGTGACTATGCCCTCGTCTGCTACCCGTCCCTTTCAGCTGTCGCCTATTTAAGGTCAAGCCTCCTTAGCTGATCTTCATAATCTCCAGACCTATGGTGCTGAACACACCAACTCCAAGGCCGAGGGACTGATTACCTCATCTTTTGCATATAGTTCTACTTTCTTCATATTATGTCCCAGAATTTTGTATTGATAAAGCCACTGGATGGCGAAACGTCTACTATAAAGATACCCAGATGTTGCACATGTGACTTAATTTCATATTGTCAGTATTGTATACCATTCTTGTACAACTCTTGTTGGTGTATGAGAAGCAGGAGAGTTTGTTTGGAGGCAGGACAAGATAGTCCTTCAATATGACAATAATATAAACTCTACAGCTTATTTATCTATCATAATTCATCTAATATGACATACTAAACAATATTAATAACATAGAAGGATGATATATACTCTAGAATGAATAAAATATGTCATATGTCTCTCTCCCTAACCAACAGTGATCCTGTGTTGTTTGTTGTTGGGTGTATAAGGGCCACTGAAAGATAAGCCTTACATAGTGGTGGTCATGGCCGCCAGACACGGCGGTGTTGTCAGTTGCCCTATATAACTCCAACAATATTGGAGGAGTCAGTTTCGTGCTGTACTTTCCCTATTGATTAATTGCTTAACTTACTTGCTACACTTTTAATGCTACACTTTATCGCTGGCTGGTGCTATAGCCTTTATCGACTCGTGCTGCTTTAGTATCGTACATATCATAGAATCACTGAAGGCACATTCTCCCCTCTCTCTTCCTCCTCCACTTTGGTACTTTGCTACAATTTCTTTCTTCAATTCTATCGTGTTTGTCACTTTCTTTACCAAAGGGCTGCCACTATGAAGTTTCTTTGGGCCTATGGTGGCTTATTTCACAGTCACAATCAATAAACAAGCACTAAACACAATGAATTTATTGTGAAATATTTGGATGAAAGTACCGGGTAATGTTCACTCAATGGTAAACAAAGCTAGACTGGCTAACAACGCCTGCGCGGGGAGGTGCTCATGCGCGGCCAGGCAGACAGGTCTGGTACACCAGCCAAAACACGGGGAAACGGGCAATAGTCGGGCCAAAATTGGGCCGAAAAAAACGACCAAAACACGAGTCGGCCGATACTCAGGGTAGCCGATACTCGGGGGTCCACTGTACAGTGGTTACCCGAGTTTTGTACAGCTCCCAACTTGAACAATTATGTAAGTGTATTATTGTAAGTGCTTTTGTAAGTGTATTTTTGGGGGTCTGAAACGGACTAATCTAATTTACATTATTCCTTTTGGAAACAAATTCGTTCGGTAACGGCACTCGAACAGCCTTCTGGAATGAATTATGGCCGAAACTCGGGGTACCACTGCATTTTGTCCTGCCTCCTGAGAGCAGGAATTCTGCTGGAATGGATTAAAGGCATTCCAATTAATTTAAATGAGGAAAATTGACTCAGCATACAAGCAGATCGGGTTACGAGCTAGGTCACCAAACGGATTAAACTCGTAAGCAGAGGTTTCACTGTACTGTATCTCGCTCTCCTCAGCTCCAATGAGTACATGTTCAAGACTTGAAGGCATTCCCAGTAATTTAGGTGATTTACTGGTTCAATATGAGCCATAAATGATCTCTGTAGTATTAGTGATGTATCGGATATCCGCATCCGCATCAGCAGAACAACCGCAATATTTCTTACATCCACATCCGCATTTTACTGTAAACAGATATCCGCATATGCATCTGCATCGGAAATCCGTGGAACATCCGTACAATTTCTTACATCCGCATCAACATCCGCGGAACATCTGCACAATTTCTTACATCCGCATCCGCAAAATAAGTAAAACATCCATATCCGCATCCGCGGATATCTAAATTTTCACATCCGATACATCCCTACTCTGTATTTGTTCCAGCTCTGATATTTCTCCTGCTTTGAACGGGGCCATCAGCACTGAACAATATTCTAAATGAGGGAGCACTAGCGATTTGAAGTGTCACCATCGGCATTATTTCCCTTGTTTTGAAAGTTCTCAATACACACCCCATCATCTTCCTGGCTGTCGTGATCTTTGTCTTATGTTCCTTAAAAGAAAGGTCAGCTGACATAATTATTCCCAGGTCTTTTACATGTTCCTTTCGTTCTATTTGGTAACCCTGTTGAGTTTTGTAGTGTTCCTTTTGAGTTCTTCATTCTTTCCATACCAAAGCAGCTGGAACTTATCACCACTGAACGTCATATTGTTCTCCACTGCCCACTGGAAAACACTGCTTATGTCTTTATGTAATTTTTCAGTGTCCTCTACAATAGAGACTTTCATGCTTATTTTAGCGTCATCTGCAAATGATGGTACAAAAGTGTGAAGGGTGTTTTTATCTATGTCTGCTATGAGGATGAGAAACAGCAGAGGTACAAGGACAGTGCCTTGGGGCACTGAGCTTTTGACCTTGCTGATGCTGGATCTTGCTCTGTTTACTACTATTTTTTGTGTTCTGTGTATTAGGAACCTAAAAATCCATCTGCCTACCTTCCCCATAATGCCCATGGCCCTCATTTTGTATGCTATCACTCCATGTTCGTATTTGTCAAACGCCTTTGCAAAATCTGTGTAAATCACATCTGCGTTTTGATTGTCTTCCAATGCCTCCATAATTCTGTCATAATGGTTCTGCAGCTTTGATAGGCATGATCGTCCTGCTCTAAAACCATGCTGGTTCGGGTTATGCTGGTTGTGCTGGCCCATGAAATTTGTAATCTGCCGTCTCATAACTCTTTCGAAGATTTTTATGGCGTGAGAAGTTAGGGCTACTGGTCTGTAATTTTTAGCTAGTGCTCTACTACCTCCCTTATGCAAAGGAACTATGTCTGCACTCTTTAAGGCCTCCAGTATTTTATCTAGATCTAAGCTCTTTCTCCAAAGAATACTGAGGGCTCGTGCTAGTGGTACTTTGCACTTCTTTATAAATAGAGCATTCCATGAATCTGGTCCAGGTGCTGAGTGAGCGGGCATGTTGTCCATTTCTTTTTCGAAATCTATGGGATTTGTACTAATGTCAGTTAGTTGGTCTGTGCGACCTTCTGCTGGAGAGAAAAATATTTCTGTATTTTCTACCAACCTCTCTAAATGACCAAACCACCTCAACAACCCCTTTTCAGCCCTATGACTAATACTTTTAATAACTCCACACCTCCTCCTAATTTCCACACTCCGAATTCTCTGCATAATATTTGCACGACACATTGCCCTTAGACAGGACATTTCCACTGCCTACAGCCACCTCCTCGCTGCAGCGTTTACAACCCAAGTTTCACACCCATATAAGTGTGTTGGTACCACTATACTTTCGTACATTCCCTTCTTTGCCTCCATGGATAACGTTTTTTGTCTCCACAGATACCTCAACGCACCACTCATCTTTTTTCCTACATCAATTCTATGGTTAACCTCATCCTTCATAAAACCATCTGCTGACAAGTCAACTCCCAAATATCTGAAAACATTCACTTCTTCCATACTCCCTTTCTCCAATGTGACATCCAATTTTTTTTATCTAAATCGTTTGATACCCTCATCACCTTACTCTTATCTACGTAAACTTTCTACATTTACACACCATCACAAACTCGTCCACTAACCTTTGCAACTTTTCTTTAGAATCTCCCAAAAGCACAGTATCATCTGCAAAAAGTAACTGTCAACTCCCATTTTGTATTTGATTCCCCATAATTTAATCTCACCCCTCTCCCCAATACCCTAGCATTTATTTATTTTACAACCCCATCTATAAATATAGTAAACAACCATGGAGACATTACACATCCCTATCTAAGACCTACTTTTACCGGGAAGTATTCTCCCTCCCTCCTACACACCCAAACCTGAGCCTCAATATCCTCACAAAAACTCTTTACAGCATTTAGTAGCTTACTACCTATTCCATACACTTGCAACATTTGCCACATTGCTCCCCTATCCACTCTATCATATGCTTTTTTCTAAATCCATAGATGCAATGAAAATTTCCCTACCTTTATCTAAACACTGTTCACAAATATGCTTCAACATAAACACTTGATCCACACATCCCCTACCCACTCTAAAGCCTCCTTGCTCATCTGCAATCCTACTCTCTGTCTTACCTCTAATTCTTTAAAAAAAAACCCTACCGTACACTTTACCTGGTATACAGTAGGGCCCCACTTATACGGCAGGTTAGGTTCCAGGCTAGTGCCTTAAAGCAGACATCGCCAAAAAGCAGAACGCCATTTTTTCCACTTCTAAATGCATATAAATGCCAGACAACAAGCTTACACTAACTTATATTAAGCACTAGGCATTAAAAAAAACAATAAAAAGTAAGATACACACAGAGTACACTTATTACTTACCTTAAAGTATTAACATTGATGTGAGAGGTGAGTGGCAGGGTATTGTCTAAAACAAGTAAAACATTAAAAGGAAATTTCTTTTCCTTGCAGTAAGCCTCAACTGTAGGCTTAAAATAGTCTGTGAACCAATTTATGAAAAGATCAGTAGTCATCCAAGCTTTCGAATTGGATTTATAATAAACAGGGAAGCTACCTTTTGCATAGTTCTTTAGGGCCCTAGAATTCTCTGAGTGATAAATTATCATAGGTTTTAACTTGCAATCCCCAGCAGCATTAGCTAATAGCAAGAGTATTAGCTGACACACTTGGGTTATCCTGGGTTATCTACACATATGCTGCTATATGTAACTGTATTTGATGGCTATCTCAGCGATCAACATATACCTTGTTAGTAAGATTATTCAGATATACACAAATACAATTACATAGATTATCATACATAGCAGAATATGCATAGAGAACCTAGGATAACCCAAAAAAGTCAGTTCACTGAGTTTAATCATTTCTAACTTGGCACTTAAGTAAGAGGCTTACGACTCCTCTTTTTATCACAACTAAGCTTAAACACCATAGTCAATAAGAGCCAACTCGTTAACGAAAGAGTAAACGAGAGAGAAAATGAGATACGGAGTTCATACAAGGTAAAAAAACAAACTGAACAAGTAGTGGGCGATCACTCGGTCAGGCGAAATGAATGCGATTAATACGTGTCCAGCTTCCACTAGAAGGCAGCCAGGGGCCTATTGGTAATTCCCCTATGCATGGTGGGAGGCTGTTGAACAGTCTTGGGCCCTGAACACTTATGGTGTTTTCTCTTAGTGTACCAATGGCACCCCTACTTTTCAATGGGGGTATTTTGCACCGCTTGCCCAGTCTTTTACTTTCATAGGAAGTGATTTTTGTGTGCAGATTCAGGACCATTCCTTCTAGGACTTTCCAAGTGTAGATTATAATATATCTCTCTTGTCTGCATTCCAGCGAGTACTAGTCAAGTACAGTGGACCCTCGGTTTTCGTGATTTTTTCGTTCCAGAATGCTGTTCAAGTGCCATTACCGAATGAATTTATTCCCATAAGGAATAATGTAAATTAGACTAGTCCTTTTAGACCCCCAAAAATACACTTACAAAAGCACTTACAAAAATACACTTACATAATTGTTCGAGTTTGGAGCATCACAAACACCAGTGGTCCACTGTACTTCCAAGCGTTCCCAGTAGTTGAGGTGTTTGATAGAACTTATATGGGCAGTAAAGGTTCTCTGTACGCTCTCTAGATCTGCAATTTCACCTGCTTTGAATGGAGATGTTAATGTACAGCAATAATCCAGCCTAGAGAGAACAAGTGATTTGAAAAGGATCATCACTGGCTTGGCATCTCTTGTTCTGAAGGTTCTCATTATACATCCTATCATTTTCTTTGCAGTTGTGATCATGACACTGTTGTGATCCTTGAAAGTGAGATCCTCAGGCATTACCACTCCCAGGTCCCTCACATTATTTTTTCGCTCAATTGCATGATCAGAGTTTGTAATATACTTAGTTCTAGTTATTATCTCCTCCAGTTTTCCATAACAGAGTACAGTGGTCCCTCGGTTTTCGCCGAAAATTTGTTCCAGAATGCTGCTCAAGTGCCATTACCGAACGAATTTACTTCCTTAAGAAATAATGTCACGTAGGTTAGTCTATTTCAGACCCCCAAAAATACACTTGCAACAGCACTTACGAAAATACACTTACATAAATGTTTGAGTTTGGAGATGAACGAAAACCGAGGGACCACTGTAGTTGGAATTTGTCTTCATTGAACATCATATTATTTACCTCTGTAATATTTAGCTGCCGCCCAGAGGATGGGTATGGGGTACATAATCAAGATGTTAAACCCTCTTTCATACATTTATTAAACAAAAATACCAACCATTCCAACACTATATCTCCCCTTGCTTTTAACATTTCTGTCATGATCCCATCAGTTCCAGCTGCTTTACCCCCTTTCATTCTATGTAATGCCTCATGCACCTTCTCCTCACTCACATCCTGCTCTTCTTCACTCCCTGAACAGTGCATGAAATTCCTGCCTCCCTTCTTCATTGATATTTTAAAGTTCCTCAAAATATTTCCCCCATCTACCCAATACCTCCAGCTCCCCCATCTACTAACTCCCCTACTCTGTTTTTAACTGACAAATCCATTCCTCCTCTAGGCTTTCTTAACTTGTTTATCTCACTCCAAAATTTTTAAATTACAATACTGTAAATTTTTAAATTATAATACTATAAATTTTAAAATTATAATACTGTATATTAATAAAGTAAATGGAGAAAGTAAATGGAGAAATAAGAATGTTTTGCTGTGATTGCAACAATAATGAACAATTCTGAAACCAATGGTATTTTGTTTGCATTTTGTCCAGCATTTCCAAGTCCATTAAATAGCAGGTTTACCATAAACAATGTGCTCAATTTTTTCCCTTTGATACTCTTAAAATACTGTACTGAATTCCAAACAAACCTTCCCAGCTTAGGTACATAACTGACCAGACACTGTTAGAGAATACACAAATAACCCGCACACAGGAGAGAGGAGCTTACGGCAACGTTTTGGTCCGACTTGGACCATTTACAAGGTGTGACTTTGTAAATGGTCAAAGTTGGACCGAAACGTCGTCATAAGCTCGTCTCTAATATGTGTGGGTTATTTGTGTATTGTTCCAGTCATGGTACTGTGCCTTTTTGTTCTTTACTGTTAGAGAACAGTCTAAAGGTATATAATGCTTTGTACCCTTTGTGAAAAGGTACAAAGCACAATATAAATTTTCTATACAAAAATGAATTGATAGTTGAAAAAAGTACTTTCTATAATATGATCTTTATTAACATGCGAGTGTTTTGCCAAGTGGTCATGAAGTGTGAGTGTGAGGAAGCTTTAGAACACCTTTCTAGCCACCATTATCAATAACAGTCCAAGATGGATTAAAATGATATCTAGCTTCCTCTCCAAATTTTGAGTTACAAGTGAATTCTTCTAGTCACGGTATTGAAACTTTTAAAAGTTTTACAGTGAGAGAATAATAACCGGTATGATGACAGATGACTGTATTGATAATGGCAGTAGTCACCCAGCCGAAATGCAAAATAGATATAGCATATCTAAATAAATAAGGCTTTATTTAAAGACAAAACCTAAATGCCAAACATATCTTACTTGAGCAATGTGTGCAACTCGAGTATATACATAGCGTTTACAACATAGTGGTTGTGTACCCCAGGGTGGCCGATACAACAACCACAGCTGTAGTCGTGGCCCCAGAGTTCCTGCCATCTCCAGATGTTCAAAAAGTGCTACAGCAAGATCTCCGTTCAGAACTGGTTTACCCAAAATCACTGAAAAATGTATTCTTGAATAAAATAATGCAAATAACAGAAAACAACTACTTCATTTCATTATTACAAAAATATAAATTTATCAAGACTGTTAATGTTTAAAACCAAAACTATTTTTACAAGTCATCTTACATCCATTCTACACCACTTAATTGATATTAGCAAGGGAGTTCATAAACATCCAGCACTAAATGCTCTTAAGTCATCCATACAGTACAGAACATACATTGTGAGGGAAGTGAAATATGAGCTGGATTTTGTGGTGTACTCCCTGTGATAGATGGACTCTAGTTTATATCCACTTTTGTTGTCAGTTAATTATATTCCCCCACTCTGAAGCATTTCATTGTTATATCTTACCAGATATTTTAGTATCTTTCACACTATTACAATTTCTTAATATATACAGTCATACCTCGGTTAACGATATTAATCTGTCAGAGAGGGCATATCTGTAACCGAATCAATCGTTATCCGAATCAATTTTCCCCATAAGAAATAATGGAAATAAAATTAATCCGTTCCAGACTTCCAAAAGTAGTAAAATAAAATATTTTTTAGAACTTTTTGACATTAAATAATACACAATTTAATGAACATTAAAGAAATACATGTAAATATAGTACAATAACATGTCACTTACATTTATTGAAGAGTTGTTGATGTGTGGAAGACGGGAGGAGGGGAAAGTATGGAGTATAGTATGCTAGTGTTTGGAAGGGGAATTCCCTTCCATTAACACTGCAGGTGGCAAGTTCTTTTCTGGGGTTACTGGCCTTTTTCTTTGAATGCTACACTCCCTGCATGAATGCTACACTCCCTGCATGAATGCTACACTCCCTGCATGAATGCTACACTCCCTGCATGAATGCTACACTCCGCATGAATGCCACTCCCTGCATCCTGCTGATCTCCTTGCATGACTGCTACACTCCCTGCATGCCTGCTACACTCCCTGCATGCCTGTACACTCCCTGCATGCCTGCTACACTCCCTGCATGCCTGCTACACTCCCTGCATGCCTGCTACACTCCCTGCATGCCTGCTACACTCCCTGCATGCCTGCTACACTCCCTGCATGCCTGCTACACTCCCTGCATGCCTGCTACACTCCCTGCATGCCTGCTACACTCCCTGCATGCCTGCTACACTTCCTGCATCCCTGCTTCACTCCATGCATCCCTGCTTCACTCCCTGCATCCCTGCTTCACTCCCTGCATGAATGCTTCACTCCCTGCTACACTCTTTACCACAGGCTTGGCACTAGGAGCTTTCTTGGGGGCCATGGTGGCTTATTTAGCAGTTGCAAGCACTAAAAACACTGGAATAATGACAATATATATGGTATGAATGTGTGGGTAGTAGTCGCTCGCTTGTAAACAATAACACACTGAGTGCCTGGGCACCCAGCTGGGCCACGGCCCCACGCGTACGCGTCTGGGACGGATAGCCAACTCGCCCAACTCTGAGTGGCCGCCTAATACCGAGCCAAACATATTGTAAAAAAAACTCGTTGAACACCGTCGAGCACCGGGGGTTAACTGTATCTCTATTTCTGTAATATATCATCCATTCTATCAAATGAGACTAAGAAAACGAGTATACAAGCATAAATACTATACGAAAATAGACTGCAAAGTCGCTGTTTTAAACCAAAAACACGGTCAGTTTTTTTTCCTTATTATGCACTGTGTGGTGCAGGATTTTTTTTATACTGCACACACTGACCGCACAGACCCATTCTCTCACATCTAGGCCTACCAGTCTGTTTCCACTTCATTTGAGGGCGCTACAATTTAGGCATACTAGTACAACGAAAACCCTGGTGCGTAAGCCGTACTAGTACGGCCGGAACCCCGAAAGGGTTAAATTAGGTCTTGGGTTATAGGCTAAGTCATTTCTTGTGTAGGCACATACCCCACCACCTTTTCTATTCATATCTAAGCGTTGTATATTGTAACCTATTTTGCCATCATTATCACCGTCACTTATCTGCCTGTTTTGCACCTGTACCAGTTTGAGGTCCTGGATTAGTTTGGATATTGCCACTTAATAGCGCCACTATAAGAGCTGTGCGTCACTGTTTTTGTTTGGTATTCGGTGTTGCCATACCTTGTGGTAATAGTGACATTTACATTTCTAGTAGGATGGCAACTGTTGGGCTTTCACTGTCCAGGGTGCTATTACCCCATTTGCCTTTTCCAGTCCCCATGACTGATTTCCTTCTTCAGAGAATTGCAGGATAAAGATAAATATAATTATGGCAGCCTGTACCCCTCTAACACCAGCCATTTTCACTCTTCACTCTTTTTATCACTTCACAACAAAAAAATTTCTTCCTTCCTTTTAAAAAAAAAAGAAACCACTGATCGCTATCAGTCGCCTAGCAATTGCCTAGTACCTACCCTAACAATCACCACTGATTACTAGTAGATTTCCTGTTATCTTACTTTGCAAACCCCCCTTCACTCCTCACTTCACAGTCCGGCTTCACCTGTCACACTTCTAACTCATTTCCATCCTGAGAGTAGGCTAATTCACCTGTTGACCATCAAACCAACCAGCAATATTTTTTACTCACCTCAAATGATCCTCATATTCAGGGACCGTTATCGTACATAAAAAGTAAAAGTAAAATTGCAGTACGTATTGTGTATGGTAGTTATACACAAAAGCCACTATTTGCACACCGTAGGTTTGTTTTGGTTGTGTTCAGTTGTGTAATGATGAAGCATTTTATGTTCACTCAGTAGTGTTATGGGGGAGTAACCATCGATTTTTGTTTGTTTTTTCCATCGTATGATTTCATCTAAAAAAAATTTTAAATACAAGAAAAACCATCGCAAATCAATATGCAATCCTAGACATAGACACATCCACTTATACGCATTGAGACAGTGAATAGAAAGAGAACACGGCCAGTCAGGTAGAGTTTTACGTATTGTACGCGACTCATGAGTGATAGTATCTTGCAATGTTCAATTTCAGCTAAATTATGTGGCATGACAGTCACAAAAATACTGCCAAGCACAAGAAAACTGAAGAAACATTCAGTACACAAAGACAAACAATGGAAATCAAGGACCAAATGGAAATATATCACTGACTTTTTTGGGTTATCCTAGGTAATTTACACATCTTACTATGCATGATAATTTGTGTAACTGTATTTATGTGTATCTGTACCTAAATAAACTTACTAATTTGAAACCTTCAACAATGCTGTAAGCAGAACAGAGGGAAATACAGTGGACCCCCAGTTTTCGTGATTTTTTTGTTCCAGAATGCTGTTCAAGTGCCATTACCAAACGAATTTATTCCCATAAGGAATAATGTAAATTAGACTAGTCCTTTTAGACCCCCAAAAATACACTCACAAAAGCACTACAAAAATACACTTACATAATTGTTCGAGTTTGGAGCATCACGAACACCGGGGATCCACTGTAGTCTCGTTCACCGTAAAATGCGGTAAATAAAATTTATAGTCAACCCCCGGTGCTCGACGGCGTCAGAGGTCGTCCAAATCGATGTTCAACGGGTTTTATTACAAGAATTTTGGCTCGGTATTAGCCGAGCTGCTCGGAGTTGGCGATTCATCTCGGACGCGTACTCGTGGCCCAGCTGGGCCCGGGCACTCAGTGTGCTATTGTTTACAAGCGAGCGACCACCACCCACACATTCATACCAGTATATTGTCATTATTCCACTGTTTTTAGTGCTTGCAACTGCTAAATAAGCCACCATGGGCCCTAAGAAAGCTCCTAGTGCCAAGTCTGTGGTAGAGTGTAGCAGGGATGCAGGGAGTGAAGCAGGGATGCAGGGAGTGTAGCATTCATGTAGGGAGTGTAGCATTCATTCAGGGAGTGTAGCATTCATTCAAGGAGTGTAGCATTCATGCAGGGAGTGTAGCATTCATTCAGGGAGTGTAGCATTCATTCAAGGAGTGTAGCATTCATGCAGGGAGTGTAGCATTCATGCAGGGAATGTAGCATGCATGCAGGGAGTGTAGCATTCATGTAGGGAGTGTAACATTCATTCAGGGAGTGTAGCATTCATTCAGGGAGTGTAGCATTCATGCAGGGAGTGTAGCATTCATGCAAGGAGTGTAGCATTCATGCAGGGAGTGTAGCATTCATGCAGGGAGTGTAGCATTCATGCAAGGAGTGTAGCATTCATGCAGGGAATGTAGCATTCTTGCAGGGAGTGTAGCATTCATGCAGGGAGTGTAGCATTCATGCAGGGAGTGTAGCATTCATGCAGGGAGTGTAGCATTCATGCAGGGAGTGTAGCATTCATGCAGGGAGTGTAGGAGGTATGCAGGGAGTGTAGCATTCATGCAGGGAGTGTAGCATTCATGCAGGGAGTGTAGCATTCATGCAGGGAGTGTAGCATTCATGCAGGGAGTGTAGCATTCATGCAGGGAGTGTAGCATTCATGCAGGGAGTGTAGCATTCATGCAGGGAGTGTAGCATTCATGCAGGGAGTGTAGCATTCATGCAGGGAGTGTAGCATTCATGCAGGGAGTGTAGCATTCATGCAGGGAGTGTGACATTCATGCATGGAGTGTGACATTCATGCATGGAGTGTAGCAGGCATGCATGGAGTGTATCAGGCATGCATGGAGTGTATCATTCATGCAGGGAGTGTAGCATTCATGCAGGGAGTGTGGCATTAAAAGAAAAAGGCCAGTAACCCCAGAAAAGAACTTGCCACCTGCAGTGTTAATGAAAGGGGATTCCCCTTCCAAACACTAGCATACTACTCTTCAATAAATGTAAGTGACATGTTATTGTACTATTATTTCTTTATTTCTCATAAAATTGTGTGTAATTTAATGTCAAAAAGTTCTAAAAAATATTTTATTTTAATACTTTTGGATGTCTGGAACGGATTAATTTTATTTCTATTATTTCTTATGGGGAAAATAGAATCGGAGTTCGACCAAACCGGTGATCGACGGGCCCTCTGGAACGGATTAACGACGAGAACCGGGGGTTGACTGTATTATTAAATTTATAAATCATATTACAGTAGGGCCCCACTTATACGGCAGGTTAGGTTCCAGGCTACTGCCGGAAAGCAGAATGCCATTTTTTTCCACATATAAATGTCAGATAACAAGTTTACACTAACATATACAGTGGTACCCCGACTTACGATGGTCCCCAAACACACCCTTTTATGTAAGTTTATTTTTTTAAATGCTTTTGTAAGTGTAATTTTGGGGGTCTAAAAGGACTAGTCTATTTTATATCATTTCTTATGGAGATTAATTCGTTTGGTAATGGCACTTGAACAGCATTCTGGAATGAAAAAATATCGTAAGTCGGGGTACCACTGTATTAGGTTAGCAATAGAAGTAGGAATTAAAAAACAATCAAAAGTAAAATACCCACACAGTACACTCAGTAGTTACCTCAAAATATTTGTAGTCTTAATGTAAGACAAAAGGTGAGTAGTATTTACTGTAAGAAGACAGGTGTGGTAGCCCTCCTGGCCACCCCACCCACACATAATATACTACGACGCCTAAAACGCCCTAGAGTGATAAAATGCATATATGTACAGTACACTCATTACTTACCTTAAAATATTTGTAGTCTTAATGTTCTTAATGTAAGGTGAGAGGTGACTTATTTATTTGTAGAAAGTCGTGTGGGAGGTATGGCATCCTGCCTGGCCACCCCACCTACTACGACATTTAAAGCACCCTAGAGCAATAAAATGCATATACGTACAGTACACTCATTACTTACCTTAAAATATTTGTAGTCTTAATGTATGGTGAGAGGTGAGTAAGCGAGATAACGAATAAACGAGAGAGAGAACGAGTAAGATGACAGAGCTGCAGAGTACTTATGTAAACAAACCGTCTGGTTATGGCTGATACACGTTCATACAAACACCTTACATTGTGTACAAGTTGTCTCCACAGTAGTACAGTAGAATAAATAAAGACCAACACTTCCATTCTCATGTAATTTTTAGAAGGAATGATGCTCTGACATTATCATTAATATTATTACAAATTATTATTACTAAAAGTTATTATTATAATAATAAAGAAGCGCTAAACCCCCAAGGGTAGTGAATAGCTATAGAGTGAAGGCATAAGAAAGGAATAAATTTCTAGTTAAGTAACTGGTGTTTGACTAGAGAAAACGAAATTCTTCCGACACTCATACAAACCGCTTGGTAAACAAATCTCATAATTATGTCAATTTTTATACTGCAGGTGTATGTATCATATTTATATGTTATGTAGCGTGTTTATTATATAATTTTGAAAAAATATCATAGATGGATTAATGAAAATGTCTATATTAACATAATATACAACATTTAATGTGCCCAAGAGATTACTATATGGCATCAAGAGTAGAGAGACTCTTAGTGATTTTAATGTGTACCTGCATGCCAGCACAGAGTGTAAGTATATTTAGGTACAGGTACACATAAGTGTAATTATCAGAGTATACAGTGGTACCTCTACTTATGAGCAGCTCCCAACTCGAACAATTATGTAAGTGTATTTTTGTAGGTGCTTTTGTAAGTGTGTTTTTGGGGGTCTGAAATAGATTAATCTAATTTTCATTATTTCTTATGGGAAAAAATTCCTTCGGTATCGGCATTTGAATAGCTGTCTGGAACGAATTAAGCTCGTAACTCGAGGTACCACTGTACATATAAAATACACAATATCTTTAAAACACATGAAATTTTGGAAAATTTCCAGACATAATAGAGATTTGCTCACAGAGAATGTAAACAAACCGGGTGGGGCATGCCGTATTTGAAAGACCACTCGCTGTATGGCAAGTTTTGGTCATAATTTGAAATCGCCGTATTAGTAGAATGCCGTAAAGCAGGGCCCTACTGCATATCAAAACCCATACTCTTCAAAACCGTATTATGCAAGGTATTTCTGTATGTGTGATTACTGAGAAAGGGATCTGACACTAAGATATCTGGGAAGATGTAACACAATGATACTACAGACTCACTTGATGTTCCATTTTCTCTTGTTTCCTTATTATTCTAACAAACAATACCCATTTTAGGTTTCCCTTTATCCCACATATGTGACTTTTATTTTTGTCTTTTATCTCACTTGTATGTGCTTGTTATGAAAGGTTCTTTCTTTTGAAACATTAAATCTAACATCCCCTCCCCACTATTAGTCTGCTTTATGGAGATTTCATTGTATATTGATCATGCACAAAATGGGTTAAAACATAAATAGAGAAATAATGCATCAGAAAAAGCTACCTGCAATATACATTTTTTCAGGAAAATTTTAAAAATTACCTCCTTCGTTGTACAGCAGAGCAACAGCTAGCTTAATGCTGGCTCCCACATTACCAGAGAGGGCTGCTCTTTGAAACCAGTGCCAAGTTTTCTCATTAGGCCATAATTCCTGCAAAGAGGTACAGCAATTGTTTATATACAGTGGACCCCCAGTGTTCGTGATGCTCCAAACTCGAACAATTATGTATGTGTATTTTTGTAAGTGCTTTTGTAAGTGTATTTTTGGGGGTCTAAAAGGACTAATCTAATTTACATTTGTCCTTATGGTAACAAATTCCTTCGGTAACGGCACTTGAACAGCATTCTGGAACGAAAAAATCACGAAAACCGGGGGTCCACTGTAGTACATACTCTGCTTTACAGAATAAACAGAAAAATGTAATAAAGAAAAGTGTAACGAAAAGTAAGATTTAAAAGGATTCACTTTCCAGCAAGGCATAGTGATCCAAAGAACACATTAACCATTAATCATGCAATACTACTTGTTTTGCCAAGTGTTCACTTTCAACTTCATTTTATATGACATCCAAAATCCTCCACCAACTTCTCTTCCTAATCACTCAATAACAGATTCATTCCAACAGACTAGCAGGCAACACATTGCCTTTCTTTTTTTTTAATCTCACTGGCCGTTTCACTCCAAGGGAGGGTGACTCGACAAAGTTAACACATCCGCCATCATCCATTCATTCACTGTCTTATTACAAGTGTGCCAACATCACAGAGCACAAGCACTGCCCTCCCTTCCTCTAGGACTCAAGTCCTGCTAACCGGCTTCCCTGAATTCCTTTATAAACATTACCTTGCTCACACTCCAACAGCACATCCATTAAAAACTACTCCATTCAATTTTATTTAATATGCTCACACAACCTTGCTGGATGCTCAAGACTGTAACACTCAAAGCCTCTTTTACCTCTCTCCCTCCAACCATTCCCATCTTCCATTCCAGATTCATAGATTCGCTTCCTCTCAATCCATTCTAAATGCCCAAGCCCCCTCAGAAACCCCTCATAGCCCTCTGAATTTTACCTATGAAGACCCCACACTCTTAATTTCTACACTTCTATCCCTCTACATAATATTCACACCATATATTGTTCTCAAACATGACATCACTTCCTCTAGTTTCCTCATTGCAATGTTCAAAACCCATGCCTCACACCCAAAAAAAAAAAAAAAAAAAATTGGTACCACTATATTCTGGCACATTCCCTTTTTTATGCATTCATAGATAAACTTTTTCCACAGATGCCTCAACACATCATCCACCCACCTTTTTCTTAACACACCGGCCATATCCCACCAAGGTAGGATGACCAGAAAAAGAACACTTTCACCATTACTCCAATCCATCGTTGTCTTGCCAGAGGCTCACCAACAATACAGCTCTGATGCCCCTTCAAACTGCAATATCCCCACCCCTCCTTTTAAGTTCTTAAGAACTAGACAGCTTTTCAAATAGTGAATACTGTATTAATATTTACTCAATTTAATGCTGATCATCCTTTATCTTGCACCCTTGGGAGGGGGAGGGGATGCACTGGATTTTCAATCATATCAGATTATCATAATTTTTTTTACAGCATTTTTTGTTGCACATTTCTCTTTTAGCATTGTATGTTTAGGTGTGAGATCAAGCAAGACCAACAATGTTTAAACAATAAATAACCAATCAAGGGATAATCTATTTTACCTGTGACTTGTCTTGAGTGTTCTTACTCTCCTACTCGAGTAGGAGCACTGCCAGTGTCTGTAATAGACTCAAGAACTGAACATTTCAGCAGCTATATATCTGGGCTGGTAGAATGTCAAGATGGAGAGGAAGACGAGAGACAAATCCGAGGACAGTATGACATGCTTACAACTGGATGAGAAGCATATGCTAAGTTTTTGTAGTGTAGTTTAGGTATACACAGTATAGCAGAATGTGGTACTTTATGACACAATGTAAACTGCAGTAATGGAATGCTTCCATGCCGGAATGAGTCACTTGAAAAAGGCTAAGTTCTTAGAAGCACCAATATGTTAAGTACAAAAAAAGGAAAAGAAAAAACATAATGCCGTCCATAACATACCTTTGTGTGAACATGAGACCAAATCAATGGTGACTCATCAATAAGGCTTTGTAGATATTTACTGGTGGCTGAGAGAGTCGTCAGGTCCCGCAGAGACACATGGCAGAGAACACGATACACCAGCTCCAAAGGTACACCTTCAACTCCCACTTCACTCCACCCTGTACCCATCCTGGATGATGCTCATTCATCCTAAGTGAAAAGGTCAATAACATTAGAATATTAATACTATAGTACTTAGGAAGTATACAGTATCTATTTCCTGTTCATGATTTTTTTTTCATTCTTTTTCATGTACGATTATTTTCTTGTATTAATATTGGTAGAATTACCGACAATATGTTAAGTAAAAGGACACAAATGCAACTAATGAGACATTTTATTGTGGCAACGTTTCGCTCTCCAGGAGCTTTGTCAAGCCGTTTCGCTCTCCAGGAGCTTGACAAAGCTCCTGGAGAGCGAAACGTTGCCACAATACAATGTCTCATTAGTTGCATTTGTGTCCTTTTACTTAACAGATTATTTTCTTGTTCATAATTATTTTAATTTAATGGCAGCTGGGTAACTAACAGTTAGTTAAAGGCTACTTGCATGATAATTGGGTAGTGATCAGTAGTTACCAGTTTTGCCAAACATACAGCACTGACCTGCACATCTGGCAATGCTGTTCAGAATCTGATTTACATTTGGCCACCAGTGCCAGGTATATAACCTGGCAGTAGTTTCAAAACGGTCTGCCAGGGCCTTGAGCCCCACCCATTCCAAGAATTGTTTTCAATTGTGTTATTAAGATTTTTGCAATTCTTAAAATACAGTGGACCCCCGGTGTTCGTCCATTTTTCGTAACAGAATGCTGTTCAAGTGCCATTACCAACCGAATTTATTCCCTTAAGAAATAATGTAAAGTAGACTAGTCCTTTTAGACCCCCAAAACTACATTTATAAAAGCATTTAAAAAAATACACTTACATAAAAGGGAGTGTTTTGAGCAGGACGAACACCGGGGGTCCACTGTAGTTAGATACATAAATAAAAATATTGGTGTAAATAAGACCTTATATTGTAGGATATAATAGCACCTGGTAAATTTCAGCTTACTTCCCATAATGAAGTATACAGTGGTACCTTGACTTATGAGTGCCCCAACTTACGAGTTTTTCGAGTTACGAGCCGTTGCTCAGTCGATTTTTCTGTATCTCTGTCTCTATATCTCTGTCTCTGTCTCTATATCTCTGTCTCTATATCTCTGTCTCTATATCTCTGTCTCTATATCTCTGTCTCTATATCTCTGTCTCTATATCTCTGTCTCTATATCTCTGTCTCTATATCTCTGTCTCTATATCTCTGTCTCTATATCTCTGTCTCTATATCTCTGTCTCTGTCTCTATATCTCTGTCTCTATATCTCTGTCTCTATATCTCTGTCTCTGTCTCTATCTCTATCTGTCTCTATCTCTATCTGTCTCTATCTCTATCTGTCTCTATCTCTATCTGTCTCTATCTCTATCTGTCTCTTCTCTATCTGTCTCTATCTCTATCTGTCTCTTCTCTATCTGTCATCTGTCTCATCTGTCTCTTCTCTATCTGTCTCTTCTCTATCTGTCTCTATCTCTATCTGTCTCTTCTCTATCTGTCTCCTATCTCCCTTTATCTGTCTCTATCTCTATCTGTCTCTATCTCTATCTGTCTCTCTCATCTGTCTCTTATCTGTCTTTTATCTGTCTGTCTCTATCTCTTCCATCTGTCTCTATCTCTATCTGTCTCTATCTCTATCTGTCCTATCTCTATCTGTCTCTATCTCTATCTGCTCTTCTATCTGTCTCTATCTCTATCTGTCTCTTCTTCTATCTGTTCTTCTCTATCTTCTCTATCTGTCTCTATCTCTATCTGTCTCTCTCTATCTGTCTCTTCTCTATCTGTCTCTGTCTCTATCTGTCTCTGTCTCTATCTGTCTCTGTCTCTATCTGTCTCTTCTTCTCTATCTGTCTCTGTCTCTATCTGTCTCTTTTCTGTCTCTATCTGTCTCTGTCTCTATCTGTCTCTGTCTCTATCTCCTGTCCATCTGTCTCTATCTCTATCTGTCTCTATCTGTCTCTGTCTCTATCTGTCTCTGTCCTCTCATCTGTCTCTGTCTCTATCTGTCTCTGTCTCTATCTGCCTCTATCTGTCTCCTATCTGTCTCTGTCTCTATCTGTCTCTGTCTCTATCTGTCTCTGTCTCTTCTTCTTCTCTATCTGTCTCTGTCTCTATCTGTCTCTGTCTCTCATCTGTCTCTGTCTCTATCTGTCTCTGTCTCTATCTGTCTCTGTCTCTATCTCTGTCTCTATCGTCCTCTATCTGTCTTGCTCTATCTGTCTCTGTCTCTATCTGTCTCTGTCTCTATCTGTCTCTGTCTCTATCTGTCTCTGTCTCTATCTGTCTCTGTCTCTATCTGTCTCTGTCTCTATCTGTCTCTGTCTCTATCTGTCTCTGTCTCTATCTGTCTCCTATCTGTCTCTGTCTCTATCTGTCTCTTGCCTTCTCTATCTGTCTCTGTCTCTATCTGTCTCTGTCTCTATCTGTCTCTGTCTCTTCTGTCTCTGTCTCTATCTGTCTCTATCTGTCTCTGTCTCTATCTGTCTCTTCTCTATCTGTCTCTGTCTCTATCTGTCTCTGTCTTCTCTATCTGTCTCTTGTCTCTATCTGTCTCTGTCTCTATCTGTCTCTGTCTCTATCTGTCTCTGTCTCTATCTGTCTCTGTCTCTATCTGTCTCTGTCTCTATCTGTCTCTGTCTCTATCTGTCTCTGTCTCTATCTGTCTCTGTCTCTATCTGTCTCTGTCTCTCTGTCCTGTCTCTATCTGTCTCTGCGTCTCTATCTGTCTCTGTCTCTGTCTCTATCTGTCTCTATCTCTATCTGTCTCCTATCTGTCTCTATCTCTATCTGTCTCTTCTATCTCTATCTGTCTCTATCTCTATCTGTCTCTATCTCTATCTGTCTCTTCTCATCTATCTCTATCTCTATCTGTCTCTATCTCTATCTGTCTCTATCTCTATCTGTCTCTATCTCTATCTGTCTCTATCTCTATCTGTCTCTATCTCTATCTGTCTCTATTCTCACATCTGTCTTCTATCTCTATCTGTCTCTATCTCTATCTGTCTTATCTCTATCTGTCTCATCTCTACTGTCTCTATCTCTATCTGTCTCTATCTCTATCTTCTCTATCTCTATCTGTCTCTATCTCTATCTGTCTCTATCTCTCATCTGTCTCATATCTCTATCTGTCTCTATCTCTATCTGTCTCTATCTCTATCTGTCTCTATCTCTATCTGTCTCTATCTCTATCTGTCTCTATCTCTATCTGTCTCTATCTCTATCTGTCTCTATCTCTATCTGTCTCTATCTCTATCTGTCTCTATCTCTATCTGTTCTTCTATCTCTATCTGTCTCTATCTCTATCTGTCTCTATCTCTATCTGTCTCTATCTCTATCTGTCTCTATCTCTATCTGTCTCTATCTCTATCTGTCTCTATCTCTATCTGTCTCTATCTCTATCTGTCTCTATCTCTATCTGTCTCTATCTCTATCTGTCTCTATCTCTATCTGTCTCTATCTCTATCTGTCTCTATCTCTATCTGTCTCTCTCTATCTGTCTCTATCTCTATCTGTCTCTATCTCTATCTGTCTCTATCTCTATCTGTCTCTATCTCTATCTCTATCTGTCTCTATCTCTATCTGTCTCTCTGTCTCTGTCTCTGTCTCACAGGTACACATAAATGCAGTTATACATAGTGTAAATTACCTAGGATAACCCAAAAAATCCAGACAAAGTGCTATACAATGGTACCTCAGTATACGTTCACTTTGGAATAAGTTCAACTTGGTATACCTCCTGTTTGGACACAAAAAATTTTGCTTGGAATACGACTCGTGTGCTAGAACTTGTATGGGTCAAAATGAGTCACGACACCACGCACTACCCTTGTTTACCTCTCTCTCGATGTGGAGGAGTTAGTGGAGGGGCACAGGGAAGAGCTGACCACTGAGGAGCTGAAGGAACTTGAGAAGGAGGAGCACAAGACTAAGATGGATGCACTCTTCAGGCTCGGAAGAGGAGATAGAGGAAGATGGATGGACATCAAAAACTTTGCAGAGAAGTACCACCCCAACAAAGCCCAAACAAGCCGTAATAGCATTGTCTGGAATGACCAGACAATGTCACATTTCCGAAACATCCTGAGGAGAAGGCAGAAGCAAAGTTCTTTTGACAGATTTTTAATAAAAGTCAAACCTGGTGAGTTTCAACCAGGTCCAAATAGAAAAAAAAGACAGAAAAGAGAAGGGGACTCTCCTTCCAAATAATAACATTTCCTCCTCCTCCTCCCTTCTCAGCACTATCCTAGTAGGCACTTGACTCTTTTCAGCAAAGTAAAGCGAGGTTAAATTTGCATTTATTTCATCTAATTCTTTTGTATATATGTATGTATTTTAGTATTAAGCAGTGTTTAAATTACATATTTTAGTATGAAGCAGTGTTTAAATTATTTTATACAACCCCATCAATGTATAATATGCCAATAACAATAGGATTTTTTTTTTCATGGGAACGGATTAATGGTTTTCCCTATACAGTGGTACTCCGAGTTTCGGGCATAATTCGTTCCAGAAGGCTGTTCGAGTGCTGTTATTGAACGAATTTGTTCCCATAAGGAATAATGTAAATTAGATTAGTCCATTTCAGACCACCAAAAATACACTTACAAAAGCATATACGTACAATAATACATTTACATAATTGTTCGAGTTGGGAGCTGTTTGAAACTCGGGGTACCACTGTATTTCTTATAGGAAAATTCGTTTGGTATAAGTCCAAGGTCCTGGAACGGATTAAGGACATATACCAAGGTACCACTGTACTATGCATGTAGATATAAGGCATAATAAGCATGACTGGCAAGTAATACACATTTTCACTTGTTCAAGAATAAGACGTGACGACTCTGCATCGTGTGTAATACCTGTTGGTTCATGAGCAGCTCTCTCTCTGAGACAGAGACAAGTACAGAGACAGGAAGACAGAAACACAGGTAGACAGAAAGACAGATTAGCAGAGACAGATAAACATAGACAGAGCTAGACAGACAGACAAATAGACAGATAGACAGACAGAAACAGATAGACAGATAGACAGACATGTTTATGTGTTACAGTGAAAAATAAAGCCAAGGCAGTGCACCATCATCAAATGTCACTCCACTGCTGCACTGTCAGCAATGGAGTGACATTATCTTACACCATGCTTCAAGGAGTTTCATATACGTATACTCCAGCATTTCTAAAACATTGCTGGGACCTGGCAAAAAAGGCAATCATCATTTAGTATTTATAAATACATTTTTCTTATTTAAAAACCCGTAACAAAAAAATTGAGGTTTTTTGGTGGGGCTGGAACGGATTAATGGCATTTCAATTAATTTCAATGAGGAAAATTTATTTGATCTACGAGAAAATTGAGTTACAAGCTCGGTCATGGAACGAATTAAACTCGTAAGTCAAGGTACAACTGTAATACCCTAAACTTGTTATAAAAACTAAGCTTATATTTTATAAAAAAAAATATCAGGTATGTCAATAACCTATGCAGTGAACGTATACAAAGACGAACAGAATGTAAACAAAGGTGTGCCAGTGCCATATCTACTGCTAATGAAGCAAGGTTGTTACATGAGGTCATGACCCAGGCAGCAGCAACAACGGCTGCTCCTATATTTTGCCATTCCCTGGGCTGACACAAACTCCAGTGATGACCTATTTGCAAGAACTGTTGCAACAACATACAAGGAACTTATAGTGACAAGAAAATTGACAGTGACTACAGCGAAATGGACCAAATATGACCAAAAGAGGAGACCGGCATTCAAATACTACCAGACCCACTACCAGACGTACAACCGTTTTCTACTACACTGAAGTAACTGACTCCTATATCAACTGCACAGTGTTCAATGTGAAGTCAACATAAGGGAAAACCTAATCAACAAAACTACAAGGAAATTGACAGGTATGTAGTGTAGTGAGTGAGAGTAGTGTTGTTTTTTTCCCTCAGTGCCAGGTGAGGGAAGGATGTGAACATTTAAATATGGCTGACTGGCATTTAATCACCAGCTAATGCCAGATGTGCAACTACGAAAAGACGTTCTAACTATACTGACAGTAGCAGACCATCATATCAACTGCACCAGTGTTAATGGGAGGAAAACACAGGAGAAACCGCCAAATCTACAAAACAAACTCCAAGGAAACTGTCAGGCTATAGCGGCGGTTCTTTCCCTCAGTGCCAAATGTGGGAAGGAAGTGGATTAGTTAAACAGCCAAGGATATTTTTTCAATAGCTGACTTCCATATTAACTGACCATTATACATTAGGAGGGAAACATAGGAGAAAATGCCAAATCTAACGACAAAACTCCAAGGAATCTGTCAAGGTGTAGTGGCCGTTTTTTTCCTCACTGCTTTTAAAAATGGCTGAAACATCAACTCTAAGAGGAATCAGACAACAACACGACGAGCCTCGCTAAATGGGATTGATGGGGCTTTGGACGGACATCGCATTGATTAAAACTTTTTTTTTTACCCTGCCAAGATGGAAATGAGCTAGAAGAGTGATAAGTGAAGCCGGACTGTGAAGTGAGGAGTGAAAGGGGGTTTCTGAAGTAAAGGGATAAGTAAGGGGTAATGGGGGTATGTGATAACAGGAAATTTACTAGTAATCAGTGATTTCTTGAGTAGCTACTAGGCCATTGCTAGGTGTCTAATAGGATCAGTGGTTTCTTTTTAATAAAAAAAAAATAAAGAAAAGAAAACAAATTTTTGTTGTGAAGTGGTAAGAAGTGAAGAGTGACCATGGCTGGCGTAAGAGGGGTTCAGGCTGCCATAATTATATTTATCATTATACAGTGGACCCCCGCCTAACAAGCACCCCAGAAATCGTACAATTATGTAAGTATAATATTGTAAGTGCTTGTGGAAGTGTATTTTTGGGGGTCTGAAATAGACTAACTTACGTGACATTATTTCTTAAGGAAGTAAATTCGTTCGGTAATGGCACTTGAGCAGGCTTCTGGAATGAATTTTGCTCGTTATGCGGGGGGTCCACTGTACTGCATTTCTCTGAAGAAGGAAATCAGTCATGGGGACTGGAAAAGGTGAATGGGGTGATAGCTCCCTGGAGAGTGAAAGCCCAACATTGGCCATCCTACCAGAAACATAAGTGCCACTATCGCCACAAGGTATGGTAACACCACATATCCAAACAAAAACAGTAGCGCATAGCTTTTATAGTGGCGCTATTAACCCTTTCAGGGTCGAGAGGCCCTCTCCCAAGCTTGTTCTCAGGGTCGAAAAATTTTCGGGAAAAAAAATTATTTTCCTTATGAAATGATGGAAAACTAACGAAATTATGCTCTCACAAAGTTAGCGGTATCGAAGATATTTACGTATCGGCGATTTCGCCCACTTTGAGCCCTATTTTCGGCAAATTCCAATGTATCAGTCTACTAAAATTATAGCTATTTCGCTAGAATTTCATTTCTTCTATCAATTGAGTACAAGAAACCACCAATTTACTGATTTCAACTACCCAATAAAGTGGTCGGAAATTGGCAATTTGGCCAATTTCACACAAATTTCAAAACATGCCAATTTCAAAATAGGTTCCAGAATAAATGAGAGAGACATTCCTGGCACTAAAATAACATTTTATCTGTTCATTAGTCACGTCTCCAGGCCCTTCTTACATTACTTTTGCTTTCCATTTTGAATTTTTATTCTCACAAATAATAGATTTTCTGTTATGTATTCTACTGCATCATTGTAAAAACGGTATAAATAATATCAGCGCACTTGTGCAAGAATATTAGACTCGCCAGTTGATGTGTATTGAATGCATGGCGTGATTTGTTTACTCTTGAACATCGGCAAAAATCGAACATTTTAGCTACTTTGTGCTCAGTTTCAAGGTACTTGTCATTGTGAAACCAATCAAAATTATCTCTATTTCTGTAATATATTTTCCATTCTATCAAATGAGACCAAGAAAACGAGAATACAACCATAAATACCATACGAAAAGAGACTGCAAAGTCGCTGTTTTAAACCAAAAACACGGTCGGAGTTTTTTTTCCTCATTATGCACTGTGTGGTGCAGGATTTTTTTTTATAATGCACACACTGACCGCAACTACAGGCCTGTTAGTATTACTCAGTGTAATATCCAAAATTCTAGAGAGGGTGGTGTAGTGTCAAGTAGTTAAGTATCTTAATGATGACAACATTCTTCATAGTTACCAATCAGGCTTTAGGAGCTCATACTCAACCGACACCTCCCTAATTAATCTGATGGATTACATGAGAACTGAAATGTCGATAGGGAACCTCATAGGAATGGTAACTTTAGACTTGCAAAAGGCCTCCGATACTGTCAACCACAATATATTATGTAAGAAACTTCAAGCTATCGGCATAGGCTCCATAGACTGGTTTAAGTCCTATCTTAGCAATAGGAAACAAATTGTCAAAATCAACAAAACAGAATCAGAACCACTGCCGACAGCATGTGGAGTTCCCCAAGGTAGTATTCTGGGTCCCTTATTATTCCTGTGTTATGTAAATGACATGCCCATCAGTGTCAAGTGCAAACTCCTACTGTATGCGGATGACAGTGCTCTGTTAGCGTCAGGTAAAGTCCCAAAAGATATAGCTAATGTATTAACACTGGAACTGGAGTCCTGCAGCAAATGGTTAGTAGACAACAAGCTATCGTTACACCTCGGGAAAACAGAAGCCATAATCTTTGGCACAAAATATAAACTGAGAAGGGTAAATAATTTTAATGTCCGGTGTAATGGGAAATCCATCACTTCAGTTTCCTCAGTAAAATATCTGGAAATCCCCTTTGACCCATGCATGTCAGGAGAATTGATAGGGAACAGTGTAGTAAAGAATGCGAATGCCAGACTGAAGTTCCTCTACAGACAAGCACAGTGTCTACCTACTGAGGCTCGCAGGACCCTATGTCTAGCCCTTATACAATGTCATATGGACTATGCTTGCTCTTCATGGTACTCTGCCTTGACAAAAAAACTGAAAGATAAACTGCAAATCACCCAGAACAAAATGGTAAGATTCATCCTGGACCTGGGCCCAAGAGAACATGTAGGCCAGGATGAATTACAACAATTGGATATGCTGAATACTGAAGACAGAGTAAAACAACTTAAGTTGAATCAAGTTTATAAAATAGCTCACAAACAGTGTCCAGAATATCTTGCTGCCAATTTTGTCAAGGCTGGGAACCGAAGCAGTCATAGTACTAGGGGGAGAGAGCGCAACTTTGTAGTGCCCACAGTCAGTGGCCAGGCTTCAAACACCTTTTATTGTACAGCAATAAAGGAATGGAACAGACTGCCTGCACATGTCAAAGCCAGTCATAGCATGAACCAGTTCAAGAAGAGAGCCAAAAGGTACCTAATGAATGTAGCAACAGAAAGGGAGGAGAATGATTTTTTATTTGTTTAGTTAACACACATGTAAATGTAAATAACTCATTTTACCTTATTCCTAGTATATCTCCTTTATAGTATAATAATATATTATCTCCTTTATAGTATAATAAGATATTATCTCCTTTATAGTATAATAAGATATTATCTCCTTTATAGTATAATAAGATATTATCTCCTTTATAGTATAATAAGATATTATCTCCTTTATAGTATAATAAGATATTATCTCCTTTATAGTATAATAATAAGATATTAAAAGGACCCCAACGGAAATAAGTCACTCTGTCTGACCTTTTTGGGTTATCCTGGGTTCTCTACACATATGCTGCTATGTATGATAATCTATGTAACTGTATTTGTGTATACCTGAATAAACTTACTTACTTAGGTTACATAAGGTTATTTTAAGTTGGGTTACGTCTGCTTTCCTTTCTTGAATTTGCACATAACACAATGTTCTTGAGAAAACCATCCTGATATTGGATATTTTTTGGGATAAATTGCTGTTAGACTCAGGAAAGAACCTTGTATCCATAATTACTACAACTTAATACAGCAACAGAAAAGGACAATGATTTCTTGCAAAGTTAATATTTGTGTAACTTATATTAAGCTGATTTCTTCTTCTTAATGATCAGGTAATTTATTCTCATGTACTTGATATATTCTATTTTATTCCTACTGGATCTATTGTTATTGTAATTTACTGTCAAGCATCTGATTTAATCTATTCGATTTTTATTATTAACAATCATGGAAATATGTCATTTTGTTTGACTTTCTTGGGTTATCTTGGGAATTTTACACAAATACTACTATATACGATAGCTGTGTGTAAATAAACTTCTTAACATTAACCTCCATGACATGAGCGGCATTTTAACATCATGGCCAGTTATCCAAAAATTGTGAATTATTAAACCCACAACTGTAACTTTCACCAGTACAGTAAACCTGTGTAACTGCCTTACAAGCGTCATTAAGAGCATCCTTGTGTTACAATGGAAGGTGAAAGAGAGCAGCAGTTCTTACCATGAAGATAGTCAAGACCAACCCCGTCCCAGCCAGCTGCTGCTGATGCTGCCACCACAACAATGTGTCCCGACACCTCTCATACCCTCCTGCACACTTAATTAATTACATCTTGTTATATCCACCGGTTCCTACATATCTTCGCTTTAGAAATCTTGTATTTCATTACGATAGCTATATCCATATATTATTTTTGGGGGAGTATGCGTTAACACGAAGTGAGTTTTCTTGTGGCCAGTTACCTGGAGAGAGCAGTCGAACACCAGCGGTATTGCCCGCCTGAGGATTTTTTTTCGGTCACTTGAAAATAAGTGAATTAATGTCTAATAACTGTTCAGAATGAGCTTAAAACTTTAAAGGTAAATTGGATGTTATCAGCAATTTAATTGTGCTTCAGTTTAACTGCCTGAATACTGTGATTCTGTTATATACCCCAAGGCAAAAAACATTAATGTACCCACCTTTGTGGGTCTCGGGTGGGGCAGACAAGGAAAAAAAAGCGCCAGTTCTCCAGCCATTTGTTTCCAGGAAAAAATGCCGCGAAACTATATCGTAAATAATTTCAAAATATCCTTCGAATTTAAAAATCTGGCATATACAAGCCACCTGTCACTAAAAATTACAGAAAATTAATTAGTAAGTTTATTTATGTACAGGTACACCTAGGTAATTTACATTATCATATTGCAATTATCACACCTAGTAACAAATGCGTAAATTACCTAAGATAACCCAAAACAGTCAGATAAAGTGACTTATGCGACTTTTTGTTCTCCGTGCAGTCCACTTGGATTTGACGATATTTTAGTTTTCGTGAAATACAAAGAAATTAGATTTAATTCTGTTTAATTCTCTACACATATGCTGCTATGTATGATGATCTATGTAACTGTATTTGTGCATACCTGAATAAACTTACTTATAAGAAAGAAGGAACACTGCAGCAGGCCTACTGGCCCATGCGAGCCAGGTCCAATTTGAAGCCAATGGCTTAAGGTAGTCAGGTCAAGTCCCATTCACTAAGGAAGGAGCACGGCAACTGACCTCGTAGCACAAGCTGGTCAGGTCCAACTCACACCCACCCACACCCACTCATGTATTTATCTAACCTATTTTTAAAACTACACAACGTCTTAGCTTCTATGATGGTACTCGGGAGTTTGTTCTACTCATCCACAACTCTGTTACCAAACCAGTGCTTTCCTATATGCTTCCTGAATTTGAATTTTTCCAACTTAAATCTATTGCTGTGTGTTCTGTCCAGGCTAGATATTTTTAGCACGCTATTTACATCCCCGTTATTAATTCCTGTTTTCCATTTATACACCTCAATCATATCCCCTCTAATTCTACAACTTTCTAGAGAGTGCAGATTCAGGGCCCTCAGTCTATCCTCATACGGAAGATTTCTAATACATAAGAACATAAGAAAGAAGGAACACTGAAGAAGGCCTACTGGCCCATGCGGGGCAGGTCCAAGTCTCCTACCGGCTTAAGCCAATGCCCCAACCTAGTCAGGTCAGGTCACATTCACTTAAGGAAGGAGCACGGCATCTGACCTAGTAGCACAAGCTAGTCAGGTCCAACTCACACCCACCCACACCCACTCATGTATTTATCTAACCTATTTTTAAAACTACACAACATCTTAGCTTCTATGACGGTACTCGGGAGTTTGTTCCACTCATCCACAACTCTGTTACCAAACCAGTGCTTTCCTATATCCTTCCTGAATCTGAATTTTTCAAACTTAAAACCATTGCTGCAAGTCCTGTCTTGGCTAGATATTTTTAGCACGTTATTTACATCCCTTTATTTATTCCTGTTTTCCATTTATACACCTCAATCATATCCCCCCCCCCCCCAATTCTACGCCTTTCTAGAGAGTGCAGATTCAAGGCCCTCAGTCTATCCTCATAGGGAAGATTTCTGATACATGGGATCAACTTAGGCATCCTCCTTTGTACGTTTTCTAGTGCATTTACATCCATTCTATAATAAGGTGACCAGAACTGTGCAGCATAATCTAAATGAGGCCTAACCAAAGATATATAGAGTTGAAGAACAACCTGAAGACTTCTATTATTTATACTTCTTGATATGAAGCCAAGGATTCTGTTAGCTTTATGCGAACACTTATGCACTGTTGTCTTGGTTTTAGATTACTGCTAACCAGAACTCCTAAATCCTTTTCGCAAATGTAATATTAAGATCTACATTATTAAGTTTATATGTGGCATGGTTATTGTCCTGTCCAACATTTAAAACTTTGCATTTGTCTATATTAAACTGCATCTGCCACTTCTCCGACCACTGCATCAGTCTATTCAAATCTTCCTGGAGTGCTCTAATGTCCTCATTAGAATGAACTGGACGGCCTATTTTGGTGTCATCAGCAAATTTGCTTATATCGCTATTTATTTCCTCATGTATGTCGTTTATGGGTATTGCTCTAAGATGCGTCGACCATAAAATACTGAAGCTAATCAGACGAGGTAAACCGGAATTTATTTAACTTGGTTTAAGAGGAACACACTTTTAGACATACAATGGTCAAATTTGCACCTACACACTTTAATTTTACTTTCCTCTGTCGTCGAATTAGGAGGCACCTTTTCTAAACATGTGAAACTACTCCACTGAGGGTTTTGGAAGTTATGTGGGCCATTCCAGGATGCTATGAATGGGTCCTACAACTATAGTCATAGGGCACATGAATATGCAATTGTTCAAAGAATCTGGTCCTCATTACCGTACACAAGTGTTAAAAATTTGAAGATGATTCGTTGAGCATAGTGCCCAGTATAACGCCAGAGGCTCACATCACCCGAGTAATCTCTGCAGCTAATGTTCATCTGACAAATCTAAGAGAAGCCTTCAGGAATCTTATCAGAGAGTCATTTCGGGCCCTTTATACAATACAGGTTAGGTCCGTCTTGTAGTATGCAGCACCAGTATGAAACCCACACCTGAAAAAAAGTATGTTAAGAAAGTGCAGAAGTATGCAACAAGGCTTGTTCCTGAGCTAAGGGACATAAACTACGAGGAGACGACCAAATTGGACCCAATGACATTGGCAGACAAAGGAACCGGAAACGAGGGACATGGTAACAAAAAAAAAATACTCAGCGGAAATTATAAGATAGACAGGGATAGGCTGTTTGAGAGGCAAGAAATTAAAACTCTGGGACATCCTCTGAAGTTAGATACAGATGAGTCAGGGATGTTAGGAAGTACTTCAGTATCAGAGTGGTCGGGAAGTGGAATGATCTTGGTGAAGAAGTGGAGGTGGGCTTCATATATTGTCTTAAGGGTAGGCACAATAGGGCCCACGAGGCTAAGATGGATTGAATCTGAAGAGTGGTTAGTTAAGAAACAGCTAGGATCTGAAAATCGACTCCTGCAACTACAAATAAAAGAGTACACATACATACACACAACCTTAATCGCTGATCAACCTTAAAGAAAAGTTTGGATTGATTTTGGCCTGTGTAGGTACCAAATTGCCATTTTTTATTGAATAAATTTGAAAACAAATGCTAGTTTTGATAAGATAATTTGCGAGTTCTTCATCTGATTGGCTTCAAACCTTAAACTTTATAACCTGATATTGCAACTCTGGGTGGTTTCTTTCTTGGTGAAAGGTTTAAATTTGTGTTTGGCTGTGTATATCCTAATTTGTCAGTTTTTATTAAATTAACTAGGATATTAGTTTCTGTGTGATAACTTGTGAATGACTTCTGATTAGCTTCAGATCTTCAAAACTAATATCTAACTGTATTACAAACTTATTCCTTTTGCATACATTGAGGTACAGGGGGCTGAGCTATGTGACACGGGCCTTTGTCAATATAATAAACGGACCCCATTGGAAATAAGTCACCTTTGTCTGACTTTCTGAAGTTATTCTAGGTAATTTACACTGGTAATTTACACATGGACCCTAACCAGTGCCTTGAAAAAATCAACTTTCTGGTAGCTGAAGTATGTTCAAGGCATATTCCCCTAAGAAAAAAAGAAGAGAAGAAGTAAACTGGAGAGAGATGTTCCCTCTACAGAAGAAGGCAACGAATCACTGAGCTGCTCAAGAATGCTAGATTCTGAAACACGGAAGGAAGTGCTAACCAGGGAAGTGGAAAATATTGAGCTTAAGTTAAAGGACTCATACATAATCCAGGAGAGACGAGGAGCTAAAAGCCATTAGTGAAATTGAAAGAAATTCGAAATATTTCTTTTCATATGCCAAAAAAAAGCAAAAACCACATCTAATATAGGGCCCCTGCTCAGACAAGATGGATCCTACACAGATGGCAACAAAGAAATGAGTGAGATACTGAAATCTCAATATGACTCTTGTGTTCAGCGAGCCACTAATCAGTCTAAAGATAGACAATCCAACTAATTTTTTTCATGAATGAGCCTCAAAACCCTGTCAATGTATGCTAGATTTCTGACATAACCCTAACTCCATTAGACTTTGAGAAAGCCATTGACAACATGCCCATGCACTCAGCTCCAAGCCCAGACTCGTGGAACTCTGTGTTCATTAAGAACTGCAAGAAACCCCTCTCACGGGCCCCAAGTATGCTATGGAGAAGGAACATAGACACAAATAAGATTCCAGTCACTAAAAACAACGGCTATAGCTCCACTCCATAAAGGTGGCAGCAAAGCAATAGCTAAGAACTATATACCAATAGCTTTAACGTCCCATATAAAAATCTTTGAAAGAGTTCTAAGATGAAGGATTACAAACCATTTCGACTCAAAACAATTACACAATACAGGGCAACATGGGTTCAGAGCAGGTCGCTCCTACCTCACAACTACTGGATCACTATGATATGGTCTTGAATGCACTGGAAAAAAAACCCAGAATGCAGATGTAGTATACACAAAATTTTACAAAACCGAAAAATTTGCGATCATGGTGTAAAGCACACAAAATCCCTTAAAGGTTTTAAAGTAGGCAAAAGGACCTTCAACTTTCTAGAATCGGTTAGTTTTGGGTTTGAATCTTTTTATGCACCCCATACCCATCCTGTGGGGGGTGGTCAAAAGATTAAAAGGGGTAAAATAATGGGTCCGGGGAGGACCTAAAAAGTTTGATGGCTGGCAAGTTAAAAAGGTAATGAACCCCAGATGGTCAAAAATCATGACAAGTTACAAAGGTTTTTTTGAATTACAGAGGTATATAAAAGGGCCCAAGAGACTGGGCCCCAAATTTTTGATGGCTGAAAAAAGGTACAATGGTAATTAATTCACTAGTTACAAGGTAATGAATCATGTAAGTAAATTTACTTACGTCTGTCTATGTCCGTTTGAGGATGAGGAACAGGATGGGAGCAAGTACTGTGCCTTGTGGAACAGAGTTTTTCACCAGCCGCCTCAGACTTTCCTGTTGACTACTACTCTTTGTGTTCTCTTGTTGGGAAAATTATAATCCATCTACCAACTTTTCCTGTGCAAATTTGGGACTAGTCCTTAAGGATTTTCCAAGTGTATATTATCAAATTTTTTTCTCGCCTTTTTCCCAGATACAAAAGGGACCAACCGTTCCCAAATTTAGGTGCTTTATCTACTTATACGTGCCGTGAAGGTTCTTGTACATTCTCCAAGTCCCCAATTTCGCCTGCTTTAAAAGGGGGCCGTTGTGTCAGTAGTATTCCAGCTTAGAGAAAAAGCGTTTTGAAGTGAATCACCCCTTTACCCAGTTTTAAGGTTCTCATTATCCATCGTATTTTTTTCCTAGGAGATTTTAAATACATTGTTGTGATTTTTGAAAGTGAGATCCTCTGAATTAAAACTCCCGGTCCTTCACACTAGTTTTTCCCTATTTTTAATTGGAATTTGTTTATATTCTGATATATTAATTTTTTCGAGTTTTTCATATCGGAGAAATTTAAAAATTTTTCCCATTGAACTTCATTTTGGGTTTTCCCCGGGGATGAAAAGATTTGGGTGATAACCGCTTGGAGTCTTTCACTGTCATCGATGGATGACACTCATGAAATTCGGGTGTCATCCGCAAGGAAGACACGGTGCTGGGGCACATCTCTGTCTATGTCAGATAAAGGATAAGGAACAATATGGGGGTAGTACTGTGCCTTGTGGAACAGAGTTTTATACTGTGGCCTCAGACTTTACTTTATATACTGTTCCCTTTGTGTTCTCTTTGTTAGGAATTTATAAGAAAAGATAAGATTTCTTCGGTTTTTAACCCCAGGGGGTTAGCCCCCCAGGAAAACCCCAAAGAAAGTCAGGGTTCGACCCACACCAGTCGACTAACAACCCAGGTACCTATTTGCTGCTGGGTGAAATGAAAACGGGTGGAAACACTGAAATGTTTCCACCCCCCGGGGAATCGAACCCGGGCCCTCCGTTGTGAAGCGAGAGCTCTAGCCCCAGACCCCCGGACCAATCTACCATCGTTTCCTTTTATTCCTTTATCACGTGTTTTGTGCACTTTACATTATGGTTACTTGTCGAAGGCTTTCAAAAAATCTGTGTATATTCATCTGCTTTTTTGTTTGTCCCCCAGTGCATCTAAGACCTTGCCATAGTGGCCCAGTAGTTGTACAAGCAGGAGTTACCTGCTCTAAACCCATATTGCCCTGGGTTGTGTAACGATGGGTATCAAATGGTTGGCGATCTTGTTTTAAAACCCCCAAAAAAATTATTTTTTTTGGGACAATGGGGTTTTACATATCCCGTAATATGATTGACAAAGAAAGCCACAATCATGCCGTGGGTTTTTATGATAGGGGATGTTAGTGCTATAGGTCTGAAATTTTTGCAATTGTTTTAATGTGTAAATTAATCCCAGGTTAACCAAAAAAAGTCACATAAAGTGACTTATTTCCACGGGAGGTTTTGTAATATTTATTATTTAAAACCTAATGAAACAGTAGAAATTAGTCTGATTATAACCTTAAAAATCAAAAAATAAAGTAACTCAAATGTGCAGTAAAACAAATTTAGATTAGTATCTACATATGCATTTGACCAACATTCGTAACAACCCCTATAAATCTTCCATTAGTATCATAAGCTATATTTTTGTCCAGTAGGTCGATTGCTAACCAGTTCACTTGAGGTCCGTGGTTCGATCTCGGTACGGGTAGAAACATTTTGGGCGTCTTTCCGTAAGACCCTGCGTCCCCTTTTTCCTGTGTAAAAAAATCCCGGGGGTTAGTCGATGGTGGGGCCGACCGGGGCACTATAATCTGGGAAAGTCACAAACAAGGGGCTTTTTATAATAATGCCGATGTCGCAGGCCTGTATACCTTGTACATGTACTTGTAGTAAATAAATAAATAAGTTCCCAGAAGATGGTGCCTCTGAATTGCCAATCCCCATTGCCACATAATAAATTTGTTTATTACCATTAATACCATTCGGAGGGGGTTCAAGGAGGTAAGGTTACTCCTATCTTCAAGAAAAATAGTAGGTCTGATGTCGAACTATAGGCCTGTTAGTATACTTGAATTTTTGTCCAAATTCAAAAAGGGGCGTGTACGTTAATTAAGTAGTTTGCCTAGGGGGTTTCGGGGGTCAACGAAAAGCGGCTTGGTCTGAGCCCAGACCTCATGATGGATCAGGGTCTGATAAACCGGCTGTTACTGCTGGCCGCACGCAGACGGTACGAACCACAGCTTGGTTGGTTAGGTACTGACTTAGGTGCCTGTCTAGTGCTTTCTTAAAGACAGACGGACTTTTGGGTAATCCCCTTATGTTGCTGGGAGGCAGGTGAACAGTTTTGGGGCCCCCGGACATTATTGTGTTGTCTCTGGCGCCTCTGTTTTTCATGGGGGTTGCATCTCCTCCCGAGTCTTTTGTTTTCATATGGAGTGTTTTTGGGCAAGTTTGGTACTAATCCCTCTAGCTTTTTTCAAGTGTATATTATCATTCTCTCTGCCTGCGTTCCAGGGAATACAGATGAAGGACCCAATCGTTCCCAGAAATTTAGGTGCCTTATCGTACTTATTTTACCGTGAAAGTTCTTTGTACACTCTCCAGGTCAGAAATGTCGCCAGCCTTGAAGGGAGCAGTTAGTGAAAGGTATTCCAGCCTAGAGAGAACAAGCTATTTGAAGAGAATCATCATGTTTTGTGCCCCTAGTTTTGAAGGTTCTTTTTATCAACCCCTACTTTTTCCTAGCAGATGTGGTTGATATATTGTTGTGGTCTTTAAACAAAACCTTGACATTATCCCCCCAGGTCCTTCACTTCTTTTTCGCTCTATTGTATGGGTAGAATTTGTCGTATACCCCGATATTTTTAATTTCCCAAGTTTTCCCTATCTGAGTAGGAAATTTTCCCATTGAACTTCATATTGTTTTGAGTGGCCCATTTGAAGATTTGGTTTATGTCCACTTAGAGTCTTTGTTTTGATGGAGGTCACTGTCATAATCCCGGTGTCATCCGCAAAGGAAGACACGGAGCTATGGCTTACAGCTCTATGTCAGATATGAGGATGAGGAATAGAATGGAAGCGAGTACTGTGCCTTGTGGAACAGAGCTTTTTAACATAGCTCCCGGACTTTTCTCTGTTTACTTTTTTTTGTGTTTTTTTTTCAGGAAGTTATGATCCATTCCAACTTTTCCTGTTATTCCATTATCACGCATTTTTTGCGCTATTACACCATGGTCACACTTGTCAAAACTTTTACAAAGTCTGTGTATACACATCTGTATTTTGTTTATCCTCTAAGATTCAGGACCTTGTCATATTCAGAGTGGGACAGGCAGGGTGACCTGCTCTAGTATTTTCTAGTTTTGTTGGCTCTAATATTTGCTGGTTTAATGAATTTTACAAATATTTAATAGTTCTGTGTGTGAATTTTCACCTGAGCTGCCTCCTGGGGTGATCTCTGCTAAAACATTGTTTTCTATACTCCCCCATTTTAGGTGTCTCAAGTTGAAATCTCCTAGTTGGTCAGGTACTGACTATTGGTGCCTGTCCTGCTTTCTTGAAGACAGAGGGCCCCCCACTTATTGTGTTGTTTTCAATGTATCTCGCCCCGCTTTTTTGGGGGGGAAAAAATAAAAAAAAAAAAATTTTACTCCGGACCTTTTTTTCATGGGGAGGGTTTTTTGTGCAAGTTTGGTCCCAATCCCCCTGGGTTTTCCAAGTGTTTTTTTCATGTTTTCTCTGCCTGCATTCCAGGCAATACAGATAAAACCCTTTTAATCGTTCCCAGTACGTACCAAAGAGCAAGAGTAATTAATCTATATGGCATTGTATAAGAAAAAAAAGGGGTGCAATAAAAAACACGATTGATACGTAATATATCTGTATCAAAGACAATACCCGATAAACAACAAAATTGAGGTACAGACATTTTGCACGGGGCCCGGGACCAGAAAAATGTGATCAGTCTGGTCTCTTCAAAAATTAAATTTCAAAAAAAAAACATACAAGGGGAACGTCAACCATGACCAAAATGAAACAAGCGGGGAAAGAACCTAAAAAAAAAGGGGATAAAAACCCCTTTTTCCAAAAAAATGAACCTGTGGTTCTTGAGATCTCTCAAGACACATTCCATTAAAAAAAAAAGAAGATGTAGGTGTTCCGTAGCTCGTCCTAGCGCACTCACCCTTCACATACGGGAGGTCCAGGGTTCAATCTCCCCCTAGGGGGGAAAAAATTGGGGACGTGTTTCCAAAAAAACACCTGCTGTCCCTGTCCCTGTTCACCCATCAGTTTAAAATGGGTACCTGGGTGTTAGTCGACTGGGTGGGTCGCATCCTGGGACAAAACTGCCCTTTAATTTGCCCGAAATGCTCAGCATCAAGGGGTTTCTATATGTTTTTTTGATGTCAGCTGGGCCTGTATACCTTGTACATGTACTTGTAGTAAATAAAGATATTTTTATTATTATATTAGTAGTAAGATGTTTGGGACAGGAGTTGGGAGATTTTCCAGACAGTGGTAAATTTTCAAAGCTGCCCCCCGGTTGCGGGGAAGTTGCGTCGGGAGGCTTGTATACCATCACAATGACAAGGTTTTGGAGTAAGTGAGCTTATTCAGGTACAAGTACACATAAATACAGTTACATAAATTATCATACAAAGCAACATATGTGTAGATTACCAAAAAAAACCCCAAAAATAAGACAAAGTGACTTTTTTCCCTTTGGGGTGTGGTGTCATTCAAATTCAAATTCAAATTTGTTTTTCCCTTACACGTTTACAATGTGATTGACATGTGGAGTCCTATTTAAATAGATAGTTTTCAGTGTATAATTTCAATAATGATTTGGTGCAAAGAGAGCCACTATCATGCCTAAGCATAACGGGCAGACTAAATTTAATGGGTTACAGACTACTTTACTAAACAAATAGATCATAGTTTTTTTAAGTATACATCTGTTTTTATATATACATAGCAAAAAAGTAAATTGACTCAAATTACAAGATGGAAATATTACAATTGGAAAAGTTAAAAAGTAGTACACAAGTTGTATATATCAACAGTAAAAAGACTTTAAATTACAATATGGGAATATTCAATGGGCCATGTTGGGTAGTTTACAGTATGAGATTGTTACAATTGAGTGTAAGTCAGGGCAATTTTTTTCAGGTATTGATTTTTTTTCAATGTAGTATTGAGTAATGTAATGAACTTTGAGCATCTATTTTTGAAATTTTGAGATTTAGGGGACCTACTTTAAAAGCTCTTGATAACAAGGAATATCCTCTAGGACTCTTTATTGACCCAAGGAAAGCTTTTGATAATAGACCACGGCATCCTACTCCCAAAAAAAAGACCATTGGTATAAGAGGCCAAGCTCTTATGATTTTAAATCTTATCTTTTCTAACAGATATCAATATGTCACCATTAAAGGGCCCAAATTCATCTACACAACTTGATATTGGGGTACCACGGGGGGTGTCCTTGGTCCCCTGCTCTTCCTCCTATACATCAATGATCTTTCCCCAAAGTATCCCAACAATTGAAACCTTTCTTTTCTGATGATACGACTTATGTCATCTCCCCCCCCAAAATTTCCTCACTCCCAAAACCATTGTTAATGAAGATACTAAAAATATCAACCTGGATGACAGCCAACAAAATTTCACTTAACACTGACAAAAACCCTTTTAAATTATGTTTGGTAACAGAACAGGAGTTGCACCCAAATGAACATAATGAACAACACTCCTATTGTTTAAAAACAATGAGGGCAAATTCCGGGCCCCACACCTGGAGAGCAACCTGAATTTCAGCACCCCTATCAACCACATAGCAAAAAAAGTATCCAAAAGGGTTTTGGGGTCCTCTCCAAGATACGTTACTATGTACCGCAATCACCCCCTCACACTATACTATTCACTCATCTATCCCCACCCCACCTATGCCATATGTGGGGGGATCAACAGCAACAACTCACCTAAAAACCCAAAATTAACTCAACAAAAAACTGCAGTAAGAATTATCATGCAACCAATCCCAGGCAAAAACACTTTCCCCACTCTTCAAAAACCTAAAATTTATCACTATCCAGAACATCCACACTTTTACCGGGAACCCCACAGGGTACAGAACCATAAATTCCCCAAAAATTTAAACCCCGAACTAAAACGCTTTCTTTATAGTTGTGACAGGACCCATAGAACAATACCAGACACAAAAATCTCTTGGACATTCCACGTGCCCGGGGTAAATCTATAAAAACGTTCAAGTACATTAAGGGGCCTAAAATCTGGAACTCCCTACCTGAAAATCCAAAACTGCAGACTCAGCCACCATTTTCAACACTATCATCAAAAAACATCTTATCTCACTAACACACCCCACCATCACCAAAACCCACACACACATATCATCCTCATCTGCACCAGCACTGACCCAAAGGACAGTAAACATAAAATCCGAATATTAGCTATTGTCTAATAAATACGAAACTAGTCTTAAGTTTGCCTGATATACTCCAATATTGGAGCTTTAATAGAAACTGTGTAACATGCCAAGACAAAACCATTCTTAGTAGTACTAATTTTTTACAATCTAAACATTCTGAACTTTGTACTAATTTGTAATTTGTGATACATCTAGTTATCCTGAACTACCTCACTATTGTAAATCTATTTAATCATTTGAAATTTGTATTCATATGTAATTGTAATATAGATTAAGAACTAGTATTAAGTCTGCTGAAATGCCTAGCATGTCCAGGCATGCTAGGAATGCTAACGGCCATCTTTGTAATTATTGTCTTTAAATGTAAAACACACATTGTATTTTTTTACAGAGAAATAAAGCATCTTGAATCTTGCGTGACACTATGATCCTTAGCACATACTAATGTGGTAATGGAGGTGATTTGAAAGCAGCTTGAAAGCTGTTTAATTTTGGGGAGTAGGTGATTTCTAAGAAGAGTCTTGAACTGATTTGCAGACAGGGGTCCTTTAGTGTTCTCTGGCAGTGAATTCCAAATCTTACGGACCTTTATATACATAGCGTTTTTGCATAGGAAGAGATGGACACGAGGGATATCAGAGTGATCTGTGTCTTGTATTATGGTTGTGTGTTCTGTTGCAGCTGTCAAGGAGGAGTTTAAGAGGATGGTTTATATTAGAGTGCAGTGTCCTATGTATGTAGTAGGCACAATAAAAAGTGTGGGTGTTTTGTATATTGAGTAAGTTAAGACTTGAATAGTGGCAGTGTATGCTGTCTCGAGTTGGAATTTGTTATCAATCGGACTACTGTTTTTTGTTGGGTTGTTAAGGGTCTCAGGTGATTTACTGTAGTTGAGCCCCATGCACAGACTCCATAGGTGAGATAGGGGTAAATGAGTGATTGGTACAGGGCAAGGAGAGCTGATTGCGATACATAGTACCGTATCTTTGATAGAATGCCTACTGTCTTAGAGACTTTCTTAGGAATTTGCTGTATGTGTGTCGAATTTGAGACTTCTGTCAAGGTGGAGTTTAGAAATTTACCCTCCGTGAGTCTAGAAAAGGGCGGTCAATTTATCATTATAGGATAGATGGCATCAGTAGCTGTGTCTTCCTCTGGTGAGCTGGCATCGATGGTGTGTGAGCAGATTTCTGTCCAAGGAAAGCGTAAACAGTGATATTTTTTTTTCTTTATTGTTGTTTGTACGCAATTATTTCTTTGCTGAATAAAAAAGAAAAAGCTCTGTCTGATGTTTATATTAGTTTACGTTCTCAGATTAAAGAAAGAAAACGTGTATCTCCTTATAATTGGAAAATGAATAATCACAAACTAATAATAATCTTAAGATTTCAAGATAAGATTTCTTCGATTTTTAACCCCGGAGGGTTAGCCACCCAGGATAACCCAAGAAAGTCAGTGCGTCATCGAGGACTGTCTGTCTTATTTCCATTGGGGTCCTTAATCTTGTCCCCCAGGATGCGACCCACACCAGTCGACTAACAACCCAGGTACCTATTTGCTGCTAGGTGAACATGACAACAGGTGTAAGGAAACACGTCGAAATGTTTCCACCCGCCGGGAATCGAACCCGGGCCCTCCGTGTGTGAAGCGAGAGCTCAAGCCACCAGACCACAAAGTACTACCTGATACAACTAATAGAGACCTAGTTGACATTATTGACATACTTTATAGAAAGCATCTGGTTATGTAGAGGATTTCTAGTAACCAAAGTTAATCTTGACCTCCATGATGCGACCCACTACAGTCGACTGGCACCCAGGTACCAGTCGACTGACACCCAAGTACCTATACACAAATAACCCCCACGTTGGAGAGAGGAGCTTACGACGACGTTTCGGTCCGACTTGGACCATTTACAAAGTCACACTCAGGTCCAGACATGCATGGGGGGAGCCCCAGATGAACAAAATGTGATTAGCCGCGAGGGAGCCTTCTTCAAATTCAACTTCAATAACAAAAACATAAGGTGGGACCAAGTAAACCAAGTCCTAAATGATATAAACTGGGAAGATTGCCTAAGCATCACGGATCCTAACCTATGTCTAGACCAAATTAACTCTGTGGCACTAGAGGTTTGCTCAAGGCAAATTCCCTTAAGGAAAAGGAGGAGAAGATGCAAACTAGAAAGAGAGAGGCGCTCCCTATACAGGCGAAGGCAAAGAATAACGGAGCGGCTACAGGAGGCCAATATATCTGAAATACGTAGGGAGACACTAGTCAGAGAAATAGCAACCATCGAATTAAAACTAAAGGAATCCTACAGGAATCAAGAAACGCGGGAAGAACAAAAAGCTATAAATGAAATTGAAAGAAACCCAAAGTATTTCTTTTCTTATGCAAAATCAAAGTCGAGAACAACTTCCAGTATTGGGCCCCTACTTAAACGGGATGGGTCCTACACAGATGACAACAAGGAAATTAGTGAGTTACTTAAGTCCCAGTATGACTCACTTTTTAGCGAGCCGCTAACAAGACTGAAAATCGAAGACCTAAATGATTTTTTATGAGAGTGCCACAGAACTTGACAGATGCATGCCTATCTGACATCACCACGATGCCAAATGACTTCGAAAAGGCAATAAATGACATGCCAATGCACTCCGCTCAAGGCCCAGACTCATGTTCATCAAGAACGTGCTTTTAACATCCTATGGAGAGGGAGCATGGACACTGGAGTCGTCCCGCAGTTACTAAAAACAACAGATATAGCCCCACTCCACAAAGGGGGCAGTAAAGCAATAGCAAAGAACTACAGATCAATAGCGCTAACGTCCCATATCATAAAAATCTTTGAAAGGGTTCTAAGAAGCAAGATCGCCACTCATCTTGATACTCATCAATTGCACAACCCAGGGCAGCATGGGTTTAGAGCAGGCCGCTCCTGTCTGTCCCAACTACTGGACCACTACGACAAGGTCCTGGATGCTCTAGAAGACAAACAAAATGCAGATGTTATATACACAGACTTTGCAAAAGCCTTTGACAAGTGTGACCATGGTGTAATAGCACACAAAATGCGTGATAAAGGAATAACAGGAAAATTTGGTAGATGGATCTATAATTTCCTAACAAGTAGAACACAAAGAGTAGTAGTCAACAGAGTAAAGTCTGAGGCAGCTACTGTGAAAAGCTCTGTTCCACAAGGCACAGTACTTGCTCCCATCCTGTTCCTCATCCTCATATCGGACATAGACAGGGATATAAGCCACAGTGCCTTGTCTTCCTTTGCAGATGACACCCGAATCTGCATGACAGTGTCCACCATTGAAGACACTGCAAGACTCCAAGCAGACATCAACCAAATCTTTAAATGGGCTGCAGAAAACAATATGAAGTTCAATGATGAGAAATTTCAATTACTCCGATATGGAAAACGTGAGGAAATTAAAATCTCATCGGAGTACAAAACTAATTCCAACCACACAATAGAGCGAAAAACTAATGTCAAAGACCTGGGAGTGATCATGTCAGAGGATCTCACCTTCAAGGACCATAACACCGTAGCAATTGCATCTGCTAGAAAAATGACAGGATGGATAATGAGAACCTTCAAAACCAGGGATGCCAAGCCCATGTTGACACTTTACAGATCGCTTGTTCTATCTAGGCTGGAATATTGCTGCACACTAACTGCACCTTTCAAGGCGGGTGAAATTGCTGACCTTGAAAATGTGCAGAGAACCTTCACGGCACGCATAACTGCGATAAACCACCTCAATTACTGGGAACGCTTGAAGTTCCTAAACCTGTACTCTCTAGAACGCAGGCGGGAGAGATACATTATTATATACACATGGAAAATTCTCGAGGGATTAGTACCAAACTTGCACACGAAAATCACTCCCTACGAAAGCAAAAGACTCGGCAGGCGATGTAACATCCCCCCAATGAAGAGCAGGGGTGCCACTAGCACGTTGAAGGACAACACAATAAGTGTCAGGGGCCCAAGATTGTTCAACTGCCTCCCAGCATACATCAGGGGGATTACCAACAAACCCCTGGCTGTCTTCAAGCAGGCACTGGACAGGCACCTGAAGTCGGTACCTGACCAGCCAGGCTGTGGTTCGTACGTTGGACTGCGTGTGGCCAGCAGTAACGGCCTGGTTGATCAGGCTCTGGTCCAACATGAGGCCTGGTCACAGACCGGGCCGCGGGGGCGTTGACCCCTGGAATTCTCTCCAGATAAACTCCAGGTACCTGCTTATTACTAGGTGAACAGAGACAGCAGGTGTAAGTTTATTAAGGCGCAGGTACACATAAGTGCAATTATTATCTACCTAAATGGAGGGTATTCCGGGAATCAACGACCCCGCGGCCCGGTCCATGAGCACGCCTCCTGGTGAATCACGGCCTGATCAACGAGGCTGTTACTGCTGGCCGCACGTAGTCCAACGTACGAACCACAGCCCTGCTGATCTGGTACTGACTAGGTATCTGTCCAGCTCCCTCTTAAAGACAACCAGGGGTCTATTGGTAATTCCTCTTATGGCTGGTGGGAGGCTGTTGGGACACTTGTTGTGTTTTCTCTTAGTGTACCAGTGGCGCCCCTACTTTTCACTGGGGGTATGTTACATCGCTTGCCAAGTCTTTTGCTTTCGTAGGGAGTGATTTTTGTGTGCATATTAGGGACCAGTCCCTCCAGGATCTTCCAGATGTAGATTATGATATATTTCTCTCGCCTGTGCTCCAGTGAGTACAATTCAAGTGCTTAAGGCGTTCCCAGTAGTTAAGGTGTTTGATGGAACTTATACGTACAGTAAAGGTTCTCTGTACATTCTCTAGATCTGCAATTTCACCTGCCTTGAATGGGGATGTTAATGAACAGCAGTATTCCAGCCTAGAGAGAACAAGTGATTTAAAAAGGATCATCATTGGGCGAGTCCCACTCAAATCCAACCCCTCTCACTCATGATTTTATCCAACCTAAATTTGAAACTACCCAAGGTCCTAGCTTCAATAACCCTACTAGGCAGACTGTTCCACTCATCAACTACCCTATTTCCAAACCAATACTTTCCTATATCCTTTCTAAATCTAAACTTATCTAACTTGAATCCATTATTGCGGGTTCTCTTTTGGGAGAGATATCCTCAAGACCTTATTTATATCCCCTTTGTTAATACCCATTTTCCACTTGTATACCTCGATCATGTCTCCCTCATTCTACGTCTTACAAGTGAATGTAATTTTAGGGTCTTCAATCTTTCTTCGTAAGGAAGATTTCTAATGCTATGTATTAATTTAGTCATTCTACGCTGAATGTTTTCTAACGAATTTATGTCCATTCTGTAATATGGAGACCAGAACTGAGCTGCGTAATCTAGGTGAGGCCTTACTAATGATGTATAAAGCTGTAATATAACCTCTGGACTTCTGTTGCTAACACTTCTTGATATAAATCCTAGTAATCTATTTGCCTTATTACGTACGCTTAGGCATTGCTGTCTTGGTTTAAGGTTGCTGCTTACCATCACCCCCAAGTCCTTCTCGCAATCTGTATGGCTAAGTTCTACGTTATTTAACTTATAAGTGCTTGGGTTATGGACACTCCCGAGCTTCAGAACCTTGCATTTATCTACATTGAACTGCATCTGCCACTTTTCTGACCACGAATTAAGTTTGTCTAAATCTTCCTGAAGTTCTATGACATCTATGTTTGAATCAATTATCCTACCTATCTTCGTGTCGTCGGCGAATTTGCTCATATCACTAGTAATTCCCTCATAAAGGTCATTGATATATATTATAAATAACAATGGGCCTAAGACTGATCCCTGTGGAACACCACTTGTTACAAGTCCCCATTCGGATTTAACCCCATTTATGCACACTCTCTGCTTCCTATTGGTGAGCCATGACTCGATCCATGACAGCACTTTTCCCCAATGCCATGAGCTGCCACTTTCTTTAACAGTCTCTGGTGCGGTACTCTATCAAAAGCCTTACTAAAGTCTAAATAAACAATATCGAATTCTTTATCGTGATCACCAGCCTCAAAAGCTTTACTGAAGAAGGTTAATAAATTAGATAGGCAGGAACGGCCCCTCGTGAATCCATGCTGGGTATCATTAATCAAATTATGGTTATCTAGATGGCTTCTAATAATATCAGCTATAATTGACTCTAGTAATTTGCCTACAATTGAGGTCAGGCTTATTGGGCGGTAGTTTGACGGTAGTGACTTGTCCCCTGCTTTAAAAATAGGAATTACATTAGCCATCTTCCACATATCAGACACTACACCTGTTTGAAGAGATAAATTAAAAATGTTAGATATTGGTTCACAGAGTTCCATTTTGCATTCCTTAAGAACCCTTGCAAAAAGCTCATCAGGACCCGGCGATTTATTTTGTTTCAGTCGGTCCAGCTGTTTCATAAATGGTAGATTTAGTGATGGGATTGGAATCATATCTTATCTTTAATCTTAACAAAATTAATAAATCACTATTGAAATATTTGTTAGATAACGAAAACACTGTAATAGACATTAAGTTAGTCTTAATATTAAGGGTTAGACCCGGAATTAACGATGCAGGTGTGACTTCATTCTGGCGTAGGTGCCCAGAGCAGCGTAGCCAGGGAAAACAAGCCAGCCAGATTCAGTAGAAAGTAAATATTAGATTTGATGTTAAAAAACTCATCACTTTAGTGTGGACTCTTAACTTACCCTCAAGACTCTCCTATGGATATACATGTTCTCCAGACTCTGGAGAGTGAAAAATCCACTGCATTGATCTGAAAACAGACAGACATGTGTCCGTGGACCCCAGTTGAAATAAGTCACTGTCTGTCTTTTTGGGTTATCCTAGGTAATTTACACATATGTTACTCTGTATGACAATTGTACTTGTGTGGACCTGTACCTAAATAAACTTATATGTATCAGACAGCATCGCCGACCATTCACATGCCGTACCTCGATCGCTAGCGCACTCAGCTAACACTGAAGTCCGGGGGTCGATCCTCGGTACGGCTGGAAACATTAAGACGTGTTTCCTTAAGACTGCTTGCTGTTCATGTTCACCTATCAGGAAAATAGGTACCTGGGTGTTAGTCGACTGGTGTGGATCGCATCCTGGGACAAAATTGACTTAATTTGCCCGAAATGCTCAGCATAACAAGAGGCTTTCTAAATAGTAGTATGTCATTGATGTCAACTAGGTCTATATACCTTGTGCATGTACTTGTAGAAATAAAGATAATTATTATTATAGTAGGAGCGTTCATGTTTCAAAACGAACGCCACCAAATAATATACAAAAATTGGTACCAAGTTTGGGTGTATTTGTCAGGAATTTGATAGGCTAGGCATTATGAGACATTACCTGAAATAAACTAAACCCTTTATAAATATAGCCAGGCATTCGTTTTTTGTATGGTAAGTTTATTTAGATAACCTTAACAAGTCAAAGTGACTTATTTGCATTTTGCCATAATCTCTATATAAAATTGTTACTAACTGCCTCTTTATACTTAGTAAATTGTATACAGTTCACAAAATAATCGGAACTTTTGTATTGCGCTATACTGATTGATACAGTAAAATGTCAATACTCCAATTAACCAAAATGGTTACAATCAACCATAATTTTTAAAGGGTGGACCGGTAAGCCAGCAGAAGGCTTTGGTCAGATGATCAAAAGCTCCAGCTGTGGATAATCATGACTAAGACCCGCGTCAGGAAACACTTGTCCTGTTTCCTGACAAACCTTCCCTAACCTAACTTCAATACTCCTGAACACTACACAAGTTTTTACATACACCGTGAGAAGAGTTCACTTAAATCACTATTTTAATAATCAAAATATTTTTGATTGGATACACGTAACCTTAATGACCCTTGGAATAGTCAATAGGCTTTTATTAAAGCCATTTAACCTTTCAGCCTTTTATTGAGGCAACGTTTCACTTTGTGTAGAGCTTTACCAATTCATCTCTACCACACACATGTACAACTTGAGACACTCTAACATCATGGACTCTGGTTCAGAGGACATTTCCACAACCTTCTCAACTACTACTGGCCTGTTCCTCAGGTATGACCTATTTCCACTGGGAAATCCCGCCTATCAGTGACAATGTCTTTGCTACACGTCCCTCTTCTGATTCCAGTACATAATCGGAAATCTTCGTGCCTGTGCTTCAGACTCTTCAAGATTACAATACTCTTCTCCAACTCCGAGGCTGAGGGACTGATTACCTCATCTTTTGTATATACTAGTTCTACTGTCTTCTAACTGTGTTCTTGAATTTGTATGGATAAAGCCACTGGATGGCGAAATGTCTACAAAAAAGATACCCAGATATTGCACACAACCACAAATTTATCTACACAGCGAAACAATGTTCCTATGAAGACTTGTTCTGCAACGTGTTTCTTCTCTATTGTCGGCAGTACGATATTTGGATCCAGTAGTAGAGACGCCAGGTTCCTGATGATACTCTGCAGTGGTCCTTCACCACATACTTGACTCCCCACTACTGACGCCAGGTTCCTGATGATACTCTGCAGTGGCCCTTCACCACATACTTGACTCACCACTACTGACGCCAGGTTCCTGATGATACTCTGCAGTGGTCCTTCCTCTTCACCACATACTTGACTCCCCACTACTGACGCCAGGTTCCTGATGATACTCTGCAGTGGTCCTTCCTCTTCACCACATACTTGACTCCCCACTACTGTAATAAGAGGTGCATAAAGTTAGATAAATTTTCAGGCTGAATGAGGCAATTATAGCATATACTGTTTCTGGTGTACAACTTATATGTAAACAGGCAAGAGCTTGGTACCACATACTGCAACTGGGTAACACATACTCTACATACTGCAAGAATGAAGATTTTAAAGCATGCTCAATAATAACCCTCAGGTCGACAGAAACTGAGGAGGTCCGTATATTTCGACACTTCTTCTGGGTTATTGAGCAGTGATACTTGTTCATTACGCTTTAGTTATTTTCATTTTAAAGTATGAATAAACAGAAGAATGGACAGGGCGTCGAACCATGGTTCTTATATGTTAGTTTAACATCTTTATTATGCACCCCGTACCCATCCTTTGGGTGGTAGTCAAAAAGATTACAGAGGTACATAATGGGTTAAGGGACTGGGTCGCAAAGTTTTGATAGCTGAACAAGGTATAAAGGTAATGAACTCCATGTAGATCTGGTCACAATCATGACCAAGTTACAAGGTTATGAATTCCAGGCAGATCTGGTCACAATCATGACTTACAAAGGCAATGTTAGGTGCCTGTCCCTGGAGTCCAGTCCCTGGACTAATTATGTACCTCTGTAATCTTTTGACTACCGCCCACAGGATGGGTATGGTGTGCATAATAAAGATATCAAACTATAAAACAAAGGCAATTAACCTTATATATATGTAGCAGGCTCAACGTCTGCTACATTTAAGGACCACGGTTGGAATCCCTGTACATTCTTCTGTTTATTCATCCACAGCCACTTATTACGACTTACGCTGCATTTATTTTAAAATATGATGACTTTTTCCAACTAATTCCTACTAACCAGTAAAAGTCACAGTGAAGCTCCTTAGCCAGCTGCTTAAGTTCCTCCAGTTTGTTCTTGTCAGTGTCAGGCGAGGAGAGGCGTATTCCGCCCTTGTTCTTCACCTTCACCTCCTGCTGTGCTAGGCTTCTCAACAGATCCTTACACTTGTCAAAACTGATTCTGCTTCGTGGAAACATGATACTTTTGTACTGCCTGTAGAACAAGTTATGTTAGCTGTAGTAAACTTTTCAATTAAGAACTGTTATTTGTGATACTGTGATATATATATATATATATATATATATATATATATATATATATATATATATATATATATATATATATATATATATATATATATATATAGGTATATTTTATTACATAATGTGGTACAAAAGATTTAAGAGATACATTGTTGATATAAAGATGGCATATACAGTACACGAGGGTGAGAGATACATGTCTAGTACATATTGTTACATGTTTGTCACTGATTATAATGCGAAAATCTCATCCAGCTCCTCCGAGCTGGGGCGCGTGCCCAGAATACAGCATGCATTACCCTCTGAACAGCAGCGCTGAGTCGCTGGAACAGAAAACTAGCTGCACTAGGATCCCTAGTTACCCTGTTGAGTCTTTTGCCCAGCTCCTTGAGGAATTTAGATGCACTCTTTCCCATGAGAAAAGGGTCTCTGAGCCTATGGGAACAAACATATGATGGGCAAGTTCTCCATATTTTCTCGACTTCTGGGAATCCCATTGAGAAGCCAGGTATAGATACTCAAAAATCCGGGACAAAGGAATTAATGTACAATTGCTATGGATTCCATCACACATTGGATTACTCCTTCATGATAAAGTTGATATGTTAGCCAAGAAGAGTACCCAGAAGGAGAATGTAGAATATAACTTTGGTATATCTGTGTCTAGCATTAGGAATAATATTAGGAGAGAAATAAATAATGAAAATGATTGCTATAGGAATGCAGTTAGAAGTCTGAGTAGATCTATAACCCACTATGATAACATGAACATAGATAAGTATGTTTATGGAGCAACTTGCAATGTGAACAGACTGACTGATGTAGTGGCCAGGCTTAGGCTTGGCTACAAGTACTTCTGGCAGTTTGGGAGACACACAGATGATGATCAAACTATATGCATTGACCTCTTCGCCTCGGGCTGAGAGGTTGTGCGGCGCAGTAGCTCCTGACCTAGTCTTGGCGCAACTTCCGTTTTTCGGCAAGATGGCGACCAGTATGAGGAGGAGACGCAACACAGTGTGTATTGAGTTACTACAGGGAGCTATCTACCCAGTAAATGCTTCTGTTTTGCTGCCAGCGATTATCCGTGACACCTTTGGTGTTATCAACGATGACCTTTACGGAGTTGCCTTGAATGGCTCGGAGGAGAATTTTTGTGAAATTCAACACAGCAGAGGCGTATGAGAAGATAGTGGAACGCTACCAGGAGGAATGCATCATCGTCAACACTGGATTAGAGGTCAGGCTAAGGGATGTTTCGGCCTACTATACTTATGTTCGTGTGAGAAACGTGCCATTTGAGACCTTAGAGGACCTAAGTGAAGTATTTCAACAATATGGTGTAGTGCACACGACAACAATGGGGCGTTGGACGGACGGAATTTATGAAGGATTGCCTGAGGGCTCTTACACTTTAAAAATGACCTTAAAACGCCCCATACCGTCATATGTCATGCTGGACGAATTTAGGACGCAAGTTTGTCACTTACGCAGGACAGCGTAAGACTTGCAGAATGTGTGGGGCATACGATCATATGGCGGCGGGGTGCCCCGCAGCCCTGGCGTCGAGAATGGTGACTCATAATGTACCTGTGGTACAAGCCCCTTTGAGGAACCTGTACCTGCGAATGTGGTGGAGATGGGTAATGCCAGTTGGGCAGATGTAGTGCAAGGAGTGGAAGCCCTGTTGTGTGACACTCCCTGAAGCACTGGGTGCTTCGCCAGTGGGTGAGTTGGAACATGTACTAGAGACTGATGGGACGGTGGAGGTGTGCAACAAGAGGAATTGCCGAAACCAGTGCAAGAGATGATAAGCACTTTTCTGGCTGGTTCGGAGGTGGATGCCTCGGGAACGAACGGAACATTGCAGGGAGAGGAGGAAAGGCTTATCCAAGCTGTTAATGTGTTAGAGGAAGGGGCAGACAGGCTACAGAAGCGAGAGGTGGAGGCCATTGTGCATAGGGAAGAGGAAGTGAGCACGGATGAGATGGAGGTTGGGGTTAAATCTAGAAAGAGGGCTGGCGAAACATCGGATGATGATGTTCTAACACCTGGCCAGCGTTCAGGCAAGAAGGTATGGGTGGAGAGGCCAGGGAAAGGGACAGTGGGAGATCAGGGAAAGGCGGGGGGACATAGTGTGAGACAAGACAGGACTAAAGGTAGTATAGTAAAGAGTGCCACAGGTAGAACAAAGACACCCAGGGGAAAGCCCCCGTTGGCGTATTCCAGTGTTTAACAATAAATGCAAATGGCCTTAGGGCTGAAGTAAAGCGTAGTTGGATGGAGGTTATACTGAGACGATATGACATAGACGTGTGTTTTATACAAGAGCATAACTTCAGGTGTGGTAGAGATTTGAGATTAAAGGGGTGTCAAATATTTGCAGGTAGCTCGGGGAAGTTAAAGGGTGGGGTGGCAGTGGGTGTGAAAGAATCCAGTCCCTTCCGATTGTTAGCTTGGGAGGAGGGAGGAGGGGGGAGAGTAGTGAGGGTGGATGGAGTGTTGGGAGGCATAAGGGTGTGCTTTGTAGGTATTTACATGCCTGCTGACAGTAATCGTAGAGTTAAGGAGGAGTTTGTGAGGGATGTCTTGACTTTTTATTTGAGAGGGCTGCCAATGATTACGGTGTTGGGTGGTGACTGGAACTGTATTATTAGGAAAAAAGATGTGGAACCTAGAGGGGCAGGTTGTGAGTTAGGGGTCTTGCGTACATTATTGAGGGAGGTGGGGGTATTAGATGTGGTAAGGGGAGATGGTTGGGGTGTAGAGCAGAAGAGGATATGCTGCCAGATTAGATCGAGTGTATGTCACAAAGGATGTTACAGTGGGGAGGGTTCGCACGTTAGATATTGGTTTTTCAGATCATCGTGGTGTTATAGTGGAGGTGACGTGGAGGGAATGGTACGCAGGTACAATAGTTTTTGGAAGATGAATGTAAGTTTGCTGTGGGGGGAGGAAGAGCGGACATTATTTGCCGAATGGTGGGGGTCATTATGGAAGGAAGGGGCAGGGGAACGGGAGAAGGATTTTCTGGAATGGTGGGAAATAAGTGCGAAGACGAGAATAAGGGAATATTACAGAAATAGAGGTAAGGAGGAGGCTGGGTGGAAGTTTGGTCTTCAGAAGTATTTAGAGGGTCAGCTGCAGGAATGTTATTGGGGGGTAGTAGGTTTGGGGAAATACGGGACTTGAGGGGTAGGTTAAAGGACATTCAAAATGACCGCTTTGACGACATAAGAGTCAGGGAGGCATTGAGGAGGCGTTATGGGGGATAAACCATCTGGTTGGTGTTGCGACAGTTCAGAGACAGACAGAGGTGTACTACGATAATGGGGGTAGAAGTGTGTACAGGGGTAGGTGGCTATAACGTGGGACAAGTGTTAGGAACGACAGATGGTATAAGCAATTATGCTGATTTTTGGTTTGAGAGGAAATTAGCGGAGAGGACAGAGAGGGGTAGGGAGGGAGGGATTATTGAGGAAGGAATCCTGTGTCGTGTGGGAAAAGAGGAGTGTGAGAGTTTAAGTGGAAGTATAAGTGAGCAGGAGGTGGGGGAGGCTGTGGCTAGTTTAACGTTAGGAAAGGCACCAGGTATAGATGGAATACCTAATGACTTTTACGTATTACACTGGGAAACATTGCGAGAATGTTTGGTGCTTTTGTTCAATTGTATGAAAGAGAAGGGACGGTTGGGTGAAACGCAGAGTACGGGGGTGGTTGTTCTGGTGCCGAAGAAAGGGGAGAAGAGGACCTTGGGAAATTATAGAGCCTTATCCCTCATGTGTGGGGATTATAAAAATTTTGCAAAAATATTGGGTAATAGGATGAAATTGGTGCTTGACAAAGTCATACATCAGGGGCAGTTCAGTATACCTGGTAGAAGTATGAATGTGGGACATGGTCGTATCAAGGATTTTATTGAGAGTAGGAAGGGCGGGGGTGTTCTGGGAATTGATTGAAGGAAGATGACAGTGTGATCGACGAATGTTGGGAATTATGTTGAGAAGACAGGGATATGGAGAGGACATTGCCGCATGGGTAGAGACTTTGTATAATTCAGCAAAGGTGCAGGTGCAGGTGAACGGGAAGTTGGGACGACAGGTGATGATGGAAAGGGGATTGAGACAGGGGTGTCCATTGTCACAAATCCTATTCGCGTGTTTGCAAGATTCTTTTTATAGGTTAATAGAGGAAGGAGGGGAGAGAGTGGACAGGGGGAGGCTTGTGGTGTGGGAATAGTGGGGTACGTAGATGATACAACTGTACTAGTGGGTGGGGAGGAAGGGTTGGCAAACGTGGGACGTATTATAGAGATTTTGGGGCGGCGACAGGGATGAGGGTCAATGGTGCGAAATCTAAGTTATTGGAAGTGGGAATGGGTGGGAGGAGGCTTGGGAGAGGCGTATGGATGGAAGGTTGTTGATAGGATTAAAATTTGTGGAATAGTATATATGGCGGATGTGGAAGAGGCTAGGCAGGTAAATTCTGTGGAGGTGGTGGGTAGGGCTCTGGGTAGAATGAGGGGCTGGAGGCCGGGAGATGTAACACTAATACAGAGGGTGGTGGTGGTGAATACTCTTGTATATAGTAAGGTGTGGAATGTGGCTGCCGTGTATCCTTTGAGGATGGAAGAGGTAAGAGAATTACAAAGGAAAGTGTTAAGGTATGTGTGGGGGTATGGAAGGCCATGGTTAAGAAAGGAGGTCGTTATGATGAAAGTCCGAAAAGGTGGGTTGGGACTTATTCCCTTGGAAAATAGGGTGAAAGCTGTGTATGTAAAACAGTGTTTTTTGAGAAAAGGGGGGGTGCGGAGATTGCGTGTAGGGAGGGTCATGGAGGATGTACGAAAGTGGTGGGAGGGGAAGGAATTGCGGTGTGTGAAGATATGGCAAGGCAGTTGTTGATAGCGAGGGAGCCTAAAAGGGTAAAGGTGGGTAGGCTGGGGAGGGTTAGTGATAGGGTAGGGGTGGTGCAGGGCAGGAACAATTTCCGGTTTATAATTGGAGGGAGATTTGGGGGAATTTAGAAAGATGCGTTTCAGGCCAAGGGTCAGGGAAGTAGTATATAGATTTTTATTGGGTATATTGGTCTAGGACGGCATTGTATAGAATGGGGTTGATGAGTACGAATGCATGTCAGTGGTGTGGGGATGAAGAGACAGCCTATCATGCTGTCTACTTTTGTGAATCGTTAGAGGTAGTGAGGCTGTGGCTTGCAAGGGTTATTGTGTTGGTGGGAGGGGGGGGACATTTTTCGCTCTTGAGGGCCTTAAGTTTTGATGTGGAGGGAACACCGAAAGAAGTAGGACGGGCAATTAAGTATGTAGTTGCGGATTTTTTGCACGTATCGTGGGGAATGCGGGAGGTGGGTGGGGTCTGTAGGGTCAGAGCATTATCGGGTAGCGTGTATAGGACCATGTGTAGAAACAGGATATTATATGGAGGTAAATGGGTAGCGAATTTTTCTGAGGGGTATAGATCTTTAACAGTGGAAAAATTATTACGATGATTAAATGTAGTGTGGAATGGACTGGATTCAATGTGGGATAGTAGTAGGTAGGGTGGGGGTAGATTTGTTGGTGTGTATATAGACGTCTAGCTGTTTGATCCTGGGGGAAGGTGGAAGACTGGAGACTAACATACTCTGATTTTGAGAGTTGGGGTAAAGACAACTGACGAGAAAGGGGAGCATAGGAATAGGAGGATGAAAGTGTGTATCAGGATGGACCATACTACATTAGGACGTGACGAAGGACATGTTCAATTAAATGGAGTACGCCAGCGGGGGTTTTTGGTAGTGTTGAGAGGATGTGTTATTGAGAAGTTATAATTTTCAAATCATGCTTAATATAGGAACTGTCATTGGCTAGTTCCTTCAAATGGTGTAATTAAATTATGTTATATTGCTTCAATGTGTTGAGAAACACAAAAGTTTAGAAGATAATTTTTCTATCAATATTGTAAAAGTTTCACTTGTTAAGAGGTGATATTAAGGAGTACACAGTTTCCTTAATTAATAAGACACATTGAAAATATTAAGGAAGTATGTATGCTTAATGAGGTTTATGCATTCTTTTTACATGGACATAGGCTTTATGAACGCTATGACATGATCCTTTGATTATTGTATTGTATAATGTAAGATTTTGTGTTACTATTAAATAGTCATTGGCACTCTTGGAGATGATTGTAGGGTTTAGGCTAATATGTTGCCATATATTGTACTGGTGAGATAACAGTCATTATATTATTATGGATGAGGGGTGTTTTAGATTTCTGTAATAATCATTTGGCTATCATGTATTTGTATTTAAACAATCTAGAGGTTCATGAAATAGTGAGAACATAACAAGTAGTCATTTTGTTCTAGTGTGATTACACTGCCAGTATATCATTAAGGATGTTTTCAAAGAATGCATATAGTATAAATATTATGTAGGTATATACTTGTTGGTCAGGTTTTATTGTTCGTTACATACAGAATGTAGACACTGTTTGCTGGTTATTTTGTATTTGTTGCTCTGGAAGCAATAGTGAAGCGCTGTTTTGTAAGATTTTCTTATTATGTACTATGGTTTTTATAATAAAATATAAAAAAAAAAAAAACTATATGCAAATTATGTGATCAGGCATATGGTCACTGTCTTGAACACTATGTGCTGAATTGTCCACTTATTGAGGAATATAGAGATAGACAGTATAATAACCTATGTGACATGTCAAGATATCTTATTAATGAAAATAAGATTCCAGTTATACTAAGCAAATTTCCTAAATTTGCTTGTAACAGATAAGTGAAATGTAGATATAAATCCAAATATACAATTGTTAACCCTTTTGGGGCCTAGTGCCTAGGCCTTTTGTGTATCCATATGCTCTTGCGCTACCGTCCACAGGATGGATGTGGGTGCACAATAAACTAGCCACTTCGGTGGCAAAATCTAAAAAATCTAATCTGAAGGTGGCAGCTTCCTGCCACCTGATGTATTGGAGACAGGTATCAGCCAAGGTAGATGCACATGTGTAGTCCCACACCATATATATATATATATATATATATATATATATATATATATATATATATATATAAATCAAGAGAGAAATAGTTAGAGAGAGTTGGTGTTCACCAAATACCACCCACATTGTTTAAGTCACAGCTGGGGTGAGAAAAGTAAAGAGAGTTGGAAGACTGTATGGTAGGGAGCGGGGGTAGAAGGGAATAATGGTAGTAACAGCGATGGTGGCGGTGGTGGTAGGGCCACGGTGGTAGTGGCCACGGTGGTGGTAGTAGTAGTAGAAGGTTGTGATGTGATTTCAGACATGGCAGAAAAAAGTATTGTTAGAGTCGAGAAGGCAAGGATATCTTTTGTACTCTCTAAGTCTGTCAGAGAGGGAGCAGCCTGTTTCACCTAAGTACTGGAGAGGACAGGAGCAGGATGAAGTATGAACTATATTACTGCAAAGGTTATTATTAGTCTTATGATAACTAGTTTGATATCTAGAGGACAGAGGATGTTAGTAAGGTTTTTGTAGATTGGAACTGGAGGAGGCAAAGAACAGATGTCACGGAAGAAGTGAGTCTGGGAGAGAAGAAAGCAGTCAGAGTTTATATACTAATAGTCCGCACATAGCTGACAAACTCATGACGACTGTGTTACTAGTTAATGTTCCAAGTCGGACTGAAACGTCGTCATAACTTTGAGTCTTCTATGTGCAAGTTATATATGTATTGTTCCTGTCACGGTATTGTTTTTTTTTATTTCATACAGAGTTTATGATATTGAGAGCATAAGCAAGGTGGGAGAAGTTGCTGAGAAAAACTCAAATTCCAAGACTCGAGAAATAGTGTCAGAGATGCGGAGTGCCCAGAGGAAGAGAGAAACAAGAACACAGTTCTTGACAGAAGGAAAATGGCAGGAAAAGAAGTGAATGCACATCCCATCTTCCAGGATGGAAGTTCTGGTGTGATGTCGGTCCAGGATAGACCGACATCACACCAGAACACACCACTGCCATCCCATTATTGAAATCAACGCACCACCACCACACAATAGCGTTCTAGGATTACTTGTAAATTAAAATTACTTACGCTTGTGATGGCAGGAGTGCACGGATCACGCCACAAGCCTTGTCCACCTGGTCATCCCTCACGTCAGACAACCACAGGGTGCAACACTCCAAATTCTCGTGATTCACTATTGGCAGGTTTTTAAACCATCGGATGACACTCCTTCCATCACGTGCACACCTGAAGAAGTTTACACATACGGTATAACTATATTATTTTAGATAGATTATGTATAGCCTAGCCAGTTGGCGATGCATAGCCTAGCCTTCTATACAGTGCCGATTTGGGTGTCTGTATATATATAACCAAGTAAATAAATTTGTAAATATTCCACTACCACTGAGCAGTAAGTTTGTTATAAATAAGGCAAGGTTTTCAGGAATGAATTCAAGTAGGATAAAATTATATGTAGGAAGGCCAAAGTAAAGAGCTGGTTTTGGCAATAGTCGTAGACGATTAGAACTGACTAGAGAAGCCTCGTTGAAGAGAATTTTGGTTGAAATATTTTGTTCCAAATCAACAACTACACTACACAGTAATTTCCTGCTTAGTTAACTGATTAAATCTATAGATTAATGAAGGTGACTCTTTTGTCTTGTATTCGTACATTGAATAAGAACGTAATAATAATAATTTAAAGAAAATATAGGTTATTAAAGTATTGTACTCGTTGGCAGTGTCCATAATACTTACCCAGATAATCAAGTTTTTGCTTCGTGACCAACTCATTGAGCTCATTGCAAATAACTGCAGCATGTTCATTGTTAACTAGAGTGAAGCGTAGAAATGTTATGGTCTCGGGAATCACTGCTAGACTCTGCAAATTCCCTGTGAAGTGTGACACTGTGCATCTGAAATTACATTACGTTACACCTTTTGGAAATTAAAATCAGTGAATATTTTTAATGGTAGCATGAAGGTAATAACATTATTAACAAGAGTAAAGGCAATTATTCTAACCCTGAATTTCCTGTTGCGTTGGTCAGGCATTGAAGGATGCTATCAGAGGTACCATACTGGCTGTGCTTAAACTGGTGCTTGACAAAAAGCTGAACACAGCACTTTCTTCCAGAAAGATTTTCCAGAAGTTCATTCAGTTGGGGGATGTAACGAACCTCATTTTCCAGGATTATTTGTACAGGAACATTAGGTTCTAAATAATCAAACATCTTGAGTGCTGCTCCAGTGTGACCATCACGAACTACAAGTTGCTGAAGAAAACAACATTCATTCATATAGGTATATGTGTGTATATATATATAAAATGTACAATTTGGGACTTGCAGAGCTCAGTACTCAATATCAATGAAAACCTGTCTGAATACAATGTACCGGTGTTGAAAGTTTCAAGCCAACCAGCAAAGGCATTCTTCAGTTATGCAGAAACTAATAATATCTACTTTATTAAATATATTAGTAAATTAGCACCAATACAACCTACAATTAAAACGAACCTTTTATTGGTATTGGTAACATTGACGTTTTTAAAGAGGCCCTCAAATTATTGTATGAAAAGAAAATACAAGAATTAAAAACCAGATAATCTTGGGAAATTGGTGTTTACTATACTACTCTCAAAACTCAAAATAGTGAAATATTTGTAGAGAACTTACCGACATAATTTGCTGTGCAGTGAGGGCGGCCATCGCATCGTTACACCTAGTCTCCACCACCAGGTCCAGCCACTGAGCATCCCTCAATTTTGCATTTTTTAGTAAATCCACCAGCTCTTTTGCGTACTTTTCTAAGACAGTGGAATATTCATGAGCCAAAAGTCCACTTAGGTGCAAGAACACATTCTGATAATCAGATAATTTGACTGAATTTATGTCAATTCCAAGATCCTTCATTATATGCTTCAGCGATTTACTTATTTTTTTCTCTTTCGAAATAGTATCCAGAAATGATTCAGACATTTCTTTGGGTAAATTATACTTTTGGCCTAATGCTTGTACATCTCTTTTCACCGATCCCATATCAATCTTCTCAACTATAGACAAAAGAATTCTGAAAGCGGCATAAAATTCCATTATACTCTTGTGTGGCATAAAAAGAGTTTTGTAACCAAAAGTAGTCCATTCACTTTCCACAGCAAGAAAGGCAGAAAACATGTCATCACTAGGTAAGTCCAGCTCCTCGCACTTGTCCTGCAGAATTTTGGTTGAGTCATTGGACAGTTGTATGTGTCCAAGAGAATGAGTTTCTAAGGATACTTGGTATAATATTTTCAAGAACTCATTACGCTTCGCTTCTAGCTTACCTGGAGGAAGCGTAACAACACTATTTCCTTTGATCCTTGTCAACAAGCGGGATTGAATCAGCTTGTGCAAAGAAATATAGAGATCTGTGGCTGTTGTCAGTGAGTTGACATGTTCTGGATCAGAGGCCCACAGGTATGTCAAGAGAGTCAAGTTTAGTGGTAAACGAAAGTGCTCACTAAGACGTGTCTCTGACTGTTTCATGAAGTCAACTAATTTTTCTGTACTTTGAGTACTTTGTCCATTGTTGATCATTTCTTCGTGAAGTTTTCTGATAAACTCAACTCTGTTTTCTTGTGTAATTCCTTTGAGAGTGATGTGTACCCTGGGTTGGTTGTGAAGTAAGCTGGGTATTTCAGGAAGCATATTTGGCCTAGTGGTAATCAAGAGGCGAAGCTTACCATTGCTTCTTGGTACATGTTTTTCAAATAATTCTTCAAGCAGTTTCTTAGAGGCTGTATTTAACTCATCTAGTCCATCGAGTATAAGCAAAACCCTGAGATCAAGCACAGATCTTAGTAAATCTTCATCATGTAAGTTACAGGATGCTTGTGACATTAGCACTGAGAGCAAAGCTAAGAAACTGGATATATACCGATTCCTAGCCTCAGTATAAAGGACCAGATCATAATTATGGAGCCCGTGAAAGGTGGGTGATATCCCAGAGGTCTTGAGACTCCTCCATTTATCAAGAATTAGTTTTGCCAAGGTTGTTTTACCAGCACCAGCCTCTCCCTCCACCAGGGTAATTACTGGCATACTTCCATCTTCTGTTGTTAGTTCCAACAGAGTTTCGTAATCTATATCTTCAGAGTAACTGGCATTGTTGTCTTGGTTTCGGGTTACTTCAAGCCGAGTAAAAACTTTAGAAACCTGCAGTGTATTTCTGCCAGAAATAAATGATGCTGGATCAATCTTAGATAAATTCTCATATTTTGATAAAAGTTCATCTTTTCCCGTTTTACTTACTATAGTTTTTTGCTTGCTCCTCAGCTCTATTAGTTCATTTTGATATTGACGAATCATGTCAATATCCAAATATTCACTATTCATTATTTTAGCAATGTTGTCACTCATTAGCTGAATGTTATTGTCAACCTCTGACTGGCGACTGTAGTAGTCTCCTCCTAACTTTATAGCATTCTCTAGATGTTGTTGAAGCTCCTGAAGTATAGTATTCATTTCTCCATCATGAGGAATGTCAGGCGGTGAATGAATAAATTTGTTCCTGAAGTTTTTAATGGATGTGCAAACAGACTCCAATTTTTTATCATCTCCCTCCCTCCATTCGTCTTGTCCTTTGGCAGCAACATAAACGCAGGTATTTTGAATGCAAGCATACAACAAAGTAATATCAAACTCATCCCCTGAAGGATTGCTCTCTATTTTATCTCTTATTGTGGAATTTTGAAACATTTTATTGAAGTCTTTCTCATCTAGTCCTTTATCTAAAGGTTCTGCTTTAGAGATTTAGTCAAATCCCTATTACACCCCCAGAGAAATATTAAGTAAAGAGTATTGCGTCCCTCGCTGACTAACACTTTGTACAGTTTGAAGTAACGAAGATCAGCTTCTCCCAGACCCTGATCAGTAACACGGGAAGTAATCATTGTCTCTGTTTACCTCTCGTATAGGTTCTTATTTAAGTGTATTTATGACTTCTTGCTACAGGAGTGTAGATCCTTGTATCATGGAAGTATGTGGGATCAGTGCCACAAATGTCTGTTGGAAAAGATAAATTGAATTAGATGTTTTCTCACTGTTGAGATATAAATATATAGCTTCCCCACCCTTCAATATGCGTGCTCATAATACTGGTGACAGACTCTTTGACCAAGGAATTGGAGTCACTCTCCACTTCCTCTTATTCCTCAGGCGTTTTTATGACCCCTACGGGTATAGAAAAAGAGCTGCTCGATTAAGTTTGGTAATATTTTACTGTTTAATGTGTGATATTATTAAATATAATGTACTTATAATCAGGAATTACTTCAGTTTGTGTTTATTGCGTACCTTTATTTTTCATATGTTCAGATCAGGGTAGCACTGGAATGCGCCAATCACAGCCAAGGGGTACGATAAGATGTTCGGATTTTTAGCGCGGAGGGTTAGCCACTCAGGATAACCCATGCAAGTCAGTCTGTTTTGGAGGACTGTCTGTCTTATTTCCACGGTCCTTCAGTCTTGTTTTCCCAGAATGCCACCCACACCAGTCGACTAATACCCAGGTTACCTACTGACTGCTAGGTGAACAGGGACAGTAGGTTTTAAGGAAGCATGACCATTTCCACCCGTGCCGGTGACTGAACCACGTTGGCTATTTCAGATAATTGTTTTAATGAGTCAAATGAAGTCAGGTGTTTCAGCCATCACAATGTGTAAAATATTAAGTGGGTCAAGTGGGTCCTGCATTAGTGTTATTATGTGGAAATTGTCCCTAAAAGTTTTTTTGTGTTAGAATACAAACTGCAGACAAACTTAAGGGAAAATGGATACCAGAACATTCACTTACGACACCGGACCGGGGGGCGTTAACCCCGAAACCCTCTCCAGGTATACTTCAGGTCTGCAGGTATACTTCAGGTCTCCAGGTATACTTCAGGTCTCCAGGTATACTCCAGGTATACACCTTTAATGAAGTGGTACAGTTAAAAAAAATGTACCACCTGTTGAAAACTCATGGCTGAGTGGTAGTTATTTCGGCTCATAACCAAAGGAAATGCGTTCAATTCAAGGACGGGTGGAAACATATCGAATGTTTCTTTATAACTGTTGCCCCTGTTCACCTAGTAGTAGATAGGTACCCTGGAGTTAGCAGACTGTTCTGGATGATATCCTGGGGATGAGCAAAGGATTCCACTAGGATATACCACGTTGATTGACTTTCATGGGTTATCCTGGAATAATTACCCTCCGGGTTAATAATCCAAATGACAATCTTCTTCACCAGGAGCTGAGTCTCGACCCCTGCAACCCCAATGGAAATAAGTCACTGACTTTTTTGTGTTATCCTGGGTTCTCTACACATATGCTGCTATGTATGATAATCTATGTAACTGTATTTGTGTATACCTGAATCAACTTACTTACATAGGTTAGTACAGGGCTGGACTCCCACGTCAGTTACATTTCGTCCCCTATACTTTAATATTACCCATTTCGACTTAATATTTTTTTAGGTTAGTTTAATACCTTTATTATGCACCCAATGTCCATCGTGTGGGCGGTGAATTCATGGGGCCTTGTAAACTTGACCTATCACAGGATTTCAGATGGTCCAATCTGACCCTGGGTACATATTTCATGTATTATAGGTTTGAAACTACAACACAACACCATGATAAGTAAAAGGACACAAATGCAACTAATGTGACATTGTGGCAACGTTTCGCTCTCCAGGAGCTTTGTCAAGCCTAACGTACCGGCTTGACAAAGCTCCTGGAGTGGCTACAATAAAATGTCACATTAGTTGCATTTGTGTCCTTTTACTTAACATATTGTCGGTAATTCTACCAATATTAATACAACACCATGAGTTAGGTAACAATTAGTCAATATTCAGATAAACAAAGAAAACGTGGCTGTTGAGATGAGCTAGAATACGTTGTCAAGGTCATGCAAGCTTCTATGCGGATGCCAATCACCTTTTTCTAGCGACCAATGGTGTCCATGATGACACGAACTTAGTAAGTAAGTTTATTCAGGTATATACAAATACATTTACATAGATTATCATACATAGAAGCATATGTGTAGAGAACCTAGGATAACCCAAAAAAGTCAGACAGTGACTTATTTCCATTGGGGTCCTTAACAACAGACACGAGCTTAAGACCTAAGATTATAAATACGGTATACATTTTATGGCATGATGTTATTTTTGTGCAACTGTCGTCAGTCTCGGTCTTATTATGAGCGAGAGAGAAATAAGCTCCAGAGAGTCATAGTTTGATTATAAGATCAGTGCCGGGAATCATTTTTTCCTACTTTTGTTCCCCCATTCATCATTCACATTATTTGTGCCTTAAACGTAAGTGTCCCATTAAGGTAGCCAGCTCATTTATACTCGTGATCCAGCATAAATTATATTGTCACAGCCACATTAATAACTACTAAAGTCATCTAGAAAAACTGTAAGCAAGATATTAGCAAAGACAAAGAGAGCCCATGAACAAATGGTAATTCATATATTCACTAGTCGAATAACATTTACAATACTCACAAATGTAGTGTTGACCACAGGATGTCCAGACTTACCACACTTAATATGAACCAGTATATTAACTTCCTCTTTTTTCATAGGAGTGTTAAGCATAAATGATTATGTTCTGACATTAACTGTGACCACACTGGCACTCGTGACTACACTGGCTGGTGGAGGAGAGTGCACTCTGTCACCATGGAAAGCCAACTGGCTCAGTAGCCTACCGGATATGGCAACCTGCAGCTGTGAGAGATAACGTAGACGTTTGTGTACTCAGGGTGAAAGTTAACAATTAGTTATCCATCGAAAGATACTTGTAGTGGAAGACTTATCAACATGTCTGTTTTGTATATCATTTATAATACGAAAAACACAGAGTGTAAAGGACCCATGGCAATTCAACAGCTTCCCACCATATGTGTATGAGTGATAAGTGTTTGTCATACTCCATCACACTAGATGGTGTCTGTCATACTCCATCACACTAGATGGTGTCTGTCATACTCCATCACACTAGATGGTGTCTGTCATACTCCATCACACTAGATGGTGTCTCATACTCCATCACACTAGATGGTGTCTGTCATACTCCATCACACTAGATGGTGTCTGTCATACTCCATCACACTAGATGGTGTCTGTCATACTCCATCACACTAGATGGTGTCTGTCATACTCCATCACACTAGATGGTGTCTGTCATACTCCATCACACTAGATGGTGTCTGTCATACTCCATCACACTAGATGGTGTCTGTCATACTCCATCACACTAGATGGTGTCTGTCATACTCCATCACACTAGATGGTGTCTGTCATACTCCATCACACTAGATGGTGTCTGTCATACTCCATCACACTAGATGGTGTCTGTCATACTCCATCACACTAGATGGTGTCTGTCATACTCCATCACACTAGATGGTGTCTGTCATACTCCATCACACTAGAATGTCGCTGTCATACTCCATCACACTAGATGGTGTATCTATCATACTCCATCACACTAGATGGTGTCTCTATCATACTCCATCACACTAGAATGTCGCTATCATACTCCATCACACTAGATGGTGTCCCTATCATACTAGATGGTGTCCCTATCATACTAGATGGTGTCCCTATCATACTAGATGGTGTCCCTATCATACTAGATGGTGTCCCTATCATACTAGATGGTATCCCTATCATACTAGATGGTGTCCCTATCATACTAGATGGTGTTCCTATCATACTAGATGGTGTCCCTATCATACTAGATGGTGTCCCTATCATACTGGATGGTGTCCCTATCATACTGGATGGTGTCCCTATCATACTAGATGGTGTCCCTATCATACTAGATGGTGTCCATATCATACTAGATGGTGTCCCTATCATACTAGATGGTGTCCCTATCATACTAGATGGTGTTCCTATCATACTAGATGGTGTCCCTATCATACTGGATGGTGTCCCTATCATACTAGATGGTGTCCCTATCATACTAGATGGTGTTCCTATCATACTAGATGGTGTCCCTATCATACTGGATGGTGTCCCTATCATACTGGATGGTGTCCCTATCATACTAGATGGTATCCCTATCATACTGGATGGTGTCCCTATCATATTGGATGGTGTCCCTATCATACTAGATGGTATCCCTATCATACTGGATGGTGTCCCTATCATACTAGATGGTATCCCTATCATACTGGATGGTGTCCCTATCATACTGGATGGTGTCCCTATCATACTGGATGGTGTCCCTATCATACTAGATGGTGTCCCTATCATACTAGATGGTGTCCCTATCATAATGGATGGTACTACAATGGGATCTGGACATTCTGCAGGCCTGGTCCGGAAACTGCCTCCTGGAGTTCAACCCCACTAAGTGGAAAGTCATGAAGATCGGGGAAGGGCAAAGAAGACCGCAGACGGAGTACAGTCTATGGGGGCCAGAGACTACGAACCTCACTCAAGGAAAAGGATCTTGGGGTGAGTATAACACCGGGCACATCTGAGGCGCACATCAACTAAATAACTGCTGCAGCATACGGGCGCCTAGCAAACCTAAGAACAGCATTCTGACATCTCAATAACGAATCGTCCAGGAGCCTGTACACCGTGTATGTCAGGCCTATATTGGAGTATGCAGCACCAGTTTGGAACCCACACCTAGCCAAGCATGTAAGGAAATTAGAGAAAGTGCAAAGGTTTGCAACAAGACTAGTCCCAGAGCTAAGGGGCATGTCCGACGAGGAGAGGTTAAGGAAAGTCGACCTGACGACACTGGAGGACAGGAGAGATATTGAAAATATGATAACGACATATAAAATACTGAGATGAATTGACAAGGTGGACAGAGACAGGATGTCCCAGAGATGGGACACAGCAACAAGGGGTCATAATTGGAAGTTGAATCACAGGGATGTTAGGAAGTATTTCTTCAGTTACAGAGTTGTCAGGAAGTGGAATTCTCTGGGAAGTGATGTAGTGGAGGCAGGATCCATACATAGCTTTAAGTTTAGCGCTTCTTTTGATTATAATAATAATACATAGCTTTAAGAAGAGGTATGATAAAGCTCATGGAGCAGGAAGAGTGACCTAGTAGCGACCAGTGAAGAGGAGGGGCCAGGAGCTGTGAGTCGATCCCTGCAACCACAACTAGGTGAGTACACACACAAACACACACACACACACACACGCTCTGGGAGGTTAAATCACCACCACCAGATGATGTAGACCAGACTAAATGTAAACTTTGTCAGATGGACAATTATCACACCTTTCGTCATTCTACTGGAATGCGATGAAATTAATGAATTCAAAGACAAACTCACTCAGAGGTTTTCAAGATATGTAAAGGATTTTATTTATCGAAAATGGCATATTACCTGGAGTTTACGTGGAGAGAGTTCCAGGGGTCAACGCCCCTGCGGCCCGGTCTGTGACCAGGCCTCATGTTGGATCAGAGCCTGATCAACCAGGCTGTTACTGCTGGCCGCATGCAGTCCAACGTACGAACCACAGCCTGGCTGGTCAGGTACCGACTTTAGGTGCCTGTCCAGTGCCTGCTTGAAGACAGCCAGGGGTCTATTGATAATCCCCCTTATGTAAACCGGGAGGCAGTTGAACAGTCTTGGGCCCCTGACACTTATTGTGTTGTCTCTCAACGTGCTAGTGGCACCCCTGCTTTTCATTGGGGATATGTTACATCGTCTGCCGAGTCTTTTGCTTTCGTAGGGAGCGACTCTCGTGAGCAAGTTTGGTACTAATCCCTCTAGGATTTTCCAAGTGTATATAATAATGTATCTCTCCCGCCTGCGTTCTTGGGAGTACAGGTTTAGGAACTTCAAGCGTTCCCAGTAATTGAGGTGGTTTATCGCAGTTATATGTGTCGTGAAGGTTCTCTGTACATTTTCTAGGTTAGCAATTTCACCTGCCTTGAAAGGTGCAGTTAGTGTGCAGCAATATTCCAGCCTAGATAAAACAAGCGACCTGAAAAGTGTCAACATGGGCTTGGCATCCCTGGTTTTGAAGGTTCTCATTATCCATCCTGTCATTTTTCTAGCAGATACGATCTACAGTGTTATGGTCCTTGAAGGTGAGATCCTCTGTCATGATCACTCCCAGGTCTTTGACATTAGTTTTTCGCTCTATTGTGTGGTTGGAATTTGTTTTATACTCCGATGAGATTTTAATTTCCTCACGTTTTCCATATCTGAGTAATTGAAATTTCTCATCATTGAACTTCATATTGTTTTCTGAAGCCCATTTAAAGATTTGGTTGATGTCTGCTTGGAGTCTTGCAGTGTTTTCAATGGTGGACACTGTCATGCAGATTCGGGTGTCATCTGCAGAGGAAGACACGGCACTGTGGCTTATATCCCTGTCTATGTCCGATATGATGATGAAGAACAGGATGGGAGCGAGTACTGTGCCTTGTGGAACAGAGCTTTTCACCGTAGCCGTCTCAGACTTTACTCTGTTGACTACTACTCTTTGTGTTCTACTTGTTAGGAAATTATAGATCCATCTACCAACTTTTCTTGTTATTCCTTTATCACGCATTTTGTGTGCTATTACACCATGGTCACACTTGTCAAAGGCTTTTGCAAAGTCTGTGTATATAACATCTGCATTATGTTTGTCTTCTAGCGCATCCAGGACCTTGTCGTAGTGGTCCAGTAGTTGGGACAGACAGGAGCGACCTGCTCTAAACCCGTGCTGCCCTGGGTTGTGTAATTGATGTGTATCTAGATGAGTGGTGATCTTGCTTCTCAGAACCCTCTCAAAGATTTTTATGATATTGGACGTTAGCGTTATTGGTCTGTAGTTCTTTGCTATTGCTTTACTGCCCCCTTTGTGTAGTGGGGCAATGTCTGTTGTTTTTAGTAAGTGCGGGACGACCCCAGTGTCCATGCTCCTTCTCCATAGGATGTTAAAAGCACGTGATAGGGGCTTCTTGCAGTTCTTGATGAACACTGAGTTCCACGAGTCAGGGCCTGGAGCGGAGTGCATGGGCATGTCATTCATCGCCTTTTCGAAGTCATGTGGCATCAGGGTAATGTCAGATAGGCTTGCATCTACCAAGTTCTGTGGCACTCTCATAAAAAAATCATTTAGGTCTTTGACTTTCAGTCTGGTTAACGGCTCGCTAAAAACTGAGTCATACTGGGACTTTAGTAACTCACTCATTTCCTTGCTGTCATCTGTGTAGGACCCATCCCGTTTTAGTAGGGGCCCAATACTGGATGTTGTTCTCGACTTTGATTTGGCATAAGAAAAGAGATAATTTGGGTTTCTTTCAATATCATTTATGGCTTTTAGTTCTTCCCGCGTTTCTTGATTCCTGTAAGATTCCTTTAGTTTTAGTTCGATGTTTTCTATTTCTCTGACCAGTGCCTCCCTACGTATTTCAGATATATTGGCCTCTTGTAGCCGCTCTGTTATTCTTTGCCTTTGCCTGTATAGGGAGCGCTTCTCTCTTTCTCATTTACATCTTCTCCTCCTTTTCCTTAAGGGAATTTGCCTTGAGCAAACCTCAAGTGCCACAGAAAAATACCCTGACTTTGCCCACTGTAAATAACTCATAACAACTTAAACTTCTTTTTACAAGGATACCTTGCTAAAATATAAGGTTATATAAATAATTCAAAAGGCTTACTGTGTATAGCACTTGAGGCAGTTGTTGCTACCACTCAAGTTGGAAAAAGGTACCACTAGCTGCATCCTTGACTAATTACAGTGGGATTTGTATTGAAATAAACAAATTAGACGATAGTTATCCATTTTCTTATCCATTAAAATACTGGTAAAAAGAACTCATGAAGACATGTACTCAAGAGGAAATAAGGATTTTAAAAACATAGTCCTGATCTAAAAAGACAGCACTTATATTAAATGAAGCATTCAGAGATAGATGCAAAGGTGAAACTGGCCATTATGATTTAGAAAAATTTAAACATGACACAGTCAGCTTAGAAAAATATAGAATAGAAGACGTGAATTTAATAAACAGCCTCAAAGATCGGCATGACTGGCCTTATTACGAATGGTTGTTAGGGAATGTGGTCCAGAGAAATCGATAAACCAGTGTATGATTCAACAAAAATCTGATAATAAATTTACACCACACCAGTCAAAGGTCACTTGGGAAGACATTTAATGGAAAGACCTCAAAAGCTAGTAAACTAGCGTAGTGTAGGATTTGCTAAGGCAGGAACACTAGTACGAACTGCCTGCCCTAACTAAAGTTAACAGTAGATACCAGTGACTGAATGAACTGAATCTGTGCCTTAACTGCTGTGGGGAATATATATGAGAGACTGCCAAACTACATCTGCTGTAAGAAAACCAGGCCAGTGGAAATTCAGCTCAGAATAGGACAGAAAACGGTCCGAATATGAAATACATAGTGGCAAATGTATTGAACGTTGGCGAAGTCACTATCATAGAGGGAGCATCAGAGGTTGGGTAGCCTTGGCCATAGTTAGGCCAGTGATTGTAAACGGTAAGAGATCTGGGACAACCAGACTATTAGATCCAGGATCGCAGAGATCCTTAATACTAAAAAACTGGTGGCTAAACTGAAATCCAGAGCCACCAGTGATATCAAATGTCACTGGAAGGATTTGGTAACAAACTCCAGGCCCGGGTGTGTAACCTAGTCAGTGTTTCTATCAAATTAGGCAGACACCATAAAAAATCACAGCAGGAGTGGAAAAGACTGCCTAAGGCGATAACTACTAGAGGGCTTGTTGCAGCCACTAAGTGAATGAGTTTGACGTACGGCTCGCATAGCAGGAAATTATTATGGACACAGGTAAAGATAATGGTGTTTTTGTGGGAGGCGATTACATAGATGATGATACTTCCATGAGGAAGAGGAGAAAAGTAGGTATTGGCCTGTATAGGTCCTCTGCTAGTCATATCTTAACTGGCAAGATTCCCCAAAATTTCAGATAACTCTGGAAGGAAGAGAAGTCCCAGAGGCCGTGATAGTTATGATGATTGGTGCATACGCGGATCTGTTACACTCAGAATTATGGAGGTAGTGAATAACCAGTCCATAAGCTGTGGGATTTAGACGTGGTAGAAATCAGAGAGAAGCAGCCACCTCCGGAACATGAGGAGACCTACCAAGATTAATTGAACATCATGGAGTTTAAGGACGGTCAGTGATGGTTGCAATTGCCCTGGAAACCAGATCGTCCAGTGTTACCAAATAATTTCAGAAAGCACTGGGACAATAGAATTAGCTAGTGAGTAACTTAACTAGAAAAGAATCTTTAAGAAATATGGCAATATTATTTTAGAACAGTTGGCTTTAGGATTTATTGACACAGTCCTTGTGGCCAGGCCAGTGTAGAACACATTTACCCTCGCATGGTGGTTACCAAGGAGTCCATGACCACACCCACCAGAGTGGTGCTCTAGCTCGCAAGGTAGTCCCCAAGAACTATCCTTAAGTGTTTGTTTATTTACAGGACGGTCTCTGACTCAGAAATTGGAAAACTTTGCTGACGCTCAGGGCAGAGCAATTTTCTTATACCATCGATATTAGTAAAGCTTTCTCATGGATCGGATTACAAGAGTAAGATCGGAATAATAACAAATTTTCGTGGTTGAAAAATATTGAAACTTCATGAACTGGGTACTAAAAATACAGATTAATGGCCTTATTATTTGCTTCTACTAATTCACCCTTCTTGCTTGTTGCCAGTTGTAACAGTCCTATTAAAGATTTCCAAAAGACCTTATTCTATGTGGATAACATGCAGAGATCTACCTCAGAGGAGAAGTTATTTGCAAATATTTACAGAGAAGCCAACAAGAAGATACGATTAGATAAGTTGAGAGAGTGAGCAACGAATAATACAACGTTGCGAGGCATGATAGACCAAGATTACGAATGCTGATGTAAGAAGCTTGGGACTTTAATGAGATTAAGGTGAGACGCTGCTGACTCAGTCTGTCAAGAATGGATTCTAGTCAGTAAGAACTTTAGATAAATTAAGTGAATTTGAGTTTTCTAGATTAGTTGGAAGCTCATTTTATGATTATAATTTGCATGTATTCTGTGATGCCTTGCCATTAGCGTGAGGAGCCTCAGCTTATGAGGAGTCTGACACTCAGTCGAACCTTCTTACCAACCGAGCATGAGTTACACCTCCAAAAGAGTGCCCCATACTGAAGTTGAACAACTTGAGTGCAAGAGCCACATGTCTGATCAGAAATTAAATAGCTCCAATCAGACCTCAAGATCTTATATTTCTGATTCAAATTTCGTGCTTGGTGGTCGTCTGAGGAAGAGTGGCCATTACAGTAGAAGTTGCTTGGTGGTCGTCTGAGGAAGAGTGGCCATTACAGTAGAAGTTGCTTGGTGGTCGTCTGAGGAAGAGTGGCCATTACAGTAGAAGTTGCTTGGTGGTCGTCTGAGGAAGAGTGGCCATTACAGTAGAAGTTGCTTGGTGGTCGTCTGAGGAAGAGTGGCCATTACAGTAGAAGTTGCTTGGTGGTCGTCTGAGGAAGAGTGGCCATTACAGTAGAAGTTGCTTGGTGGTCGTCTGAGGAAGAGTGGCCATTACAGTAGAAGTTGCTTGGTGGTCGTCTGAGGAAGAGTGGCCATTACAGTAGAAGTTGCTTGGTGGTCGTCTGAGGAAGAGTGGCCATTACAGTAGAAGTTGCTTGGTGGTCGTCTGAGGAAGAGTGGCCATTACAGTAGAAGTTGCTTGGTGGTCGTCTGAGGAAGAGTGGCCATTACAGTAGAAGTTGCTTGGTGGTCGTCTGAGGAAGAGTGGCCATTACAGTAGAAGTTGTTGGGAACATAATAGAAGCACCAGATTTTTCTCATTAAGGAAATTATAGTTACTGAATGTATTTTCTGCTGTGTCAGTAATTTGTACAAGGAAGTGAGACGCAAACATAAGGTGACTGTAACAGGTCCAAAGGTATACTGGATCCAGCAGTTGCAGAAAGTAACATATCCAGAAATTCTTGAGATATTAGAGATGTCAGTGAAGTAAAGGACTTAAGTTGTCAAGGAGCCTAAGGTCCCATAATATCATTCACTCACTAGGGTTGTTTCTGAATCATGCAGGATTGATAATGCTGACATCACTTATGATGACAAACATTTAATATAGCTGGATAAGGATGTCTGACTGACTAAATTAACAGCGCAGGAAGTACACCATAAGTACCATGCATGAAGGGTACGGAGAAGCCTACACATACCAACGTCAAAATTGTTGAGTAACCAAAGGCTGTGCAAGCATGACGAAAGTTGTGAAAAGTTGCATCATTTGCTGACGTTATGATGGTATCCAGGTTCACCACGGCGCTACCTTGGGCAAAAGTACAGTACTCACCTATTTGTACTCACCTATTTGTGGTTGCAGGGGTCGATTCATAGCTCCTGGTCCCGAATCTTCACTGATTGCTACTAGGTCCTCTCTCTCCTTGCTCCATAAGCTTTATCAAACCTAGTCTTAAAACTATGTATGGTTCCTGCCTCCACTATGTCGCTTTCTAGGCTATTCCACTTCCTGACAACTCTATGACTGAAGAAATACTTCCTAACATCCCTTTGACTCATAGGAGTCTTCAACTTCCAATTGTGACCCCTTGTTTCTGTGTCCCCTTTCTGGAACATCTTGTCTCGGTCCACCTTATCTATTCCTCGCAGTATTTTATATGTCGTTATCATGTCTCCCCTAACCCTCCTGTCCTCTAGTGTCGTCAGGTCGATTTCCCTTAACCTTTCTTCGTAGGACAATCCCCTTAGCTCTGGGACTAGTCTTGTTGCAAACCTTTGCACTTTCTCTCCATTTGTGATGGTGGGTATTGATTACACAGTTATCATCACACTGAAGAACCCAGAGGATGGAGAGACACAGCCTCGGGAAGTGTGTGTTTGCTTATTCACTTGTGCAACTATATAAGCAGTACATTTTGAACTAGCTAAAGACGTCTGCAGACGCTTTTGTCAAATTATTTATAATATAAGCTGGTAGATTTTCATGCCCTCGATGCTCCGTAGCTCGATCTCTAGCGCATTCAGCTCACACACTGAGGTCCGGGGATTGATCCCCGGTATGGCTGGAAAACATTAGGACGTGTTTTCATAAGACATCTACTGTCCCTGTTCACCTATCAGTAAAATAGGTACCTGGGTGTTAGTCGACTGGTGTGGGTCGCACCCTGGGACAAAATTGACCTAATTTGCTCGAAATGCTCTGCATATCAACTAGGCGTGTATACCTTGTACATGTACTTGTAGAAATAAAGATATTATATTATTATTATTATTATTATTTGTCATCCCAGATAATGGCACCAGTTTCAATGCAGCAGATAAGTGCCAGTGGTAATTCATAGCTCCGAGTGCCAATTGGCAGGGCGAGTTGTACGAGTGAATAGCGGGTACAGTTAAACAGTCTCCAGAGGGCTGTGCATGGTAAGAGCGAGTACCGACCAGTTGCGGACAGAGGGCTGTGCATGGTAAGAGTGAGTACCGACCAGTTGTGGACAGAGGGCTGTGCATGGTAAGAGCGAGTACCGACCAGTTGCGGACAGAGGGCTGTGCATGGTAAGAGCGAGTACCGACCAGTTGCGGACAGAGGGCTGTGCATGGTAAGAGCGAGTACCGACCAGTTGCGGACAGAGGGCTGTGCATGGTAAGAGCGAGTACCGACCAGTTGCGGACAGAGGGCTGTGCATGGTAAGAGCGAGTACCGACCAGTTGTGGACAGAGGGCTGTGCATGGTAAGAGCGAGTACCGACCAGTTGCAGACAGATACACGTAGCAGAAAATGAGACAAGAGTAAACAGGCCGCTGACTTACGTGCAGAGTGAACTCAATGAGTTCGAAGGTCTCATTCCTAATCAAATACTGTTTGGAAGAAGGATTGAGTCTTTTAGTACAGTATTAAGTAGGCTGTCTGAAGACCCTCGCTATTGTAGCATGAGAGGGACCCTAAAATGAAGAGTTCCACTGGAACCATAATAGAGAGATGGAATCAGGTATAGTGTGATGATTACTTGACTGCCTCAAGAGAACACTTTTATGATGTGGATCCAGAGGGTAATAAGTTTACATTGGTCCCAGTAAAAAGAGAAACATTTATAGCAAGTTGAATGATTGAGGATGGTTAAGGTTAAAATGAATAATGTCGAGACCATCAAAATCATTAACAATCTGCTGCTGTTTAGACGTTTACACAGTGGATACTGGACAGGTAGAGTTAGTTCATCTCCAGTTACAGTCACCAACCGGGTTCGTCGCACAGCACTTGTATCCAGGATCCATTGGAGGTTAGTGGGGAACAAACTTTATTTAGATTTAACGTCTATTTTTCACTGTTGGAGAGTTGTGAAAACTAATGTACAAACACTAAAATTGTCAAGGTAGCCATACCTAACACGAATATATTCAGTTACTTGGATACTTGATCAGGCCGGTCAGGTGTGGGGTTAAACATTACCTTGCCTACAGGCTACAGTAACTTGCATTATCATAGTTACCGGTACCAGTCTCCTTTACACCAGTGTCTACAATGAAGATCGCTTTAGTATGGAAGTTGGTCAGGGATAGTCACCTAGTACAGCTTAATGACACACTCAGCTTGTGTGTAAGACCGGTCCTGCGTGGGGACACTGGGCCTCTTGCCCCTTACTCTTATTATTTTAAGAGAAAAGTATTTATGGATAGTTTAGAGTGTAGAATTCTTTATTCAAATCTTGGATACTCTTGAAGATAAGCAAATGTACTGTGCACCGACTTTGCAATATCGTTTGACAAGTGCGACCATGGGTAATTTTGTACAAAATAGGTGCTAAAGGATTAACTGGGGAGGTGAGCAGACAGATGCTTAACCTCCAAATAAATAAATCCCAAACAGTAAACAGTGAAATCAGGGGTTTCTTTAGTGAAACGTTCTGTGACCCAAGGCACAGTACTCGCCTCTCTTCTTCTCATTCTCATATCTGATATAGACAAGGGCATAAATCATAACACTGTATCATCTTTTGCAGACGATACTAGAATATATATGAAAGTGGCATCCATAGAAACAATGAGTCTCCAAGTTGATATAAACCAAGTCTTCCAGTGGGCCACTGACAACAATATAATGCTCAATGAGGAAAGATTTCAGTTACTGCCTCACAGAAGAATGGAGGAAATAAAAACAATACCAGAGTACAAGATAAACTCAAACCACAATAGAACGGAAGTCGAATGTGAGAGACCTGGGAGTGATAATGTCAGATCTCACTTTCTTGGAGCACAACACTGTTATCGTAACTGGAAGGAAAATGATAGGTTGCATAACTAGAACCTTTAGAACAAGAGCTGCCAAGTCAGTGATGACATTCTTCAGGTCACTCGTTCTCTTTAGGCTGGAATATTGGTGTGTGCTGAGTGTCACCTTCAATGCAGGCGAAATTGCTGAGCTGTAAAATGTACAGAAAACCTTCGTAGCTCATATAAACTCAAGTTAAGCACCTAACAAATAGAACACAAAGAATAGTAGTCAACAGAGTAAAGTCTGAGACGGCTACGGTGAAAAGCTCTGTTCCACAAGGCACAGTACTCGCTCCCATCTTGTTCCTCATCCTCATATCGGACATAGACAGGGATATAAACCACTGTGCCGTGTCTTCCTTTGCAGATGATACCCGAATCTGCATGACAGTGTCCACCATTGAAGACACTGCAAGACTCCAAGCAGACATAAACCAAATCTTTAAATGGGCTGCAGAAAACAATATAAAGTTCAATGATGAGAAATTTCAATGACTCCGATATGGAAAACGTCAGGAAATTAAAATTTCATCGGAGTATAAAACAAATTCCAACCACACAATAGAGCGAAAAACTAATGTCAAAGACCTGGGAGTGATCATGTCAGAGGATCTCACCTTCAAGGACCATAACACCGTAGCAATCGCATCTGCTAGAAAAATGACAGGATGGATAATGAGAACCTTCAAAACCAGGGATGCCAAGCCCATGTTGACACTTTTCAGGTCGCTTGTTCTATCTAGGCTGGAATATTGCTGCACACTAACTGCACCTTTCAAGGCAGATGAAATTGCTGACCTTGAAAATGTGCAGAGAACCTTCACGGCACGCATAACTGCGATAAACCACCTCAGTTACTGGGAACGCTTGAAGTTCCTAAACCTGTACTCCCTAGAACGCAGGCGGGAGAGATACATTATTATATACACTTGGAAAATCCTAAAGGAATTAGTACCAAACTTGCACACGAGAGTCACTCCCTACTAAAGCAAAAGACTCGGCAGACGATGTAACATCCCCCCAGTGAAAAGCAGGGGTGCCACTAGCACGTTGAGAGACAACACAATAAGTGTCAGGGGCTCAAGACTGTTCAACTGCCACCCAGCGTACATAAGGGGGATTACCAACAAACCCCTGGCTGTCTTCAAGCAGGCACTGGACAGGCACTTAAAGTCGGTACCTGACCAGCCGGGCTGTGGTTCGTACGTCGGACTGCGTGCGGCCAGCAGTAACAGCCTGGTTGATCAGGCTCTGATCCACCATGAGGCCTGGTCACAGACTGGGCCGCGGGGGCGTTGACCCCCGGAACTCTCTCCAGGTAAATCCCTGGGAGCGCTTCAATTCCCTAGAACTGTACCCCTTAGAACGTAGGCTAGAAAGATGCATCATAATATACACCTGGAAGATACTGGAGGGATTGGTCCCAAATCTGCACACGAAATTTCTATTTATGAACAAAAGAACTTAGCAGATAGTGCATGATACCTCCAGTAAAGAACAGGGAAGCAATGAGTACACAGAGAGAACTCAAGTGTTAAGGAGCCACGACTGTTCAACACCCTCCCGTCATGCATAAATGGAATTACCAACAAACTCCTTGCTGTCTTCAAGAGGTAACTCGACAGATTTCTTAATACAGCTTCTGATCAGCCGGGTTGTGGTGTATACATTGAACTGTGTGCGGTTGGCAATAAGAGCTTGATCGATCAAGGCAGCAACCAGGAGGCCTAGTCTGGGACTGGGCAGCGGGGGCGGTGACCCCCGATAGTGAGAGCGAGAGCGGTGATTGTCTCACATCCAAGATGCCCCAAAAGTTTCCACAAGACAAGAGTCTGTATCTAGTTCTTAAACAACCTCATGTAAATTACCACTGCTCTCCATACTACTGCCCCGTAAAAAAAAATTAAAAATCCCCCCCCCCCACAAAAAAAATATATATTAAGATTCATCCTGAACCTTAGTCCAAGATAAACATACAAACCAGGATAAACTAAAAAAAAAAAAGCGATTGCTTTAATTACTTGGCAGGTAGAGCAAAGCAGCTGAAAATAAATCACGTATGCAAAACTGGTAATAAAGTGTACTAGTGACAAAAGCTGTATGGGTAGATAGTCACCCCTCAAACACCTTGTGATGTAAAGTTATAAGAGGAATGTGTTATGTGATCATATCATGGTCAGTCTTAGTATTCATCAGTCTAGGAATAAAACTAATGAATGAAGAGGTCAAAGGGAGAAGAATTATTTCTTGTTAAAGTATTCATGAACTTTAAAAAATCAGTATTGTCAATGATCAGGTTTTTTTTTAACACGCCGGTCGTCTCTCGCCGAGGAAAGATGACCCGAAAAAAGAAGAAACACTTTCACCATTATTCATTCAGTCACTGCTTTTCCAGAAGTGTGCCAACATCACAGCTCAGATGACCCTCCGAACTGCAACATCCCCACTCGTCAGAGTGCAGGCACTGTATCTCCCACTCGTCAGAGTGCAGGCACTGTACCTCCCACTCGTCAGAGTGCAGGCACTGTACCTCCCACTCGTCAGAGTGCAGGCACTGTACCTCCCACTCGTCAGAGTGCAGGCACTGTACCTCCCACTCGTCAAAGTGCAGGCACTGTACCTCCCACTCAACATAGTGCAGGCACTGTACCTCCCACTCAACATAGTGCAGGCACTGTACCTCCCACTCAACATAGAGCAGGCACTGTACCTCCCACTCAACATAGTGCAGGCACTGTACCTCCCACTCGTCAGAGTGCAGGCACTGTACCTCCCACTCGTCAGAGTGCAGGCACTGTACCTCCCACTCGTCAGAGTGCAGGCACTGTACCTTCCACTCGTCAAAGTGCAGGCACTGTACCTCCCACTCAACATAGTGCAGGCACTGTACCTCCCACTCGTCAGAGTGCAGGCACTGTACCTCCCACTCGTCAGAGTGCAGGCACTGTACCTCCCACTCGTCAGAGTGCAGGCACTGTACCTCCCACTCGTCAGAGTGCAGGCACTGTACCTCCCACTCGTCAAAGTGCAGGCACTGTACCTCCCACTCAACATAGTGCAGGCACTGTACCTCCCACTCAACATAGTGCAGGCACTGTACCTCCCACTCAACATAGTGCAGGCACTGTACCTCCCACTCAACATAGAGCAGGCACTGTACCTCCCACTCAACATAGTGCAGGCACTGTACCTCCCACTCAACATAGTGCAGGCACTGTACCTCCCACCTCCAGGACTCAGGTCTGGCTAACCGGCTTCCTTGAATTCTTTCATATAAGTTTGTTTGCTCCCACTCCAACAACACATCAAATCATGAGTACCACTTGCTCCCACTCCTATCTAGCATGCTCACACAAGCTTTCTCGGGTATATGTTCTATGTTGGTGCTGTGTATTGCAAGATGGACCTGGTATAATGTTCTATGTTGGTGCTGTGTATTGCAAGATGGACCTGGTATAATGTTTTATGTTGGTGCTGTGTATTGCAAGATGGACCTGGTATAATGTTCTATGTTGGTGCTGTGTATTGCAAGATGGACCTGGTATAATGTTCTATGTTGGTGCTGTGTATTGCAAGATGGACCTGGTATAATGTTCTGCCCAAGCTCCTCAAAACCTCAGAAAACACCACCCACCTTTTTCTCCTCGTAAGTTCTCTGGTTCACCACGTCTATCTTACATCCATCTGCCACAAGTCCACTCCCAAATATCTAAACCTATTTACTTTCTCCCTACTTCCTCCCTGCACTCTGATATCCTATCTTTCATTACCTAGACTTTTTTGTTACTCTCATTACCTTGCTCTTTCCTGAGTTCACTTTTATTTTTTTTACATACCCTCTCAAATTAGTCTATCAGTCTTTGTAACTTCTCTTCTGAATCTCCTAAACGAACCGTTTTATCAACGAAAAACACTTGTACCAACCACTTTGCATCAGATTCATTATCCTTGAATCGCCCACCTCCCTCCAACACCCTAGCATTCACTCTTTTAACAACTCCATCTATAAACATGTTAAGCAACCATGGTGACATCACATATACCTGTCTAAGTCTTATTCTCCCTCTCTACTACATACCTTAAATTGATCCTGGCTATCCACATAAAAACTCTTAAATGCTATTAATAACCTACCACTTATCATATGCCTTTTCTAAATTCATATATGCACCATAAAACTCCTTATCTTAATCCAAGTTTTGTTTTCTTATATGTTTCACTGTAAACACTTGGTCTGCACACCCTTACCCTTCCTAAAACCTTGTTCATCTGCGATCTTGTTCTCTATCTTACCCATAATTCTTTCAATAACAACTCAATCATACACTTTACCTGGTTTACTTATCAGGTTTGTTCCTCTGTAATTCTTATACTCTTTTTTATCACTTTTTTTTATTATACAGAGGAATTATGCATGCACCCTGCCAGTCCCTTGCTACCCTTCCTCCCTTCATGCATATGTTGAACAAATGCAATAACCACTGGAAAGCTATCTCCCTATATGTTTTTAACATTTCTGTCTTGATCCTATCTATCCCATTACCCTCTCATTCTATCCACAGCCTCACTTTCCCCACACTCACATCTGACTCTTCCTTTCTCTAACAAATTGCTATACTTCCCTGCCTTTCTACTCTCTTTACTTCTCTTTCCCCCTTTCTACTCTTCTCTTTCTTCCTATCTACTCTCTTTACTTCATTATACCAATAACTTCTCTTTCTTTCGACACCCACTCTCCTGTACTCACAAACTTCTGGTGTACTTTCTAAAACTGTATTCCTAAATCTACCTCAATACTCATTGACCCCCTTCCTTGTTTCCTATACTCTCTCTTGCCCATCTTCCTCCCACCAGTTGCTTTCTCCTGTAATTTATTAACTTTCACTTCCCTCTTACCCACTGATGATATTCTTGTACCCCATCTACCTCTCAATCTTGTACCCCATCTACCTCTCACTCTTGTACCCCATCTACCTCTCACTCTTGTACCCCATCTACCTCTCACTCTTGTACCCCATCTACCTCTCACTCTTGTACCCCATCTACCTCTCACTCTTGTACCCCATCTACCTCTCACTCTTGTACCCCATCTACCTCTCACTCTTACTGTGGCGTCCTGACGTCTACTCATCAACCTTTTATCTATGCAGTCTAACAAACTGCTGTCGTTACGCACTTTGTCCTATCTCGTATATTTATTTGTCCTCTTTTTCTTAAAAATGCGTATTGCCTTGTACCAACGAACATACACACAAAACTGTGCTGCTTTTCTATTATTAACAATACTTATGGTGAAACATGACGCTTGCGTAATAGTTGCGTATCCGTGTGAAATAATAAAGCCTTCATTGGAATACGTCCCATTATTGCACTTAATTGATTTATTGTAAGTTAAATCTACATACAATCATACCCCGCTTTACGTCATTTCGGCCCTACGTCACTCAGCAACGTCACCTACGTCATAATTTTTTGGGGTTCATTATTCTTAAAATGTGTTTTTAGTGTTCTTTAAGTTTAGCAATAGTTATAATTTTCGCGAGTTATTTACGCTGGTTTGACGGTGTTTGTTGTCATTTTAAGGCATTATGTCCGGTTTACGTCAAAAACCGGGTTACGTCACGGCTCTTGGAAGCAATTAATGACGCAGGGCGGAGTATATACTATATATGGATGTCCATAACATCTTGTAACTATTTGATGGAAAAACATTCAACTTATATAAAAACCATTATAACACAGTCATAACACCACCACACTACGAGGGTAGTGGGTGGGGGGTAGTGGTAAGACATAATGACCACTACAACACAGTCATAACACCACCACACTACGAGGGTAGTGGGTGGGTGGTAGTGGTAAGACATAATGACCACTACAACACAGTCATAACACCACCACACTACGAGGGTAGTGGGTGGGTGGTAGTGGTAAGACATAATGACCACTACAACACAGTCATAACACCACCACACTACGAGGGTAGTGGGTGGGAGGTAGTGGTAAGACATAATGACCACTACAACACAGTCATAACACCACCACACTACGAGGGTAGTGGGTGGGTGGTAGTGGTAAGACATAATGACCACTACAACACAGTCATAACACCACCACACTACGAGGGTAGTGGGTGGGAGGTAGTGGTAAGACATAATGACCACTACAACACAGTCATAACACCACCACACTACGAGGGTAGTGGGTGGGTGGTAGTGGTAAGACATAATGACCACTACAACACAGTCATAACACCACCACACTACGAGGGTAGTGGGTGGGAGGTAGTGGTAAGACATAATGACCACTACAACACAGTCATAACACCACCACACAGATGGTAGTGGGTGGGTGGGTGTAGGGAGGGAGAGCCACTACAACAGCCTGGTAATAACACCACCAAATAGTGTCTAGTTATCAAGGCTGGTGGACCACGCCCGTCTCCGCAACACTCACACTTTGGCGGACATAAACATTAGCGGTGGTGGGCCCCGGTGTGCGCCCTCTAAAATGCGCGAGAGGACCTCATCAGAGTGGAAAGAGGTCAGGGTGGGACCATAAGGTGGGCAGGGCGGAGGATAACGAGGTGGCGCCCGCTTAATGACAACCCACCTCCATCCCACTAACCTACCCGCCCACCTCCCTACCCAACCAGCCCTAACAGCCCACCAATTAGACGTGAGTGTGGGTCGGGTTGGTGGGTGACCACGCCCACACACCCCAAGCTCGGGTCACCCACCTCACTGCTGATAAATCATATCTGGGGGTGATAAGAGAAGGGGAAGTGTTGCAAGTAGTGGGCCACGGAGGTAATGTGTTGTGTTAGGCATGCATCATTACCACCACCACGCCAGCACCCGCCACCCATACCTCGCCCCCACCACCACACTAAACTGGGGGAGGTGGGGAGGGGAAATGGTCGGCTGAAGAAACTAGGGGGATGAGGGGAAGGGAGGGAGGGAGGGCAGGATGAAGCGAGGGCAACTTCAGTGTAGCAGAGTGATCCCTGGCTACCACAGTCAACCCTCCACACTGCTGCTACTGCTACTGTTGCTGCTACACCAACCACCAGGTATCACTCACTACAGTCTTCACTCTACAAGTAACCTTCATTTTCCAGAGGAATATCTAAGACGACGTTTTGGTACATTCTGTACTATTATGGCCCTTCAGGGGAGGGTCCTTCATGTTGGTGAGAAGCTCTTGATCCAGGAAGTGACTTGTTCTCCCCTTTCTTCAATCAAACCTGTTTGCCTCCCGTTCCCCACGCCTTGTATGATGTGTACGGCTTTGACGTTTTTTCCATAATAATAATTATAATCTGGACAATTGAGAAGTCAAATCTTCCAGGAGGGACCAAAGGCAGTTTTGAACTTCTTCTCAAAGTGAGCGATATGTGAGAATTATTCTGCCCACGGTACTGTGACTTATTCTTCTTCAGTGTACTTTATTATTAGAAATATTTATTTCATGGAGGAAGAAATGATGACAGGAATAATATAAAATAAGTAGACGTAGGAATTTACCGCACAAAAAAAAGCTGAACAATGCAAACATTTTGAAATGTTAAGGAGACACCACAGACAGTACCACCACCAGATTGTAATCCCGTCAAATTGCAACATTAATGTTTTAATGTATCGTTATTATCATTGTCATACATCACTGTATTATTACAGTTTACCAGGATTTCTAATATTTTCTAACTGTCGGGAAGATAAGGAGAAACAGATCGACTCATACTCTGGTGTTTATTGAGTTTGTTTCTTAAGTTTAATTAAAACCAACCAACTATACAAGGGTCATTAAGGGGCACGTCAGGTCCCCTGTCTTCTAATATGTTATTTTTCCCCTATAATCTACCTTGTCCATAATTACTATCGCATTTGCTTTGCTTTCGTAAGGTGAAGTCCAGGATCTTTCCTTAATTCATGGTATAACTTAACAAATCTTTGATAACATTTGTGTTGTAGAGGATGTGAGCTTAGCTAGACCTCTACAACACAATTATCCTCAAAGATTTGTTAAGTTATATCATGAATTAAGGAAAGATCCTGGACTTCACCTGCAACTAAAGCAAAGAGAATTATGGAATATAACTGATATTAGAGACAGGACCTCTGGGTGTACATACACTGAGGGAGACCCACCTCTGGGTGTACATACACTGAGGGAGACCCACTCTGGGTGTACATACACTAAGAGACCCACCTCTGGGTGTACATACACTGAGGGAGACCCACCTCTGGGTGTACATACACTGAGGGAGACCCACCTCTGGGTGTACATACACTGAGGGAGACCCACCTCTGGGTGTACATACACTGAGGGAGACCCACCTCTGGGTGTACATACCTGAGGAGACCCACCTCTGGGTGTACATACACTGAGGGAGACCCACCTCTGGGTGTACATACACTAAGGGAGACCCACCTCTGGGTGTACATACACTGAGGGAGACCACCTCTGGGTGTACATACACTGAGGAAGCACCACTGGGTATAAATACACTGAGAAAGAAGCACCACTGGGTATAAATACACTGAGAAAGAAGCACCACTGGGTATACATACACTGAGAAAGAAGCACCACTGGATATACATACACTGAGAAAGAAGCACCACTGGGTATACATACACTGAGAAAGAAGCACCAATGTATATACATACACTGAGAAAGAAGCACCACTGGATATACATACACTGAGAAAGAAGCACCACTGGGTATACATACACTGAGAAAGAAGCACCACTGGATATACATACACTGAGAAAGAAGCACCACTGGATATACATACACTGAGAAAAAGCACCACTGGATATACATACACTGAGAAAGAAGCACCACTGGATATAATACACTGAGAAAGAAGCACCACTGGATATACATACACTGAGAAAGAAGCACCACTGGATATACATACACTGAGAAAGAAGCACCACTGGATATACATACACTGAGAAAGAAGCACCACTGGATATACATACACTGAGAAAGAAGCACCACTGGATATACATACACTGAGAAAGAAGCACCACTGGATATACATACACTGAGAAAGAAGCACCACTGGATATACATACACTGAGAAAGAAGCACCACTGGGTATAACGTTGTTTCATCACTAGCACTGAAATACACTTCACTTAATATAACTGTTATGATACCTTCTAGGAAGTATATTTTAAACTGAATATTATTTACTGGTAATCGTGTGTCACTGCTTTCAAGCCTTTGTTATTAAAGTTCACCTGTTACTGTATTATTGTCTAAAACACACTCACACAGTAGCGGCCAGTGAAGAGGCGGGGCCAGGAGCTATGACTCGACCCCTGCAACCACAACTAGGTGAGTACAAGTAGTTTTGACAGCTGGTAACTAACACTCATTGTCATTCATTTGTCATCATCACTTCTGTTAAATATGCCCTTCATATCTTGTGCAGTATTTGAGTAGCTTTATTCGTCAGTGGTTTCGTCAGTCCAGTACAGAGAATAATGGTGGAAGGTGAGGAGTTTGAGGTATTCAGTCCTTCAGTCTGGAGTCGATGTGTTTAGTCCATTAATGTTGATGAAGATATTCAGTGTTTGCACAAGTGCCTCATGTATCAACTTGTCGGTTTTCTAATTCCTTCAGATCTGTGGTCGTTGTTTTATTCAAAACTTTAATCTCTGTAAATCTTCAAAACTTTCATATCTACTGAACCCGTAGCAGAAGACTTGAATATTTCGTCGTCTCCTCACTGAAGAATCTCAGCTCAGAATGTCATATGTCATCATATACGTTGCTTGAAAACCCATCCAGTGTGATGGATTATGAGAGGAAGTATCTGATTAACATAGGGTGTATCTGATTAACATAGGGTGTATCTGATTAACATAGGGTGTATCTGATTAACATAGGGTGTATCTGATTAACATAGGGTGTATCTGATTAACATAGCTCTTAGGTTAGGTTAGGTGTTTCGTGACGCGGGTCTTTAGTTATATGACGACCCACCACTGCAGCTTTGGGTATCTGATCGAGGCTTACCTGTCCATTCCTTCAAAAATTAAGGTTATAATTATAACCATCTAACTCTTATTGCATAGTGCTTGCGGTGACCTTGTAAGATGTCATTCACACAACATCCGGGTGGCCACACATTGATGTGTATCTGGTTTGGATAATAAAAAGTCTGTAGTCGTGTATAGTCGCGGAGGAAACCCCGAAGTAGGGCAGTTTGACTTATAACCTTAATTTTTAAAGGGGTTGACCGGTAAGCCAGTGGAAGACCTCAGTCAGATGACCAAAAGTTGCAGCTGCGGGTCATCATATGACTTACTTGGGGTAACTGACGCATAAACTCCTGAGAACATTTCCCATATGGGATTATTAAGCGAGATACTTGACTCCTCTGACTTGCATATTATATCCTATATTAGTATTAGTATTTACATTGACTATCTACACGACGCATTGAAAACGTTGTTACTGAATATAGTATAATACTTTTAACTAGCTTCCACGAAGCAGCTTTTATCATGTAATTAAAGTGTTCCGTAATTATAGTTTGAAAGTTATTCATTAACACGTCTTTAGTTTCAGAATTGAAAAAAATCTATGAAAGTTGTACAGTCAATGGCTAATATGGAATGTAAATTAAATCAAGAATATTCAGATCAATTTTAAAATGCTTATAACTCGATGCTCAACTCAATGCAATTTGAATCTTGATTTTCTATTCTTGGCATGACCCGTCTGTGTGTTCACTTGTGGCTTTACATTATAACACTACTCAGTGACCTGAAGAACACACCAGGGGGTCCAGGGAGACGCCGCCATGCTCACGTTTTCTTGTGACATTAGTAGTAGTGTTTGTGTAACTTAAAGGACGCTGATATTCCCTAGCTGATATAATTAATAAATTAGTAGCAAGCAACAATGAATTTAATTTTGAGGAAGTTATTTCTGGTTACAGCTGAATAATGGCAGTAGTAATGAAAAGACAGTTGCACTGAAACCGTTATATTGTGACTTGATAAAGCTCTTCATATATGAAAACACTTTTACAATAGGAGCACCTTACTCTTCACCTGCCAGTTATTGCTCCATTGTTATCTAGTAGACTGTGGAAACCCCTGCACTATATCGTTCATTGATACTTGACGCTGTTCACTGGGTGAGTGTCTGCGTCACCAGAGTAAATGTCACACTAGGATAGTTTGCCCAGTCTGACATTTTTAAGTAAATACTTCAAAAAGAAAATTCATATATAACCATTTCTATTTTCATTTATTTCTCTACTAAAATAGTAAGCTAGGTATCGTGATGGCAGCATCCTCCTCCTATGAAGTTTCTCACAGAGTGGTCTAGAAAGATGTGAAGTGATAGATGCCAGTGACCTTTAGTGAAGGTTGTAAAGTTACGCTTTGTACACATACGTTGTGTTTACCAGTGTGTCAGGTATGTTACCTGGTTGTCACAACTTGAAATATTTGATGAATTTGATCAGTTAACTAGTTTGCTTTTGACAGCGTCAATGACCGTTGTTACAATTCGGGCGACAGATCTTCCAACCTGTGGTAAAGAGTTTGGCTCACAACCCAGTAGACCCAAATATAGTCCCCTGACGAACCGAGACTTATGAACAAGTCTCCATATACCTGCTGCCCCTATATGCCTAATAATAACTAGGTACCTGGGTGTTATTCAGTTGTTGAGAGCCTCATCCTAGTGACCCGATGGACGAGAATGGATATTTACCACACTGCTTGGCGTTCTTGGGTTATCCTGAGTTAACAACCAGTTATCATTATCTAACTGGCAAAATATCTGCATTTATGCTACACTCACAAAAGTTTCTACTTTCCCATACTATTGGTATCAATGAAGTATAAGTTCTGTCTGGTAAGTTAGAGCGGAATGAGCAGAACTTTGAGTAAAAGGCAGTAATTACTAACTGCAAAATATGCTGCATTTTTCTACACTCTACCTTGTCCATAATTACTATCCATTTACTTTGTCTATTTCGAGTAATGAAGTTCTAGATCTGTCCTTAATCATGGTTAGACGTAACAAAATTTGAGGATTAAGAGGCGTAAGTACTCGTTCTGAGCTTCCACTCACCTCTGCAACATAACGTTTGCGTCAGCAAGCTGAATAAGCCTAAATTAAAAAACAATTGTTTACCCTTTGTTGGTGGCTTAAAAAACAGCCTTATTTTCCCCGTATGTTATTCACAACGTATATCGCGAAATTTACGTAAAACATTAGTTTCAGGAACCTGACTCACGAGATGTGTCAGAGTCTTCTGTATTATCACAAAAATAAACTGAACAAGATGAAGACTTATCTTTTTACGACAGATTTTGTCAGGTTAGACTAGTGTCTCTTAGTGAAGATGTGTCTCTTAGTGAAGATGTGTCTCTTAGTGAAGATGTGTCTCTTAGTGAAGATGTGTCTCTTAGTGAAGATGTGTCTTTTAGTGAAGATGTGTCTCTTAGTCAAGATGTGTCTCTTAGTCAAGATGTGTCTCTTAGTCAAGATGTGTCTCTTAGTAAAGATGTGTCTCTTAGTCAAGATGTGTCTCTTAGTCAAGATGTGTCTCTTAGTGAAGATGTGTCCTTAGTTAATAGGTTAGTTCTGTTGAGCTACACCTCCTTACCTACAATTGCTAGGTTTCTTGAGTATGTTGAGCTGAAGCTCTGGGCCTTTGAAGGTGTTGATCTCCAGCTCCTGGATCTTTTTGGGAGGGATGAGCTATAGCTTCTAAGTCTATTGACTGAGTTGAGCTGCAGCTCCTCTGCAAGGACCTTGGATTATGGGTGGAGGGAGATACTTATCTTGCATCAAATAGCGATCGAAACACGTTTTATTTTGGCATTCTGTAGAGCTGCATGCCACGTAAGATGTGTCCTTAGTAGATGGCCTTAGTAAATTGCTTAGTCAAATGTCCTTAGTCAAGATGTGTCCTAGTAAGTTAATAGGTTAGTTCTGTTGAGCTACACCTCCTTACCTACAATTGCTAGGTTTCTTGAGTATGTTGAGCTGAAGCTCTGGGCCTTTGAAGGTGTTGATCTCCAGCTCCTGGATCTTCTTTCTGGGACCGTGTGTGATCTCGGGTCACATTACCGACATGTATAACATCAGACAAGCTCTCTTCTCGATGTGCTATCTGCTATAGTTCCCAGGAGAACTAGCGAGAGATAACAGGTAGCTAGTGTGAGGTAGGGGTCCCAGGAGCGAGTGGTAGCAGACGTCAGACAGGAGTCCCAGCAAATATGTGAGTAGAAGCAGGTAGCAGGATAAAAACTATGAATTTTGCTATTTACGACTCGGGATATTAGAAAAAACGGATCAACAATACGTAATTTGTACACTGTGTCGTGTTTGAGTCTTGCTGTTGCCTCTCAAAATTTTGAAAGCATAAATTAGACTGGTCCCCAACAGCGTCCACTTCTTTAATCTTCTTTAACTGGACGGCAAGAGAAAAATACCATGATTCAGTCTCCGGACGAGGCGTTGCATATGGGCAAATCTCTTTACACCTGCTGATCTCTGTTCACCAAACAGTAAACAGATCACTAAATACAAGTGTGCGGCTGAGGACCGCATCCCGGAAATAGGGCTTAGAAGGACCTCAATGAAAATAACCCACAGTTGTTAGTTTGATATCTTTATTATGCACCCCATACCCATCCTGTGGGCGGTAGTCAAAAGATTACAGAGGTACATAATGGGTCCAGGGACTGGACCCCAAAGTTTTGATAGCTGAGCAAGTTACAAAGGTAATGAACTCACAAGTTACAAATGTAATGAACTCACAAGTTACAAAGGTAATGAACTCACAAGTTACAAAGGTAATGAACTCACAAGTTACAAAGGTAATGAACTCACAAGTTACAAAGGTAACGAACTCACAAGCTACAAAGGTAATGAACTCACAAGTTACAAAGGTAATGAACTCACAAGCTACAAAGGTAATGAACTCACAAGCTACAAAGGTAATGAACTCACAAGCTACAAAGGAAACGAACTCACAAGTTACAAAGGTAATAAACTCACAAGCTACAAAGGTAATGAACTCACAAGCTACAAAGGTAATGAACTCACAAGGTACAAAGGTAATGAACTACAAGCTACAGAAACGACTCAGTTACAAGGTAATAAACTCAAGCTAAAGGTAATGAACTCACAAGCTACAAGGTAATGAACTCACATAAAGGTAATGAACTCAAAGCTAAGGTAATGAACTACAGGTACAAGGTATGAACAAAGCTACAAAGGTAATGAACTCACAAGTTACAAAGGTAATGACTCGCTACAAGGTAATGACTCACAAGTTACAAAGGTAATGAACTCATTACAAGGTAATGAACTAACAAGCTACAAAGGTAATGAACTCACAAGTTACAAAGGTAATGAACTCACAAGTTACAAAGGTAATGAAACATGTAAGTAAATTTACTTACTTACGTTTATACATGGTTACAATCATGAACAAATTATAAAGCAATGAACACTTCACTAGTCTACACCCAGTCACAACTGTAATGAGTTCTTGGTGCAAATTTTATTGTTGGGTCACACATACACACACATATACATACATACACACATACATATACACACATACACATACACACACACATACACACACATACATATATATATACATACACACACACACACGAACATTCAATAGACCTACACTGCTTCGCTTTCTTGGGTTATTCTCGATTATTACGTGTCCAGCGTTAAGATGCATTATAATCTACCTTGTCCATAATTACCTATGCAAAACAACGGTCCTCAAAGATTTGTTAAGTTATACCATGAATTAAGGAAAGATCCTAAACTTCACCTTACGAAAGCAAAGTAAATACGATAGTAATTATGGACAAGGTAGATTATAGGGGAAAAATAAATATGTTATTAGAAGACGGAGGAACTAATGTGCCTCTTAACTAGTTCTTAGACTGAGTATAAAGCCGAGTTGTTACTAGAGTGCTCAGGTATTCTATCACGTGTCCCACCTGTGTTTTACCCTGCAATTCTTTATAGAGCTGACAATAAGACATAATCAAGTGCTTCAGATCCCGCGTCACAGCAATGCTTCTTGCTGTGTCTGGGTTCTTTTCGCTCAAAAAGACTGTAATGTCAGCAAAACCATGCAGTGTCTCGTATATGTCTTGGAGTGTTAACTGTTTAGGTTCGGATTTTTCTTCCTCTTCCTATTCTCTCATTAACCCCAAATCTATATGGAAAAATTACCTCATCCAACACATCCTCTGCATTTTTTTTTGTCATCGTCTAAGAGTTCATTCACGTCTTCTGGTTGCATAGCATCACTGTTTATCTGCAGGTTCTTAATCCTCTTCTGTTATTTTTGTTATCTGCCTTCCCTATGTCTGGAAATTTAGCTCTGTCAACATTTCCTCTGAATTTTCTTCATTATCTTTTAAGAGATCATCTATGTCACCTAAAGTCAGTACGTGATCAGCCGGGCTGTGGTTCGTATGTTGGTTTACGTGGGGTCAGCAGTAACAGCCTGGTTGATCAGACCCTGATCCGCCACGAGGCCTAATCTCAGACCGGGCCGCGGGGGCGTTGATCCCCGAAACCCTCTCCAGGTATACTCCAGGCATGTCTTCTTCCATCATATCTTCAAAACCCTCACCTGGCACTCTCCTTGCCAGGTCAACGATTTCTTGGACCTGGCTCTACTGAGAGAAATCCTGTGAAATAGTTTTTCTTTAACCTATATTTTTTGTTCATTGCAGCACTTAATCCCATGTCACTTTCACATTGACTATTGCATTTGCAATGTTAAATTTATACCAGAACTCTGGCACTCTAATTTTTTATGTAGTCATCCAGTGTTGCAAGGAGTTTCTGCACCACCATGGGTATAGTGGCATTAAGATGTTCTAATGTCTCCTCGATGCAGTGGTTGTATCATATATATTGTGTTTTGTGGTTAAAACACAGCCTTTGTATTTGGACACAGAGACTGCAAGACTTGAGGATAACTGTATGAATTATCAAGAGTGAGGAAAACCTTAAATGAAAGGTTCTTCTTGGTACTGGTACAGGATTCTGGGAGCAATAAATAAGCATTGGCTTGCACTTAAAAATTATCTGATGCATTTGCGCACAAAAGAAGCTGCACTGATCCTTCGCTGTCTTGAATCTAGGCGCACTTTTCTCTTGCTTGTTTATATAAGTTCTTGATGATATCTCCCAAAATATGACTGCCTCGTCACTATTAAACTCTTGTTCAAACTTTTAGTCACCTTCAAAAATAATTGTTTTCATCTTTGTTGGGGAATTTTCTGTGGCCAGTGGACAGCAGATGGGCTTTCCTCACTAAATCTGATATTATGCTAAAACAGCGGTTCCTAACCTGTGGTCGGCGGACCCAAGTGGGTCCACAAAGGTAGTACTGGGGGTCCGTGAGCCAAGTTCAAAATTTGAAGAGGCTACAGTGTAAAATGTATAATTACTCACAATAAGGATGACAATGGTAAACTTTCAAAATTTCCAACGGCGCTGTATGACCCTTGTGGTTTAGCGTTTCTTTTGATTATAATAATAATAATCAAAATTTCAAAGTCGTTTCCAATTCGGCAGGAACAGTCTAATTTTTTAGACGTTTTTTTAAACTGTTGGTCTTATTTTATGGGCTACCAAAAGAAACATGCCAAACCTCTCTGGAACAATGGTCGTTTCATTCAGTACAACTTTATTTTTTTTTTTTTTTATTAAGAAACAGGTATATATACATATTACATACATGGAAACGTTCTAAACATATGAACGCTTATAATTACCAACATAATTTACATATTCTAATCGACATAGAAACTCACCACATTATACTTATTTACGAATACATGATCATCATATTGCTCATAACATCAAGGAGCCTCTATGAACAAAAAAAAAAAAACACTAGTCAAAACTTACAAAAGCAATATGCCCCCTCCTTAACCTTCCTAACATAAAACTCCCTCTGAAATCTTTGAGTAAACCAACTATATGTGTACATAGCACACCCTACACCCTAAATCTACACTAAATTGTACTATCTACACTAAATTGTACAATCAGAACTATATATTACATGGTACCATTATTTCTATGCATCCTCTTGAATTCTGTCAAGTATGTAAATTATAAATATCACAATAATAACTAACGACTACGTTAACACAGATAATCCTAAACCAGGCAAATGTTCTCCACAAGATGAAACAATTAAACTTGGACTGTCTCTCACTGACATCGCAGTGCACTGCGCACCACACCTAACCGTATATAAAACATTAATATACTTAAATACACATATTACTTTCCTTTGCTGTTATTCTAATAATATTCCTTAATTCTAATCCTGACATTACACATTAAGAGACAGGTATATGTACATATTACATACATAAGAGCGTTCCAAACATATGAACGCTTATAATTATCAACATAAATTACATATGCCAAACAACATAGCACCTCACTACATTACACTAGACACTAGAGCATAATCATAATATTCCCATTACCTCAAGGTGTCTCTATGAACAATACCACTACTTTTTTATCTTATTTCCCAGACTAGAGCACTGAACCAGAAAATTCCCCGCCCATTCCCCTGATCTATTGTCGAACCTAGAATACCCAGCTACTACCCCCTCCTCCCAATCCCTTTAAAACACAAACCCCCACCCCCTCCCCCTCCCTACCTACATTACTATCCTCCTACCCACCCTCTACCCATTTCACCTCCCGTGACTTCTAGCATAATCAACACCAGTCCTTTCACCTTGGCACCCTCAACATGCTATTCACTGTCATCTCTTGATAACCACTCGAAAAGCCCTGTTCCATACCCCACTATACAAACTCCGATTCCTACATTTTGTCCTATAAAACCCCGCCCCTAAAGCCCTTATTCGAACCATCCCTCTACGTCCCTCATACCCCAAGATATATGTATAAAATCCAACACCAAATAAGACATCCCTCTACGTATGCTTTCCGAGAACTTCCCCAAATCTAAACTCAAAGCCCTCAAAACGGATACCCCTCCCCACCTACCATCCTCAAAACCCCCAAACCATTTCCTCACTGCCTCCAAACCCTCACAAAAATAGATGGCGTGATAAGCTGTATCTATCTCCCCACACCTACGACAATACCATCCCCACTCAACCCCATTACATAAAGCTGGGCCCTGGACGCCAAAATACCCTGAAGAAACCTATACCCTGTTTCCCTCACCCTTGGGTGCACCTTCAACTTCTTTAACCACCCCAAATTCCTTTCCAATCATACAAAGGATAAACCTCACTCCCTTGCATCTCCATTCTCTCCATCCCCAACCTATCCAAACGGCTACTCTACACCTTCCCGGCTCCTTCATAACCAATAACCCTCGTAAAATAGCCTCACAAAGCAATATATCCTTTCCTCCCACCACCTTCGCACCTCCTTCATCACCAATCCACGTTTCGTCCCCCTCTCCTCCCCTCATCAAAAACTCATGCCTCACAAAAACACTCCTTAACCTACACCTCAAGGGCACCAACCCTAACCCCCACCTCACCCTCGTTTCCACTACTTCCCTACACATCCAATGTCTCCCATTCCCCATACAAACTTCAACACGTACTTCAACAACCGCTGCACATCCACCTCTAAGAGAGGATATACCACCGCCCTAAACCACAATTTACTATACACTAAAACGTTAATAACTACCACCCTTTGCAACAAAGTTACCTCTCTCATTCCCCATCCCTTCATCCTATCAATAGCAGCATCCACTACCAATCTTGAATTTACCTCTAGCCACCAAAGGATCAGCACTGAACACTATCCCACATATTTTTATAGTTTTCACACAACTCCATCCCTCCCGTTTCTCCAACGTTCCCCCCGACCAACTGCCTACCTCCAATAAATTAGATTTTTCCTTATTCACCCTCATTCCCGTTGCCTTCCCAAACTTTACAACCAACTCATTGATCATACTCAACTGCTTCTCAGACCTGACCAACACTGTAGTATCATCTACATAACCAACAATACCCTCTGCATCCTCCTCCATGTCACCCTCCCGTAAAACCTCCTCCTCCACCAACCTATAAACGGATCCTGTAATAAGGAAAAGGATCTGCGACAGCGGACATCCCTGCCGCAGACCCTTCTTCATCTCCACCTTTCTTCCCACATTCCCATTAATTTGCACCCTAACTAAAGCCCCCTCATACAAAGTTCGAACCCATCCTATAACTACCTCCCAAACCCTTGCCTACCCAAAATATCCAATAACATTTCCCTGTCCACCCTATCATATGCCCTCTGCCAATCCACCCCCAATACTCCTCCCATCTGACTATTCTCAATAAACTGCTTTATACGTCTATGCCCGTTCTGATACTCCGTCCCGGCACCCGTATTGTCCCTCATGCAACATTCCCCTAACCCTCTTTTGATCCTGTTTGCTAAAACCTTTGCAAATATTTTATAATCTGCAGTCAATAATGCTATTCCCTATAATCACCTAACCCCTCCTGATACCCCCTTTCGCCACTAGTACTACAACCCCGTTCTCATCGACTCACCCATATTCCCCTCCTCTTTCAGTTCATTTACCATTTTAACGATTACCCCTTCAAAACCTGCCAATGCTTAACATACAATTCCCCGCAACCCGTCTATGCCAGGCGACTTTCCCAATCTCAAACCCTCACCGCCTCCCATACCTCCTCCTCCAAAATTTCCCCTCACATTCCTTCCTCTCTTCCTCACCTAATAATTTCCCAATTCCCCTCAATATCCTACCTTTAGCCTCCTCATCTGTCTCCCCTTTTCATATTTGTTACAAAACCAACCCTCTGCGTACCCCATCCCCTCCGTTGTCCTCAGTACCGTTCCCTCCTGATACCCTCTCACCCCCCCTTCCACCTTCAATGACTCTATCAACATACCTTTCCTTCGCCGTTGAAAATTTCTTAACACTACCTTTGACACTTTATTCCCCCACAAAACTTCTTCCATACCACTTCGAATCCTTAGTCCATGAAATCTCTCCTCCTGTATTTCCCTTAACTTTGCCCTCAACTCTACCACCTCACCATAATTCTTTCCTCCAATCCCCACCCTGACACTCACCTAAAAGCCCCTCCAAATACCTCTGATACCCATACCTATACCTCATTTCCTCACTGCCAACCCTCTCATAATACTTTCTAATTTCCACTTTCCCCGTCTCATTCCACCATTTAACAACTGACTTTATCCCTATCCCCCCCCCACAACCCTTCCCACCACTGCTCAAATGCCTCCTCCTCCCCTTCCCTTTCCAATAACCTCGTATTCAATTTCCAAAAACTCTTATACACATGCACAACCCCTTCCCACCCTCCTTCAAATAACACACCCTGTGATCTGAAAAACCCAAATCAAAGCATTCCACCTTTCGCACATCCACCGACCTTGTCACATATATTCGATCCAGTCTTGCCGCATAATTATTCCTTAAGAAGTATATTCCACCAACTCATCCCTTCCCCCACCACATCCACCACCCCCACCCCCCAATACATCCCTTAGAGACCCCAAACACACACCCCTTCGGGGCTCCACATCCCTAATCCGAATCACACTATTCCAATCCCCAGCTATAATCGCTACTTGGGCAATCCTCTGAAAGCATACGTCAACTCGTTATTAACAAAATCATCCTTGATACTCCTATTAGCAACAGCCGGCATATATACCCCAAGGAAACTTACTTGTACCCCACCCCACTCCCGTTCACCCTTACCACTCGACTTCCCACATGCTCCCATGATGACAAGGTAAAAGGACTGGACTCTCTAATACCCACCATCACCCCACCCTTGAAAGCCCCTGCGTCCACGCAAAACCCTATACCCCTTAACTACCAGTTCTGATCCTATTTGATAATTGTGTTCTTGGAAAAATATCACATCTACTCTCATCCTCTTCAATGTTACTTCAACCCATTTACATTTGACCTCGTTCCTGAGGCCATTAACATTCATCGTTACACACCTAAAGTGAAGGGCTGGGGTTTTCCCTTCTGCTTCAGTACTCTTTTGTCTAGTTTTCCATGTGTTGCTCCTTCCAACCCTCCCTTAATCCTCCCATCACCCTTTATATCCCTTCTATCACCATTACCCTTCACCCTACTTCCTTTTCCCTGCACCACATCCGCCCACACCTTCTTACCAGGCCTTTGTGCAGCAGTTAATAGGTCATCCTCAGATTCTTCCCCTGGCCTTTTCCTTGATTCCCCTTTGTCTCCACTTACTTCCATACTCTCTTCCCTATGTATTTCTGCTACCACTACTGACACTGTACCCTGAACCTCAACTTGATGTCCTGTCTTCCCCAGGACTTCACTTCGTCCTTCAGTGCCGTCATTGACATCAATTTGATTCTCCCCAATTCCTATCCCTGCCACTTCCTCAAGTGACAATGGACCACCTCGAATGAACTCATTCAGATCCTCCAAGATCTCAGCCTCCTCCCGTACATCCCTCTGACTCTCGTCCATAGACGTTACACCAGTCACCAAAGATTCTGCAGGCTGCACCCTGTCCACCTCTCCCTGTACTCTTTCCTCCTGCTCCACCTCCTCGCTCCATACCTGACGTACCATGCCCTCCTTCACACCATCTCCTTGTTTCCTTGCCAATTCTTCGTCCTGTTGCACTCCTTCATCCGTCCGTAGTATATCCGTCTTCCCGACGTTACCCTCCTCAGGCCTTTTACGTTGACAGTCAACCGCCAGGTGCCCCGTCTGCCCACACAACCGGCAGGTACGCACCTGTCCAACATAGGTAACATATACCTGAGTGCGAAAACCATGCATTAAGATAAAGGAGGGTATGGGATTCCTTAATGTCATTTTTACCGAATATGTGCCTTCCAACATACCAGCGTAAAGACCATTCATCCATCTACCAACAGTAACAGCATGGACAATCCCATACATCTTCATCATTTCCTGTATGTTACTTTCCCCAGCTTCAAATGGGACGTTTCGCAACTTTATCCACTTGTAAGTTGCCGAAACGTCCCTTACACATACCTCCAGTCCTTGCATTACCACCAGCCGCTTGTCCTGATATTTATCCACAACTCTGGTATATGCCGCCGTACATGCAAATTTCACGAAGATCCGTCGTGCCCCGTTAAGGGCTATGCCGTACAATTCTGAGTGGTCCACACCCAGAGAATCTCGAAGTATAGCCGGCAAAACAACGTCCACGTTTGACGGATAAACTGCTCCCTGAAGTACTTCAATACCAATGGTGTTTACGCGGCGCCTGTATCCCTCCATCATGGCTGTGAAAATAAAATCTCACAAGTCGGCCACCAGAGGTCTCCTCAATACACCCGCACACAACCAAGGCTGGGCGTGGAATGCAACTTATCAGACTTTGGGTTGAATGTGAAAAATGAGTCGCCAGAACTGGCATCCAGAACACTGAGGTATTTAATGTCATTCCCCACTATATATTTATGTGAGCAGACATTCTCCCAGCTGTTTTTTATAGAATCAAAATACAGAAACAAAATGAATGTCTAACCTGATCTACTCTTAAAACTTTCTGACATTGAACCTGAAATCCGGAACAGTGTCGGCAAATCAACATCAACCATCTCATTAAACAAGTAAGTTTTAATATTGCCAGTTATTTAATAAAATATTGTTGTTAGTTAATAAAATCGGCTTGTTGAGTAGACAGACCTTTTGAAAACCTAGGGCCCCTCGGAAAATTAAATTAAATGAAAGGGGTTCTTGGTGGTGAAGACTGGGAGCCTCTGTGCTGAACCATCCAGAAGTAAACAATAAACGAACACTTCTTGTTTCAGGCTTTCCAACCTGCTCACACACACTGTTTTATACTACGATAGTGTTCTCTCCTACATCATTAGAACACTAAATAGTGCTCTCTCCTACATCATTAGGACACTAAATAGTGCTCTCTCCTACATCATTAGAACACTAAATAGTGCTCTCTCCTACATCATTAGGACACTAAATAGTGCTCTCTCCTACATCATTAGGACACTAAATAGTGCTCTCTCCTACATCATTAGAACATATTAATATTGGTAGAATTACCGACAATATGTTAAGTAAAAGGACACAAATGCAACTAATGAGACATTTTATTGCGGCAACGTTTCGCTCTCCAGGAGCTTTGTCAAGCCGTTACAAACAATATATGGACACACAGGGTATATATATACTCTCCAAGTGAGGTGTAATACTAGTGGTGGTTTCTACCACCACTAGTAGTGATATAAGTTGTAGTAGTAGTAGTAATACAATAAGGTAGAACAATCAACTTGCACATGAGTAAAAGGTGATAAAAACAATTACTTGGGTAGTATTAAAACAGGTTAGAGAAATATTTCTGCTGGAGGTTGGAAAAGAGAAGGCCTGTAGCAGTGTTCCACACCTGCGATGTGCTTGTGTAGTATTAGCAGGAGAGGCTATGTGATGGTAGGGTTTACTGTTTTCAGGAGGATTCTTGCTAAGACTTCAGAGATGGTGAAGCTGCCTTTGTTTTATTTAATTGTGTTAGAAACAGCGATAAGTGCTGATTCAAGGCACTTGCGTCTGCGGAAATTAGTTTCTTTGATTACTAATTGAGCGTCTTTGAATTTCATGAGATGATTGGTGGAATTTCGGTGTTGTACGCAGGCGTTGTTCAGGTTAAAGTGGAAGGGCCTCTATGCTTTTGTTCCCCCCACTCTTCCCATCCATTTTTTTTTTCAAATTCTCTGTCCCTCTCGTAACTACCTTCTCTCCCTATTTACCATGTGCTGCGGTCATTAATCTTGAATATCGAATGGTACTGGTTGCACTCACTAACAGCTTGCAAGATTGTTTACACCGAGGAAACAAACTAAGCCACTTCCCCTGAAACAATGGATGCGTGCTAGGCGTGGAGGGAAACAAACTAAGCCACTTCCCCTGAAACAATGGATGAGTGCTAGGCGTCGAGGGAAACAAACTAAGCCACTTCCCCTGAAACAATGGATGAGTGCTAGGCGTCGAGGGAAACAAACTAAGCCACTTTCCCTGAAACAATGGATGCGTGCTAGGCGTGGAGGGAAACAAACTAAGCCACTTCCCCTGAAACAATGGATGCGTGCTAGGCGTCGAGGGAAAATTTCCGTACAGGGACCAGCCCGATTTGAAATATTATCCTTTGTGGCGCCAAGGCTCGGTCAAATAAACAAAGGGTTAAGTATGAATAGTGTGTATAGTACATCAGAAATACACTATCAAGAATTGCGATGTGAGAGTATTATCGTGTTAGGTTTTTAAGGCTTTTAAACCCTGTAAGAAGAAACATTTTTTTTTTTTTTTTGAGAAAGCCAGAGCTAGGCTATATCAACTATCAACCATGCGCTACTTAAAATGGTTAAAATAATATTGGCAGATTTGCACTCGCACACTTCACTAATAATCCGGATCTTCCTCTAGTTAAGATACATCTATGTTGATGAGAACTTCTCAAGTTATTGTAGACACCAACATCCCAAGTTACTCAATAATACTGGCATGTACACAGTCCAAAAGTAGTATGGATCTTCATCTAGGTAAGGTTCACCAGCATTGAGAAGTTGTCGTTCTAAAAAGGCATTATATTGTTACTGTAAAAGACCAGTTTCTCAATTTGTTAATAATATTGACAGATTGGGATTTACACAACCTAGTTTGCCAGCATTGAAAACCTGAAGTCAATTAGGACAGGCATTCTCCAGTTATTGAACGAAAGCTATTAATTCCCAATTTTATAATTGTTAGAAAATTGGCAGATTTGCGCCTACACCGCTTAAACTATAGTAGATGACTTTTCGTCTTTAGCTGCTTTACCGACCTGGGTTATTAGCAGACTTTCCCTTGCATTAATGCATCACATGGATAGACATTCTCGACTTATCGCACACACAAAAAGTAGCACCTATTTCTTTAAATAAAATTGACTAATTTACACAGACACAGTTCAGTAACAGTCAGAATATTTCTCTAATAGGATAGACCAGCTGTGAAAGCTTGAAGCATCCTCAAGTTATTACACGGAAACCGTTAAGCTGTTTTCATTTTAGAAATGTTCAAATTGGCCCTTAAACAAGATACACCCGTGTTGACAGTTTGAAGTCCCTTCACAACTTGTGTTCTTATGCTAACCAACAGTAATCCTAGAGGAACAAAAATCCGACACCTACTATTAAGTATTCCTTTTAGAGAATAACAGATTAGAAATGTGTGGGCATATGTACCCCTCAAGATACCCCTAACGTTGGGCACTACGACTACTACCACAGCTAAAAGCATATATTCACTGTATTTCTTGAGGTTTTTTCAGTGCTTAAGAAAATGTTCAGTACTGATAAATCCTAGCACTGACCTAACACTCCTAGCACTGACCTAACACTCTTAGCACTGACCTAACACGAGACCATATGTTGCTCTTAGGTCCAGTCATCCTCTTTGATTGTAAATGCGATCGTAAGGAATAAACACAACACTGACTACCGAAATATACAAGTTAGCAAGCGCTTGAGTGTTCATCTGTCAGACCCTGAAACCAGAGATGTTAGTGGAGTGGCAATACTCATAAGAATGGATTAAGTACAGCAAGTGTTATGAAGGACCTCAGTTAGACAACATGAGGGGAACCTGCCACTGTTGTACAGTGCTTATCATCGTGAACTACGTCTCACTTCCATCCAAAGAGACTACAAAACAGTGTTAGCAAACTTCCTTGAGGATAGGGGATATTTAAAGGGTTTAAATAATACTCGTGTCTTGGTTGGTAGCGTCCTCAGCTCACACACTGAGGGTTCGGGAATCGATCTCCAGCACGGTTGAAACGTTGGGCATGTTTCTTTACACCTGCTGCCCCTTTTCACCTAGCAGTAAGTAGGTACTTGGGTGTTAGTCGACTGTTGTGGGTTGCATCCTGGTGGACAACATTAACCTAAGATGACAACACCAGGGACTTTCTATATAGTATGCCAATGATGTCAGCTAGGTCTGTAGCAGTTGTATTATGTACTTGTAGAAATATAGATTATTATTATTATTATTATTATTATTATTATTATTATTATTATTGTAGAGTACATTCTCCAAATGTGGTTTCACAAGGTATCTGGGATATACCAAAATGTTCATTATCTGCTGGAAGAGTTCCATAATATTACGGAGGCTTATTGTTATTCATGTGAACTAAGAGGGCAAATGGAGTGGGAGGTTCCTGGTTCCGAGTCAAATGTAGATAACCATATGACTCGTGCCAAGATGTCGACGGTGTCATCAATCCCTGACAGAAAAATTGTTATTCTGTGTATTCCTTTCCAGTTTCCTTTAATCTACGAACAGGCTAGCCTATCATTCTTCCTGACCACTAACAGAGGGAATAAATAATTGCTGAAGTAGTTTATCCGTATGTTCCCATTCCCGGTCATGGACTGGCCGTGGGGGCGTTGACCCTCGGAACACCCTCCTGGTATACAGGCAGGTGTTAGCCATGGTAAGGGGGGTACAAGTTAGTGGCGTAGTTGCAATGGATGGGACTTCCTCCAGCAGGTTGCTTGTGGCTAAGAAGGGTTTAATTTTAAGGAAGGTAAGATCACAAATCTGGAGAATGTACAGAGAACCTTCATTGATCGCTTAAATTCAATCAAACACCTAAATTATTGGAAACAAGTGAATTCCCTATGAAGTTTACCCCGGGAAAATCATTGGGAAACTGGTCCCAAATCTGCGCCTTAAAATCATTCCCAACGAAAACAAGTTACTTGGCAGACGATGCTAAATAACCCTCCCCATCCTCCATGAACACCAGGGTGGAATAAATAACCCTCCCCCTCCTCCATGAACACCAGGGTGGAATAAATAACCCTCCCGCTCCTCCATGAACAGCAGGTTGGAATAAAATAACCCTCCCCCTCCTCTATGAACAGCAGAGTGGAATAAAATTACCCTCCCCCTTCTCCATGAACAGCAGGGTGGAATAAAATAACCCTCCCCCTCCTCCATGAACAGCAGAGTGGAATAAAATTACCCTCCCCCTCCTCCATGAACAGCAGGGTGGAATAAAATAACCCTCCCCCTCCTCCATGAACACCAGGGTGGAATAAAATTACCAACAGAACCCTAGATGTTTTCAGTAGAAAGTTTCTGTGGTACATATGACGGATTGCGTGTGACAAGCGTAACAACGTGATTAATCAGGTCATTAACCAGGAGGCCTGGTCTGGGACCGGACTTTAGGGGGCGTGACCCCCATATAATCGTTTACAGATAATTTACAGGTAACACTTTCTCCCCTTCTCTTTTTCCTCTCTCTTTTTGCTGTCCTTCCCTCCTCTTCCCTCCCATGGAAGGTGGTCTGATTGTGATAGGACTTGTGATATGCATTTTCCTGGCTGTTATAACACCGCATATGCATAACTTTTATGTTAGCAACCCACGAGGAAGATTGTGATGACATTCACTGAGTCTTTCAACGAGGAAGATTGTGATGACATTCACTGAGTCTTTCAACGAGGAAGATTGTGATGACATTCACTGAGTCTTTCAACGAGGAAGATTGTGATGACATTCACTGAGTCTTTCAACGAGGAAGATTGTGATGACATTCCACTTTAAGAAGTCTTTTCCAACGAGGAAGATTGTGATGACATTCACTGAGTCTTTCAACGAGGAAGATTGTGATGACATTCACTGAGTCTTTCAACGAGGAAGATTGTGATGACATTCACTGAGTCTTTCAACGAGGAAGATTGTGATGACATTCACTGAGTCTTTCAACGAGGAAGATTGTGATGACATTCACTGAGTCTTTCAACGAGGAAGATTGTGATGACATTCACTGAGTCTTTCAACGAGGAAGATTGTGATGACATTCACTGAGTCTTTCAAGTACACTTGTCCTGTCATTTCATCAGTAACTGTAGACGTCGTGCTCAGCTCATCACTCCAACCTTAACAAATATCTAGCAAGTTTTTCCCATCCTCCCAACAGTAAGGTGATTAATAATATTCCCAATGCCTTCTCAAAGTATCCGCTAATGATGCTACTACCATTAAAGAATTAACCAGCAAGAATTGAAGAATTAACCAGCAAGAATTGAAGAATTAACCAGCCAGAATTGAAGAATTAACCAGCAAGAATTGAAGAATTAACCAGCAAGAATTGAAGAATTAACCAGCAAGAATTGAAGAATTAACCAGCAAGAATTGAAGAATTAACCAGCAACAATTGAAGAATTAACCAGCCAGAATTGAATAATTAACCAGCAAGAATTGAAGAATTAACCAGCAAGAATTGAAGAATTAACAAGCAATAATTAAAGAATTAACCAGCAAGAATTGAAGAATTAATCAGCAAGAATTAACCAGCAAGAATCTCACAAGTCTAGTTAGAACTAAAGCCTGAAGTTATCATACCATATGGAAGGTGCTAGTAAATCCATGTGGTAGAGACAGATGGAAGGTGCTAGTAAATACATGTGGGAGAGACAGCTAGAGACATACACACCTGTAGCAATGAACATAAATACGCTTGATACATTGACAATATTAATTACGCCTGTGCTATTCGCAGGAAAAGCCAGTTCCTGTTCCCAATCTGTCGTCTTATCAGGGAATGGCTATGGGAAATCCATTGTCTTCCTTATTAAGCAATCTGTATATGGAGTTCTTCGAGGCTAGGCTGTTCAAAGACACTCTTCCCCGTAAAGCTAAATGGTTCAGGTATGTGGATGACGTCTTGTGTCTTTGGCTCAATGATATGGACTTGATACATTTAACGCTCTGGTCCCGTCTATTAAATTCACCGTGGAGGAAGAAGTGGAATCTAAACTTCCATCCTTAGATGTTTTGATACACCGGGCTGATAGAAAGTTCAAGGTCACAGTATATAGGAAGGTCACTAATGTTAGCTCATACATTCACTAATATTCCAAACACAAGACAAGAGGGAAAAGGAGTGTCTCACTATGTCTCTGAGAGCTTACCGAGTGTCTCACTATGTCTCTGAGAGCTTACCGAGTGTCTCACTATGTCTCTGAGAGCTTACCGAGTGTCTCACTATGTCTCTGAGAGCTTACCGAGTGTCTCACTATGTCTCTGAGAGCTTACCGAGTGTCTCACTATGTCTCTGAGAGCTTACCGAGAGTCTCACTATGTCTCTGAGAGCTTACCGAGAGTCTCACTATGTCTCTGAGAGCTTACCGAGTGTCTCACTATGTCTCTGAGAGCTTACCGAGAGTCTCACTATGTCTCTGAGAGCTTACCGAGAGTCTCACTATGTCTCTGAGAGCTTACCGAGTGTCTCACTATGTCTCTGAGAGCTTACCGAGTGTCTCACTAAGTCTCTGAGAGCTTACCGAGTGTCTCACTATGTCTCTGAGAGCTTACCGAGTGTCTCACTATGTCTCTGAGAGCTTACCGAGTGTCTCACTAAGTCTCTGAGAGCTTACCGAGTGTCTCACTATGTCTCTGAGAGCTTACCGAGAGTCTCACTATGTCTCTGAGAGCTTACCGAGTGTCTCACTATGTCTCTGAGAGCTTACCGAGTGTCTCACTATGTCTCTGAGAGCTTACCGAGAGTCTCACTATGTCTCTGAGAGCTTACCGAGTGTCTCACTATGTCTCTGAGAGCTTACCGAGTGTCTCACTATGTCTCTGAGAGCTTACCGAGTGTCTCACTATGTCTCTGAGAGCTTACCGAGTGTCTCACTATGTCTCTGAGAGCTTACCGAGAGTCTCACTATGTCTCTGAGAGCTTACCGAGAGTCTCACTATGTCTCTGAGAGCTTACCGAGAGTCTCACTATGTCTCTGAGAGCTTACCGAGTGTCTCACTATGTCTCTGAGAGCTTACCGAGAGTCTCACTATGTCTCTGAGAGCTTACCGAGAGTCTCACTATGTCTCTGAGAGCTTACCGAGAGTCTCACTATGTCTCTGAGAGCTTACCGAGAGTCTCACTATGTCTCTGAGAGCTTACCGAGAGTCTCACTATGTCTCTGAGCTTACCGAGAGTCTCACTATGTCTCTGAGAGCTTACCGAGAGTCTCACTATGTCTCTGAGAGCTTACCGAGAGTCTCACTATGTCTCTGAGAGCTTACCGAGTGTCTCACTATGTCTCTGAGAGCTTACCGAGAGTCTCACTATGTCTCTGAGAGCTTACCGAGAGTCTCACTATGTCTCTGAGAGCTTACCGAGAGTCTCACTATGTCTCTGAGAGCTTACCGAGAGTCTCACTATGTCTCTGAGAGCTTACCGAGAGTCTCACTATGTCTCTGAGCTTACCGAGAGACTCACTATGTCTCTGAGAGCTTACCGAGAGTCTCACTATGTCTCTGAGAGCTTACCGAGTGTCTCACTATGTCTCTGAGAGCTTACCGAGAGTCTCACTATGTCTCTGAGCTTACCGAGAGTCTCACTATGTCTCTGAGAGCTTACCGAGAGACTCACTATGTCTCTGAGCTTACCGAGAGTCTCACTATGTCTCTGAGAGCTTACCGAGAGACTCACTATGTCTCTGAGAGCTTACCGAGAGTCTCACTATGTCTCTGAGAGCTTACCGAGAGACTCACTATGTCTCTGAGAGCTTACCGAGAGTCTCACTATGTCTCTGAGAGCTTACCGAGAGTCTCACTATGTCTCTGAGCTTACCAAGAGTCTCACTATGTCTCTGAGCTTACCGAGAGTCTCACTATATCTCTGAGCTTACCGAGTGTGCAGCCCAGACTCTAGATGAGGAAATTAGGAACATATTTGATATTAGCACAGAACTACGGCACCTAAGTAGTTTGTAGAATCAGCGTTGCTGGCAGCTAGGAAAATTTATCATAGGACTGAACCCAGGGCAACACCTCAGGTCAAGAACACTAATTTTTCCATATAATGAGAATTTATCTCCCCTCCCCAATGCCCTAAAAAGATTCAACATACAAGTAGTTTTTAAGAATTCACGGACAGATAAAAGCATTTTGATAAAGAATTCCCCTCAGCACTGTGTTGGTGTCTACTGGATCGGCAAACCTCTAGATGTCAGGTTATCACAACACCAATATTCAATACGAATTGCACAATAATCAATTTTTAGCCATACTAGGACCTACAAGAACTCAGCAAATTGGTCAGAAGACAGAGTTGTGGTTCTTTGCTTCTCATGGCTGGAAAGAAATATTTTTGAACAAGTAAATGTTCATCATACAGTAATAGTTTCGGCTTATTCAAACTTGATAACATTATAATTGAAGGCATTGTACACAGTCTGAAGCCAGATTCCTACCTGAACTCGTTGGACTATCGTAAATACAGTTCTACGCTGACGAATTGAGTAGCACTGAGGTTCCGCTGCTCCCGCTCACCACCCTTCCCTAAGGGAGATGGGTCAGCCTCTGAAAATGGGATTGTTTCTTGCTGCTTCCCCTAGACCCATTTTCTTTTAAAGCGGCAAAAAGGAATTTTCCTACTGATAGATGCCAGATACTTTCAGGATCAGAATATTTAAGTCTTTTATAATGAGAGCATGTTGGTGATATTTGACATGTCACAATGTTGTGGTCACTAGGTCATTACTGGGCTTTTATATGCTTTCTACTGTTTTAATATCTTACCTTTATTTTTCTGGCACTGGCCTGCTTGATGCCATCTCATTCTACCTACTCTTCCTACTCATCATTGCAACATTGCAAGTTCCTGAAGATGTGTTGATTGCAACACGAAGAGACTTGGGCTATCATTTAACTCCCCCTATGATTGTTTTGCATCTTGTATCACTTGTTCACGATTATTGCATATATATATATATATATATATATATATATATATATATATATATATATATATATATATATATATATATATACAATAATCGTGAAAGGTTGGAGGGAGGGGGTAAAGGAGGTTTTGTGTGCGAGGGGCTTGGACTTCCAGCAAGCATGCGTGAGCGTATTTGATAAGAGTGAATGGAGACAAATGGTTTTTATGTTGGAGTGTGAGCAAAGTAACACTTATGAAGGAGTCAGGGAAACCGGCAGGCCGGACTTGAGTCCTGGAGATGGGAAGTACAGTGTCTGCACTCTGAAGGAGGGGTGTTAACGTTACAGTTTTATAACTATAGTGTAAAGCACCCCTCTGGTAAGACTGATGGAGTGAATGATGATGAAAGTTTTTCTTTTTCGGGCCACCCTGCCTTGGCGGGAATCGGCCGATGTGTTAATGGATGAGTTTGGTAGGGTATGTAAAAAAGGAAATTGAAAGTGAATATAGGAAAGAGTAAGGTGATGAGGATAACAAAAAGATTAGGTGATGAAAGATTGGATATCAGATTGGAGGGAGAGAGTATGGAGGAGGTGAATGTATTCAGAAAATCAATTCAAGACTCTTCTCAAAAATCACCTACTCACCCTGTACTAAATACTCATACTGTAACAAACTTTCAAACCCAATGTTATTTTACTTAAGATAATCTCAGTTTTATATTGTCATCCTCCTTAACACTTGTTGCAATTTCATATCATCATATTGTCATTTTAATAGTATAGTATCATCATATTGTTAATTTGAAATAAAATATATAACTAGAAGAAACTCAATAAATTTATCTAGTATTGGGTCGATCACCATGCCCAGCCCTTCTAGGGCAGGGTAGGTGCCAAGGCTGGAGCTTGCTACCATCTGCGGCTCGCAAGCCTGCCCTTCCTGTCAGCCTCCTTGGGGCGGGGAAGGTGGCAGACCAGAGGGGCCTAGCAACTATCTGCCTCGTGCTTGTGGGCGAATATGGCTAGGCCTGGGACCAGTTGGTCCCGCCGATGAGGGGTATCCCCTCCCATGGGAGACATAGGTCTCTGACACTCCCACGCCAGGGAGCCGCAGCCGGGTCACCATCTGGTAAAGACCCAGGCCAGGAGAATTCCCGGTGAATCAACACCTCCTCCTCCTTCTCTAGTATTGTTATTTTACTAGTATAGCATCAACATATTGTAATTTGAAATAAAATATACAACTAGAATAAACTCAACCAATTTCTCTAGTATTGTCTTTTTAAGTATAGTATAATCATATTGTAATTTGAAATAATATATAACTAGAATAAACTCAATCAATTTCTCTAGTATTATGTACATAGTGAATAAGTCTTTAGACTAAGCTGCCCCTAATGCCATTGCATGCCAGTGGCTCTCCTTGCATTACAGTTTTATAATCGTAACTACCAATACCTATGTATACTTGTATCTTGCAACGAAATAAAAATATTATTATTATATTATTATTATTATAGGAGTGGACGTGTCAGGAGATGGGTCTATGAAGGATGAGGTGAATCATAGAATTGATGAGGGTAAAAGGGTAAGTGGTGCACTTAGGAGTCTGGGGAGACAAAGAACTCTGTCCGTGGAAGGAAAGAGGGAAATGTATGAGAGTATAGTTATACCAACACTCTTATATGGGTGTGAAGCATGGGTGATGAATGTTGCAACAAGGAGAAGGCTGGAGGCAATGGAAATGTCATGAAGTACAGTGCCTGCACTCTGAAGGAGGGATGTTAAATGTTACAGTTTTATAACTGTAGTGTAAGCATGCCTCTGGCAAGACAGTGATGGAGTGAATGATGATGAAAGTTTTTCTTTTTCGGGCCACCCTTCCTTGGTGGGAAATGGCCGATGTGTTAATAAAAATAAAATAATATATATATATATATATATTTACCAATAGGTATATTTTATTACATAATATGGTACAAAAGATTTAAGAGATACATTGTTGATATAAAGATGGCATATACAGTACATGAGGTGTAAGAGATACATGTCTAGTACATATCGTTACGTGTTTGTCACTGATTATAATGCTAAAATCTCATCCAGCTCCTCAAAGCTGGGGCGCATGCCCAAAATACAGCAGGCATTACCCCTCTGAACAGCAGCGCTGAGTGGCTGGAACAGAAAACTTGCTGCCATATATGTCATGCTGCATAGGTAAAACTTGCGATTTTGGCTTAAATAGCAATGCTCTTCTTGCCGAATAAGGCAAACGAAAATTTGTGTATGCAGTAATTTCGCAAAAATCATTCTGATCCTAACGAAAAAAATATATTTCATTGTGTTTGTTTATTATTAAATTATTGTAAACTTATCTAAAATATATTTAGTTGGATTAATCTAAATTAAATTGTGCTTGTTAAAATAAGGTTAAGAAAGTTTTCTAAAGTTCTTTTGGTACAAAATTATTATTTTTTACATTAACATAAATGAAAAAATCATATCTTTAAATGCAAAAGAGAAAATTTTAAAGGACTTAATTTTAAATGATTTCTTGCTAATTGACCAATTTTACCTATTCGGCATTATATATATATATATATATATATATATATATATATATATATATATATATATATATATATATATATATATATATATATATATACCTTTGAAGAGTTTCGAGAGTATCTACTCTCTGAGCTCGGCCATGGGCCAGGCTCGTCTGGTGCTTGCCTGGTCAACCAGGCTGTTGCTGCTGGAGGCCCGCTGACCCACATATCCATCACAGCCTGGTTGATCTGGCACCCGATGAAGATACTTGTCCAGTTTCCTCTTGAAGGCTTCTACACTGGTTCCAGCGATGTTTCGGATATCTTCTGGTAAGATGTTGAACAGTCTGGGACCCCGGATGTTAATACAGTGCTCCCGTATTGTCCCCACCGCACCCCTGCTCCTCACTGGGTATATTATCATATATCTCTCTCTCTCCTCCGCTCCAATGAGTACATGTTCAAGACTTGAAGGCGTTCCCAATAATTTAGATGTTTCAATGGCTCAATGTGAGCCGTAAACGATCTCTGAATTTGTTCCAGCTCTGATATTTCTCCTGCCCTGAACGGGGCCGTCAGCACAGAGCAATATTCTAAGTGAGGGAGCACTAGCGATTTGAAGAGTGTCACCATCGGCATTATTTCCCTTGTTTTGAAAGTTCTCAATACCCACCCCGTCATCTTCCTGGCTGTTGTGATCTTTGTCTTGTTATGGTCTTTAAAAGACAGATCAGCAGACATAATTATTCCCAAGTCCTTAACGTGTTCCTTTCGTTCTATGTGGTGACCCTCTTGCGTTTTGTATATAGTGTTCCTTTTGAGTTCTTCATTTTTTCCATACCTAAGCAGCTAAAACTTATCACCATTGAACGTCATGTTGTTCTCCACTGCCCACTGGAAGACCCTGCTTATGTCCTCCTGTAATTTTTCAGTGTCTTCTACCGTAGTGATTTTCATGCTTATTTTAGTGTCATCTGCAAATGATGATACAAAAGTGTGCTGGGTGTTTTTATCTATGTCTGCTATGAGGATGAGAAACAGCAGAGGTGCCAGGACAGTGTCTTGTGGCACTGAGCTTTTGACCTCGCTGATGCTGGATCTTGCCCTGTTCACTACTACTTTTTGTGTTCTGTGTGTTAGGAACTCAAATATCCATCTGCCTACCTTCCCCGTAATGCATATGGCCCTCATTTTGTGCGCTATCACTCCATGATCGCATTTGTCAAACGCCTTTGCAAAATCTGTGTAAATCACATCTGCGTTTTGGTCGTCCTCCAATGCCTCCGTAATTCTGTCATAATGGTTCAGCAGCTGTGACAGGCATGATCGTCCCGCTCTGAAACCATGCTGGTTCGGGTTATGTTGGTTGTGCTGGTCCATGAAGTTTGTAATCTGCCGTCTCATCACTCTTTCAAAGATTTTTATGATGTGAGAAGTGAGGGCTACTGGTCTGTAATTTTTAGCAAGTGCTCTACTACCTCCCTTATGCAAAGGAGGTATGTCTGCACTCTTTAAGGCCTCCGGTATTTCACCTAGATCTAATATATATATATATATATATATATATATATATATATATATATATATATATATATATATATATATATATATATATATATATATATGTTGTGTGTGTGTGTGTGTGTTGTAAGAGGCGACTAAAATACCAGGAGCAAGGGGCTAGTAACCCCTTCTGTATATATTACTAAATGTATGTAAAAGGAGAAACTTTCGTTTTTTCTTTTGGGCCATATATATATATATATAGTATTGTAACCATGAACGAGTGGTATTTAATCAACAACACTGCAACTAGTCAGGGGATCGAACCAGTGTTGTTTTATCCCACTTCATCTTGAGCAAAAATTCCATGATATTTAACCCACGGGACCATACAATCTTACAAGAATCACGCACCCAGCAGAGCTAGGTGTTGTACCGTGATCTGAGGACATACGATAAGTAAGTTTATTCAGGTATACACAAATACATTTACATAGATTATCATACATAGCAGCATATGTGTAGAGAACCTAGGATAACCCAAAAAGTCAGGAAGGTTGGAGCCGTTTGACCCACGTAAGATTTCTTTGGAGCTTTGGTTAAGCTTGTTGGAAGAAATTTCGCTCACTTAGGAATTAAAGAGCAAGATACCTCAGAACTACTTTCATTCTACTCCCCGTTTGGTGTACTAGCCTCCACAAGTGGTACATATAGAATTGTAACCACGAACGAGTGGTATTTAATCAATAACAACACTGCTCATGATGAGCAAAAATTCCACGACGCTCTATATATACATGTACATACTGCTTGTGGAGGCTAGTACACCAAACGGGAAATAGAATGAAATTAGCTCTGAGGCACCCACACCACCGTATGTCCTCGGATCACAGTACACCACCTAGCTCTGCTGGGTGCGTGATTCTTGTAGGATTGTATGGTCCCGTGGGTTAGTGATGTGGAATTTTCACTTACCATGAGGCGGGCTAAAACAACACGGGTTCGATCCCCCAACTAGCTGCAGTGTTGTTATTGATTAAATACCACTCGTTCATGATTACAATACTATATATAGTAGGGCCCCACTTATACGGCAGGCTAGGTTCCAGGCAACTGCCGGAAAGCAGACATCGCTGGAAAGCAGAACAACAAGTTTACACTAACTTATATTAAGTTAGTAAGAACTAGGCATTAAAAACACAATAAAAAGTAAAATACATGCACAGTACACTCATTATTTACCTTAAAATATGTGTAGTCTTAGTGTAGGATGAGAGGGAGTAGTATTTATTTATAGGAAGTCAGGTGTAGGTAGCCGGTAGATGTAGATAGCCTGGGCTACATAGCTATATGATATTTAATGCGGCCCAGAACCATATTATTGCCATCAACATACTATGTTCAATGAGTTTAATCGTTTCTAACAACTACCTTTAGATGCCATCATAAATGAAGGGAGAAGTAATGAATAATTCATGTCAAGAATTGTAAACAAAAGCGTTATGTGTTGTCTACTACATACATAAAACTCTACACTCTAATATAAACCCTCCGCTCAAAATTCTCCTCACCAACTTTAATAGGACCCATGACCACAACACAAGACACAGATCACGTTTTGATATACCCCGAGTCCATATCAACCTATGTAAAAATTATATGCACATAAAGGGCCCCAGAATCTGGAATTCATTACCAGTAAATACTAAGATAACCTTGTCTGAAAATCAATTTAAGACTCTTCTCAAAAACCACCTACTCACCCTAAACTAAATACTCATACTGTAAACTATGGAAATAAATGGTATGAAATACCGACACAATGGAAAAATAAACACATAAGCAGTATAATGTGATCCTTTATTGACAACGTTTCGCCCACGCAGTGGGCTTTATCGAGTCACAGACAGATCTACCTGGAAAATGAGCAACATGGAGATATATATAGGGTACAGTCAGGTGGAGAATGCTGGGTCAACACCGAAATTTACACAACCATTTAATCAACTACAGAAATGCAAGACTCATCGCCAGAGAAGACAACACGCAATACCGAAGAATCCTAGAATCATCACTCATCTGTATATCCAACAACTTCAACCAGAACAACGGCTTCTACAACATAGCTGAACCTATTGCCAAGAAACTTCTTCAACGCTATCAAACCTAGAACTCAAGAATGGTACACTGCAGGTCCTTTAAGTCACACAATGTTTTTAACTATCACACTACTCTTAAGACTGTCACATGCAGCTTTCTCCACCTGACTGTACCCTATATATATCTCCATGTTGCTCATTTTCCAGGTAGATCTGTCTGTGACTCGATAAAGCCCACTGCGTGGGCGAAACGTTGTCAATAAAGGATCACATTATACTGCTTATGTGTTTATTTTTCCATACTGTAAACTACTTTAAAAAATGCTCAATATTATTTTCCTATAAGATAATTTCAATTTTTACTAATATGTTACTATTTATGTAACCCCCTACTCACCCTAAACTAAATACTCATACTGTAAACTATTTTAAAAAATGCTCAATATTATTTTCCTATAAGATAATTTCAATTTTTACTAATATGTTACTATTTATGTTACCCCCTACTCACCCTAAACTAAATACTCATACTGTAAACTACTTTAAAAAATGCTCAATGTTATTTTCCTTAAGATAATCTCAATTTTATATTACCATCCTCCTAAACACTTGTTACAATGTAATATCATCATATTGTAATTTTAACAGTGTAATATTGTAATTTGAAATCAAATATATAACTAGAAAAATCTCAATCAATTTCTCTAATATTATGTACATAGTCTATAAGTCATTAGATTAAGCTGCCCCTAATGCCATGGCATGTCAGTGGCTCTCCTTACACTTCACCATGGCATGACAGTGGCTCTCCTTGCACTTCACCATGGCATGTCAGTGGCTCTCCTTGCACTTCAGTTTATGATTGTAACTACAAATATCTATGTAAAATTGCAATGAAATAAAATTTACTTTACTTTACTAAGTTAGTATGTGTTAAGGGGAGTGACTGAGCCACATGCAGATTCATACACGTTTTTGAAGAAAATATCAAAGATAGATTAATGAAAAATGTATATATTAATGTAAAATAAGACATTTAATGTGCCCAAGAGTGATTATTATTATGTATTAGTATTATTACTATGGCGTTAAGACTAGAGGGGCACTCTTAGTGATGTGTACCTGCACGCCAGCACAGTGCGTAATTATATTTAGGTACAGGTACACATAAGTATAATTATCAGAGTACATATAAATATGCAATAACTTTAAAACACTTGACATTTTGGAAAGTTTCCAGTCATAATAGAGATGTGCTAACAGAGAATGTAAACAAACCGGGATGGGCGCGCCGTATTAGAAAGACTGCTCGCCGTATAGAGAGTTTTGGTCATAATTTGAAATCGTTGTATTAGCAGAACGCCGTAAGGCGGGGCCTGCTGCATACTGCTTGTGGAGGTTAGTACACCGAACGGGGAGTAAAATGAAATTAGCTCTGAGGCACACACCATTATATGTCCTCGGATCACGGTACAACACCTAGCTCTGCTGGGTGCGTTTATATATATATATATATATATATATATATATATATATGAATGCTGAATGTTATCCTGGCATAATATTACCACTAAAATATTTACAATCTATATTTTTCTTTCAGGGTGTTATGGAAGTCTCTGATTGTTGGTAGAGGCAGCAGGGAGAGTGGTGTCAGAGGAGGCGTTGGGGCAGCCATGACCACAAGACACAGTGAGGGATCCTTCTTTACAGTGGGTCTTGTCTCCACTCCAGCACCTCAACACCTCTCCACCTCCAGCACCAACATTCCGCCAACATACTCTGCCACCTTCACCACCACGCCTCTCCAACACCTAGATTACACACTCGCCAGCATGTCATCAGGGTACACTCTTCCTCCGCCCTTGTTACCTAACATTCAGGCTGCTGCACCTGCCTCTGTCTCTCCCACTATCAGTCCCTCCTCACCACCTACAGGTGTCTCCTCTAAGTACTCTGTCAGCACCACCACTCCCTCCTTCCCTCGCTATGGGACCGGTGGCACCTTCAGCACACGCTTCGCTAGTACACGTCCAGGGGTGGTCACCCGCTCTAGCATTGTCACCACCCGTCCCCCAACACTCACCACTCGTCCCCCAACACTCACCACTCCTACCATCACCACCTACACTACCTATAACCCAGCCATCAACAAATTCACCACCCACATGCCCACTACCACCTCCACTCTGAGGTACAGACCAAACACCTCCATTTTTACCTCCCGTCCCCTTAACAGCAGCACGGCAGACCTGGACTCCCAGGTCTACACACTCACCCCACATCTGCCTGAGAGCTTCCCTGACTCCCCTCCTCCTAAGGTCAATTCAGGTCACCCTCCCCCACCAAGGGTAACCCTGGGCAGCACCGCACACCGCCCAGAACCAACCTGGCCCCTCAGAGTCAACCTCGGCTCCTCAGAGGGCTATGATAACTTGGACCTTGACCTGGGTGAGGAGGCAGGACCTGCCAGGGGTGAGGCTAGAACACACATGACCAAAGAACAGTTCCTGGCAGTGCCTCAACCTCAGCTGGAGTTGCAAGAGGCTGGTGATCAAGGTAAGATTACACTCATACCACAAGACTTACCTACCTCATCACTGTCTTGTCTATTACCCCCTTTCCCCATTTCTCTCTCTTCTCTTTCTTTAAACGCTATATGTTCACTTACTAACCATTACTTTTTAAGCACATTTCTACTTCCTAAACATAACCCTGTGTTTCAAGTATATCTCTACTTCTTAAGCATAACACTTTTTTTCTGATCATAATTGCTACTGATCAGTAGAGACATTCTCCAGTTATCGCAGGTAAACTCAAATATTTTTAACTTGCCTAAACGGGAATCAAAATTTCACACTTATATGTAAAACTGGCAGATGTGCACTTACTTGATTTTCACTCCCCCCATCGTCGAATTAGAAGGCATCTTTTTGAGCATTTGAAGCTAAGCCACTGAGGGTTTTGGAAGTTATCTGAGCTATTCCAGGATTCTGGGAATGGATTCAACAACTTTGGTTATAGGGCGCCTGTACATGCCAATTGTTCTTAGAATCCTGGCCTAGTTACCTAGCACCAGGGTGCCTAGTTACCTAACACCAGAGTGCCTAGTTACCTAACACCAGGGTGCCTAGTTACCTAACACCAGGGTGCCTAGTTACCTAACACCAGGGTGCCTAGTTACCTAACACCAGGGTGCCTAGTTACCTAACACCAGGGTGCCTAGTTACCTAACACCAGAGTGCCTAGTTACCTAACACCAGGGTGTCTAGTTACCTAACACCAGGGTTGAAAAGTTGAAGCCAATCGATTGACGCCTCGAATTATGATCAAAATAAAAACGAAGAAGTGGAGAAAGTAGAAAAGAAAAATTCTGGTAACCACTTGAAAGTTTTCGTCAACAATATCTAAATACAATTCAGTTGGGTTGTGGACCTCTAAAAACACTGATATCAATTGTTCGTAAATTTATACGATGCAAGAGTGATTTTATAGTACACACACATAAAAAATTAATAGATTGGTTTCTGTTCAATCATTCTGCAAATTCTGCTACTTTATATATATATATATATATATATATATATATATATATATATATATATATATATATATATATATATATATATATATATATATATATATACATACAAAGTAGCACTTTCTACTTTGTATATATTTAATGGGCCGCAGAAAACAATATGAAGTCCAATGAAGAGAAATTTCAATTACTCCGATATGGAAAACGTGATTAAATTAAAACTATATCAGAGTATAAAACTAATTCAAACCACACAATAGAGCGAATAACCTACTATAAAGGACCTGGGAGTGATAATATCAGAGGATCTCACTTTCAAAGACCACAACATTGTATCTACCGCATCTGCTAGAAAATGATAATGAGTACCTAATGAGTACCTTCAAAACTAGGGATGCCAAACACATGATGACACTCTTCAGGTTGCTTGTTCTATCTGGGCTGGAATATTGCTGCACACTAACACCACTTTTCAAGGCAGGTGAAATTGCTGATCTAGAAAATGTACAGAGAACTTTCATGGCACGCATAACTGCGATAAAACACCTAAATTACTTGGAACAGCTGAAGTTCCTCGACTTGTATTCCTTGAAATGCAGGCGGGAGAGAAAAATGGATGTGATTTACAGGCCCCCAAATCTTGATAGGGAGTGCAGTAAACTTCTATGGGACGAAATTCTTAAGGCATCTACATATGAAAATGTTGTGCTAATGGGAGATTTTAACTTTAGACAAATTGACTGGAGCAATTTGACAGAAAATTTAGAGTCAAGCGACTTTCTTGATACGATTCAGGATTATTTTTTAAAACAGTTTGTGAGAGAACTAACTACAGGAAATAACCTGCTTGATTTCGTTCTTGCCAGCAGGGAGTCACTAGTTAATAATCTTGAGGTTAATGATGAGTTTGGGGAAAGTGATCACAAATCACTTAGTTTTAATATAGCATGGAATTACCCTAATAATGGCAATTAAGTCTCTGTCTCTGACTTCCGCTTGGCTGATTTCATAGGACTGAGAAATTACTGGGTGGGCTGAACTGGAATGACCTTATTATGGGTCAGGTAGGTGGTGATGTTGCTGATATGACGTTTTCCAGAGCATAGTTCTAGCTGCTCAGACAACTTATGTTCCGAATAGGGAAATCAGATCAAACAAAAATGATCCTAAATGGATAAACAATAGATTAAAACATCTCATTGGTCAAAAGAGAGCCATATATAGGCGAATCGAAAGAGGAGAGGGGCAGTTAAGAAATCAATATATTCAGTTAAATAGAGAAATAAAAAGGGAATAAGAAAAGCAAAGAGAGATTATGAGGTTAAAGTTGCAAGGCAATCGAAGATTAACCCAAAAGGATTCTTTCAGGTATACAGAAGTAAGATTAGGGATAAGATAGGCCTACTCAAAAGTTTCTCGGGTCAGCTCACCGACAGTGATAAGGAAATGTGTAGATTTTTTAACACTTACACTCAGTTTTTACACAGGAAGATACTAGCAATATTCCAGCAATAATAAATTATGTAGAACAGGATGATAAACTATGCAGGAATAGATAATGGCCGAGAAGGAGAAAGATAAAAAGAGCAGACTGTATACCACTTGTCCAAGCATATGTGGGCTGTAATGTAATGCAGTGAAGTATGGACAAAGACCCGAGAGTGTGATATACTGTGGCGCACAAGACTTGCACTTTCATTAAAAGTTCCATTGAGAAAAGGATCGGACGAATGTAATAAAATATATCCCGAGACGAAAAAAATATTCAGCGGAGCGCAACTTTGGTTCTTGCAAACAGACACAAACGGGAAAACTGGGAAAGCAACACCTGAAGCTCTCTCCGATTACCCCCTGAAGCCTCGAATATTCCACTGTTAATAAACCATGATCAGCTAATAGAGCGTGCAGTTGTGTACATACCAGGAGGGTCAGCAAAGTCAACATGCAGAGGCATTGGGAAGAAGGGTGCAGAAGGTGAGAATGTGAAGTGGTAGGGAAGTGGTCCTGTGTTCATCATAGGTGTTGTCTCCTCAATAACCGCGGAGATGGATTGAGTAGTTTCAAATGAGAGAGAGAAGGCGGAGAGAGCTTGGCGGCGGAGGAAGATGGAAAAAGTAGAGCGACAACAGAAGACACCAAAGAAGGGATAGAAATGTCTTGGCAGGAAGAAATTTCTGAAGGGACAGGCGGATGAACCTCCACCACAGTATCAGATGCATCTCGTGGTAAAGGCCTTGACTCAGAGATAGGGAAAGAATAACATTTGGGAATGGCATGTGGTTTGGGGCTGAGGGCGATTTGGACGTAAGTGAAGGTGTGGACTTAATAGAGGAAGGGATATGTGGCGTCGATTTAGATGGGAGTGGGCGCATAGACATTGAAACATGAGAGGGAAGGTAAAGAAGTAGAGACAGTAAGAGATGATGAGGTTGGAACCTCAGATCCCAGGACCACAAAAGGGTTGGACACAGAGTTGACAGTGGAAATAAGGGACAGGCAATTGTGGAAGCAGGCACTACCGAGGTCTGCGGCCGTCTAGCGACCCTGGAATAAGAGCCGTGGGAGTTCCCTTGTAGGCGGAGATGAGAAACAGTCATGGTGTAAGTGAAGCCCTCTTTCTCTTTAGGACAACGGATCTCTCTTTCTCTTAAGAAAACCGGGCAACCGCGAGAATAGGCAGGGTGCACCTCTTTGCAGTTAAGGCAAATAGGAGGGTGGCTGCAGGATGGACTGCTATGGTCAGCTGCACCACAGACCGGGAATTCTGCCACTGACCTACAATATTTTGTCAGGTGGCCGAAGCGCCTGTTGCTGAGTAGGGATCAGCTCCCACACTTGTAGGCTTTGTCCCGCTAAGTAAACAGACGGTGGCAGTTCACGGCAGTCGAAAGTTATCCTCGCTATATTGCAAGGATAGTGCCTCCGCCTGTAAGCAGGGAGTATGTGTCAGCTTTATTGACTGGGAGGTTTTGGAGCTCAGGTTGCTCTAAAATGTCTTCATTACACGTGAGAAAGTTGTGTTGTATGATCGTATGTGGAAGAATAATAGATCCACAGCAAGAAATAAGGAAGATGTGTTTGTGAATCTTATCTGGTGTGCTGTCAACAATGTCAAGAAGTGAAAGATTATGTGCCTGCTCTGCATTTTGTACTATGACAATGTGTGTTCCACTCTTAAGAACATGGAAGGAAATGTTCTGCCCAACATGGCAAAGGAGTGCCTTACTGATGCCGTGGTCGGAAAGATAGTAGCAGAAGGTGGTTGGAGCATAAAGAATCTTGTCCAAGAAGGACTCTGAAAAAGAGCGTAAGGAGAGAAATTGCCCACTTAGACTTTTCTTAGAAGTGTAAGTTGAAACCAATGAAAAGGGTAGCTCCCTGTAAAACCCCTATGTATTGCCCCTGTAACCTTACTCTAGCCTCTATGTAAGATAAATGTAACCACTATAAACATCCTGTAGCCTCTGTGTGGCTACTTTGAATCCCTGTAGCCCTTCAATTTTTTTCTACAACTCTCTCAAGTACTTTATAGCTCCACGTAGATCATTGTATCCCTCATGCAACCATTCTGTAGCCTACCTTGCAGAAACCAACGTAGTCCTTCATGTAGCCTACTTGTAGCCTCTGGGTAGTCCTTCATGTTGGCTTCATGTACACTGTAGTCTTTCATGTAGCCCCCTGTAGTCCCTCATGCAGCCCACTTATAGCCTCCCTGTAGTCCACTTGTAGCCTCCCTGCAGTCCCTCATGTAGTCCAGTTGTCAGCCCCTTGTAGACCCTTGTAGTTCCTCATGTAACCCACTTGAAGCCTTCCTGTAGACTCCCTCATGTAGCCCACTTGGAGATCCACTATAGTCCCTCATGTAACCCACTGGAAACCCCCGTAGGGGTGGTGGTGGCCGAAGGAGGTATGCTTTGTGGCGGGTATCCGGCCACGCTCTCTTTTGTCCACCGAGGTGGCTCAGCAGATGTGAGGTTGCTATCCCAGATTGCTGATTTACTGCCATGAAGGGTAGGGTATGGCACGGGTTTCATGCCACATCTGCACTACTTTCGGAGCTGGGGTCTTCTTGGGCATGGAGGGGGATTTACAGCCCTTTCTTTCCTCCTAGGAGCTATCCCTCCACGTTCCCCAGTTTTTTATTCTTTTTTTCTAAAAAAACAAAAAGAAAGAAGTGACATAACCATGGAGTCCCAAATCTATGAAACATCTCTTCCCAAGTCCCTTTCTGCAACTGCACCTTGTTCCAACCCTACCTCATTATTTGGCCATTCTTTAGACCTTTCTAATGCCTCTGTACCTTCTGCTGGTGCCGTTTCATCACCAGCTCCAGGTACCGAGGTTCCGCCTGATTCCTTTGATACATCCGACCTCCACACTTCTTTGACCATACTTCCGGCTTCTCCCTCTACGGTGTGGCGATTTTCGGATCTCCCGCCTGTCCCTCGTCGGACCAACTTCAGTCCCACACCTAAACGCCCAAGACCATTAACTGATAATACTCCTTCGCTTACTTCTCATTCTGCCCAGAAAAGACCAGCACGACACTCACTACCCTTACATGTTATGTTTCAAAATACACAATGGACTAAGTTTTTTACTCTGCGACCGACTTCTTATACTGACTATCTTTCTGATCATAGTATCAGCAAGGCGCTCCTACGCCTACAGAATGCTAGCCAAGCTCACGATCTTTCTCTCCTTACAACCATAGATGCTATTCCTGTAACAATTGAAAAAAAACATCATTCTATCAATTCTTGTAGTGGTACTGTCATTCTACCTCATACCATTGTCCAATGTAATTTCCAGACATGTGGTGATGACATTCTGGAACAGCTTGAACTCCAAGACCTCCCAATCCTCAAAGTAGACACTTATGTCCTACCTGCCTGCAGGCAGAGATGATACCCTTGCAATGTAGTTTATTTAACTTTTGACTGCCGTAAACTTCCATCCTCGGTTTATATTGTGGGACACCATTTACAAGTTTGAAAGGTGATCTCTACACCACAAGATTGTAGAAATTGCTGGCGTTTTGGTCATCCAATGGAATATTGCAGGTCCATGGCCGAATGCCCAGTCTATGGTGCCGACGACCATACTAATACATCTTGTAGTCCCTCCCTCTTGCCTTAATTGTAATGAAGTTCACCCATCTTACTCTCGCCATTGCCAAGTTTACTTAAATGAGAGAGAAATCCGTTGTCTCAAAGAGACAGAAGGCTTTCCTTATGCCCTGGCGCTCTCTCATCTACGCCTCCAGGGCAGACTTCCCTGTATTTCTTATTCTCGAGTTACTAAACGACCCCAACCTCTGGGGTCCCAGCTTCTGCAGTCTTCTCTGTGGTTACCCCTTCCACAGTCACCCCTGTCTAATTCTTTTGCAGTCCTGGACTCAGAGGTCCCTACCTCACCACCTCATTCTGTTCTCACCTCTTCATCTCACTAACAAGTTTCTATGTCTACAAGACCTCGCACACCTACTCCTCTCCATCGCCCCTCTACTTCTCTGAAGTGCAAAAAATCATCATTGTTAAAATCTCCTTTAACTCCTCCTTCACTTATTCTACCTGCATATTTTTCCTTTCCAGTCTTTGTACCTGGTTCTTCACCTCTTACTGGCTCTGTTGTGAGTGTGGAGGTTCATCCTTCTCCTCGTACAATACCTTCCTTCCCTGTCCCCTCCCAAGTTTCTGCCCCCTCCCAGGTCGTTCCCTCTCCTGTCCCCTCCCAAGGTTCTTTTCCAGTTCCCTCTACCCTTTCATCTCCCCCTACTTTGGTACATTCCATCGTCGCCCTGATCTTTACTCACCCTCCTTCTTCCATCTCCAGTATCGTCCCACATACAACGTCCTTGTCCTCTGAAATACTTGAAGCTATCTCCGAATATATTGAGGAGACTAAACCATTGATGGGCACCAATCCTCCTCCTGTTCCTCCTCTTCACTCTTCTCCACTTGCACAACTCCTTTCTTTGCAGCGTCCCATCCCTTCGCTGCTTGTTATTTACAGTGAAATATCCGAGGCCTCAGAGGTAACTGGGGTGAGCTTTGGGTGTTGCTCTCCCAGTTTTTCCATGTTTGTGTTTGTTTACAAGAACCCAAATTACGCTCCGCTGTTATCCATCCCATCTCAGAGTATGTTATATTATATTCATCAGATCCTTTTCCCGATAGAACCTTTAATGAAAGTGAGCTTCTTATACACATCGGTATACTGTACCATCAGCTCTTTGTTCATGCTTCACTGCATTACAACTGCATCACGCATCTACTTGAATAAGTGATATAAGATTTGTTTTTTGTATTTCTCTCCTTCTCGGGCATTATCTATCCCAGATGTTGCATTTCTGGTTTCTTCCTTACCACTACCCCTTCTGTTACTCAGCAATTTAAATGCTCACCATTTCCTCTTGGGGAGAGTCTTACTGTGACTCTCGCAGCATTCATTTAGAGGCTTTTCTCGCTTCTCTCTCCCTCCATGTTTTAAATATGGGTACTCCCACCTATTTTGACCCTCGTACTCACTCTCTCTCTTGCATCAATCTCTCGTTTTGCTCTTCATCAACTACACTAGACTTTGCCTGGTCTGTCCTCCAGGACTTGCATGACAGCGATCATTTTCCAATCATCCTTACTTCTCATTCGTATTCACCACCTCCTCACAGCCCACGCTGGCACTTTGACCAAGCGAATTGGGACCTTTACTCGAATCAAACTGCTTTTAGTAAGGATCCTTCTTTGTCCTCCATTGATGAGCTGTTACACCTCTTCTCGACCTCAGTTTTAACCACAGCTTCACATTCTGGACCCCAGACCAAGCAGGCATTCTTAGAAGTGTGTGCCTTGGTGGTCTCTTGCTTGTGCTCATGCAATACTTTTGAAACGGACTGCATGGGGCAGATATCGGTTTAATAGGACCACAGAGCGACTCCTTGATTTTAAGCAGACTAGAGCGGTCGCCCGCCATGTCATCTGTGAAGCTAAATGCACTTGCTGGTGGGAAAATGTTTCTACCGTCACTTCGGCTTCCTCTATGAATATAGTCTGGAAAAAAATATGGAAACTGAGTAACAAATACTCTCCCGACCCGGCTCCCATTCTTCGGGTTGCCAGTGTCACTATAGCAAACCCTCTTGACGTTGCCACTGGAATTGGATTCAACACTCTCCGCTTGCCGATCATTGGCAGCTGGGCCTGACAGCATTCATATTCGTATGCTCCAGCATTTACATCAGTCAGCCCTTGCTGTCCTCTTACACCTATTTAATCTTATTTGGTCACAAGGAGTTCTTTCCCAGCCGTGGAAATTTGCCATTGTTCTCCCTTTCCATAAACCAGGTACTACAGGACATGATGCCTCCCACTATCATCCCATTACTCTTACCAGTGTAGTTTGCAAGGTCTCTCCACTAGTCAATATGGCTTTTGTAAGGGCCGTTCTACTATTGACCCTTCACTTCGCTTAGATACGTATGTTCGTAATGCCTTTGCCAATAACCACTCAGTTATCGCCATTTTTTTTATCTTAAAAAGACATATGACACAACTTGGAGATATAACATCTTTACCTAGGCCCACTCCTTAGGCTTCCGGTGCAATCTGCCATTTTTCCTTAAGAATTTCTTATCTGAGAGACATTTCCGTGTTCGTGTTAATAATATGCTTTCCCCGGACTTTGTCCAAGCTGAAGGTGTCCCTCAGGGATGTGTTCTGAGCACAACACTATTACTTCTTGCTATAAATGATCGGGCGCTAACTGTCACCTCATTGCAGTTTCTCTCCAGCTTGCGGCAACCATGTTTCTAATTGGACCACTACTCATGGGTTTAAATTTTCTAGTACTAAAACACCAAATTACCTTCACTAGACGTTGAATCGTCCCTGATAATCCATGATACGGTCAGGTTTCTCGGCTTTCTGTTTGACCGTCGGTTATCCTGGAAACCTCACATTACCTCCTTGAAGACAACTTGTCATAGCCGGCTGAACCTTCTTAAAACCCTCGCTCATCTTTCGTGGTGCTGCACTGCATAACCCTTGTAGGTTTAGCGCTTCTTTTTTTATTATAATAATAATCATCTTTCATGGGGGGCTGACCGTAGAACTCTCCTTCGCCTGCATTCTGCCCTAATTTTATCAAAACTTGATTATGGCGACCAGATATGTTCAGCGGCTTCTCCTGCAACTCTCTAGCCTTGATCCCATCCATCACCAGGGATTACGTTTATGCCTCTGTGCTTTTTGCTCTTCACCTGTTGAGAGCCTCTATGCAGAGGTGAATATTCCATCCTTGACCAATCGCCGTGATGTTCATTGCCTTCGCTATTTTGTTCACTCTCATGACCTCCACAATCCTTCCATATATAGGATAATAATGGATGTTAGTAGAAGTTCCTTATTTGTTCGTCGCCCCTGTATACTCCGTCCCTTTTCTCTTCATCTATATTCACTCTTGTCTTCTCTTCAGTTGCCGCCTTTCTATGTTCATGTAGCATTTAACTTTTCCCTTTCCCCTTGGGAAGTTCCGACGGTTTGTGTCTGTTCTTCCCCACTGCCATGGGTGAAAGCTCAAATACCTGTGGTTGCTTCTCGCTCTCTTTTTCTTAATTACTTCCGGTCTCATTCCCATGTCATCGCAGTGTACACCGATGGTTCCAAGTCATCTGACGGTGTCGGATTTGCAGCAGTGTTTCTGGACAGCGTCGTGCGAGGGCATTTATTATCCTCGGCTAGCATTTTTACAGCTGAATTGTATGCAATTCTTGTAGCACTTATCCGTATTGCATCTTTGCCTGTGTCGCCATTTGTGGTAGTTTCAGACTCCCTTAGTGCTTTGCAGTCCATATGAAAATTTGATTCACCTCACCCCCTAGTTCTTCGTATCCAACTTTGGTTACGCCGTATCTCTAGCAAACACAAAGATATAGTTTTTTGTTGGGTCCCTGGTCATGTTGACCTACAGGTCAAAGAACGGGCAGACACTGCTGTGCTGTCAGCAGTACATGACCTTCCAGTTTCATATAGAGGTTTTCCATTCACAGACTATTTTGCTGTAATTTCTACCCACCTTCGCAACCATTGGCAACAACGTTGGTCTGATCTGTTACATAACAAATTACATTCTTTTAAACCAAGTATAGGAATCTGTCCATCTTCTTGTCATCAATGTCGAGGTTGGGAGACTACTCTCTCCCGTCTTCGCATCGGACACATTCATCTTACTCTCGGGTATCTTATGGAGAGGCTCCCTGCCCCTCTCTGTGAGAATTGTCAGGTTCCAGTTTCTGCGAGCACGCAGGATTTACCTCCGATGTCGTCACCGCTCTACTGCCCTTACTTTACCTTCCCTTCTTGCTGATGGACTCTCCTTTAACCCAGACTCTCTCGTTGACTTTTTGACAACTGATTTACTTCACAAACTTTGATGCTGCTGCCTCTAGCACTCTTCCCAGCCCCTTCTACCTCTTCCTCTTGCTGCCCTAGACCCCAGCACTTTTCCCTGCCCCGCTGCACTGTATGACCTTACTAATAATACCTCTCCCTCGTGCTACCCAATACCCCTGTATTCTTCTCTACCCCACTGCACTGTATGACCCTTGTAGGTTTAGCGCTTCATTTTTTATTATAATAATCACGTCTTCTCAATGAACAACACAAAGGAGAAGCAGAGGTTATTGCAGGCAATGATGATATATTGATGTTGTTGTTGGACTTTCTATGGAAATGGCAAAATCGCGAGGTTACTATCCAGGTGGAAATGTTTGATGGTTAGTTGAATATAAATGAACCAGCTAGAGAACTACACTGGCTCGGTGGCCTGGTGGCTAGAGCTCTCGCTTCACACACGGAGGGCCTGGGTTCGATTCCCGGCGGGGTGGAAACATTTCGACGTGTTTCCTTACATCTGTTGTCCTGTTCACCTAGCAGCAAATAGGTACCTGGGTGTTAGTCGACTGGTGTGGGTCGCATCCTGGGGGACAGGATTGAGGACCCCAATGGAAATAATACAGACAGTCGTCGATCACGCACTGACTTTCTTGGGTTATCCTGGGTGGATAACCCTCCGGGGTTAAAAATCTTATGTTATCTCTAGCAGCCTTGTTGAACTCGCTCTGAGTCTCTGTAATATGTGAGGAATAGAACCCAAGACGAGGTTATATCCTAAGTTCCTTCTTTTATGAAAATAAATAGAATAAGTATATATTTTCACTTGGTAATCAAAGAAGAAAAAAATTACAGAAGAAAAAATAAGTTTTATAATAATAAATAGAAAAATATGAAGTTAAATAACCTGACTGAATCAAATTGAAAAAAAAATTAAAATGACCATTGACCAAAAATTAACAACAGATGACTTAGTGTTATCTTTGAGGCTCCGTTGATAATATGTAGGATACAGACGAAGACGTAGATGTGTCGGTCAAAATTCCTTATGCTACTTTAGGTGATGAGGAGAGTAGAGTTGACCAGGATGACCGTATCGTAGATGTCCTACAGTCGGAAAGGATCCCTGGTCAATACGAATGTTCATACGATTTTCGTGGAGGCAACTAGGTGAGGTGGAGGCCAGAATATCCTGATCGTAACTCAGACATACGATCGAGCTGGGACTCTGGTCAAGATACTCCGACAGAAAGACTTATGATACACACAGCCCCTCGTGGTCCGCAAGTTGGACACACCCAATTCCAGTCCTATGTATCCAGAGGACACATAGATTATGGCATAGAGACACATAAGTAGCCAGATTAAGCCTAAACCAATGCAGGTAACTTAATGATCAATCTCGAGGACTACGGTGTCCCGTAGCTCGATGGCTAGCGCACTCAGCTCACACCTGCTGTTCCTATTCACCCATCAGTAAAATAGGTACCTGGGTGTTAGTCGACTGGTGTGAGTCGCATCCTGGGACAAAATTGACCTTATTTGCCTGAAATGCTCTGCATATCAAGCGGCTTTCTATATAGTAGTATGTCACTGATGTCAGCTAGGCCTGTATACCTTGTACATGTACTTGTAGAAATAAAGATTATTATTATTACTTAGCGGGAGGAGTCAGGAATGACACTACTATCTTACTCTGGCTAGTAGGTAAACTCCAGTAGTTTTTCCCCGGGATGGTAGGGGATGTTGACTATTACAATCCCCGAGTAGTTTGACAAGTAGATAACTACTCATTTACTGATACAATTTCTACTAGCTGCTCTTATTCCGCATAATACAATGTCTTACTCTCTCAAGAAAAGTAAAGTTTTTGCAATAACTGGTATATTTGGAAAACCATCTGCTGCCATCGAAGATGTCCTGTGTTCAGAAAATCATTTATATATCTCCTTCATAGTGGTAAGGAGGTTGTGGCCATTAAAGATTTACAACACGAATTATTCAGCAGGAAATCATCTATCATCTGTCTCCAATCAAAACTTCCTCCAACTGAGGCAGCATTAGTATGTTATATTCTCATTTGCCGGGTCACCAACTGGACAAGACCTGAGCCAGTACCGGCGGACCTCATCCAGTTCTATTCTCAGAGAACATGTACTGTGTATCTCATGAAAAAAGACTGACTGGAAAAAATACCCCACCAGTTAAGGCTACGAACATTTTGATGGAAACAGAAATGACACCGTCTAATAAAAACTGGAATTAAAACCATGAAGAAAGTTTTTTTTGTGTGCATATAATATAATTTTTTATGCCCTAAACTCAATTGTATCATAGAGTGTTGTGGGCAGAGGAGTGTGAGTGGTGTGCGAGGTGTACAACTATACAAGGCCTAGGTAGGGATTAGTGGAGGTCACTGCAAGTGTAAAATTGAAATAAAAGCTGGTGTAAAAGGTTAGTTTCTGTTAAAAAATTCAGACAAAGTCTGCGTTAAAGGTGGGACTTTCAACGAGGAGGTCAGAGTGTCAGGCTGGTGTGACCTCTGATAGATAGATCAGTCTATTAAGATATGGTGAACTGACAGTGTGACCTGACTCCTTGCAGAGGAGGACCAGGCGCTTCTGTATGAGGTAACCTTATGAGTCTTGTGACTATGTGGTAACCTTGTGAGTCTTGTAGCTATGTGGTAACCTTGTGAGTCTTGTTAAGTAAAAGGACACAAATGCAACTAATGTGACATTTTATTGTGGCAACGTTTCGCTCTCCAGGAGCTTTCTCAAGCCGTTACAAGCGATAATGGACATAGTGGGTTTATATATACTCTCAAAGTGAGGTGAAATACTAGTGGTGGTAGTAGTAGTGATATTAGTAGTAGTAGTAGTAATACAATAAGGTAGAACAATCAATATGCACATGAGTAAAAGGTGATAAAACAAATAATAGGGTAGTATAACAATAGGTTAGACAAATATTTCTGCTGGAGGTTGAAATATCGAAGGCCTGTAGGAGTGTTCCACATCTACGATGTGCATGCAGGAGAGACTATGTGATGGTAGGGTTTACTGTTTTCAGGAGGATTCTTGCTAAGACTTCAGAGATGGTGAAGCTGCCTTTGTTTTGTTTAATTGTGTTAGAAACAGAGATAAGTGCTGATTCAAGGCATTTGCGTCTACGGAAATTAGTTTCTTTGATTACTAGTCGGGCGTCTTTGAATTTCATGAGATGATTGTTGGAATTTCGGTGTTGTACGCAGGCGTTGTTCAGGTTATCGTTTCTGCATGCATTAATGTGTTCATTGTCGGTAATTCTACCAATATTATTACACTTGTGAGTCTTGTAGCTATGTGGTAACCTTGTGAGTCTTGTAGCTATGTGGTAACCTTGTGAGTCTTGTAGCTATGTGGTAACCTTGTGAGTCTTTTAGCTATGTGGTAACGTTGTGAGTCTTTTAGCTATGTGGTAACGTTGTGAGTCTTGTAGCTATGTGGTAACCTTGTGAGTCTTGTAGCTATGTGGTAACCTTGTGAGTCTTTTAGCTATGTGGTAACGTTGTGAGTCTTGTAGCTATGTGGTAACCTTGTGAGTCTTGTAGCTATGTGGTAACCTTGTGAGTCTTTTAGCTATGTGGTAACGTTGTGAGTCTTGTAGCTATGTGGTAACCTTGTGAGTCTTGTAGCTATGTGGTAACCTTGTGAGTCTTTTAGCTATATGGTAACGTTGTGAGTCTTTTAGCTATGTGGTAACGTTGTGAGTCTTGTAGCTATGTGGTAACCTTGTGAGTCTTGTAGCTATGTGGTAACCTTGTGAGTCTTTTAGCTATGTGGTAACGTTGTGAGTCTTTTAGCTATGTGGTAACGTTGTGAGTCTTTTAGCTATGTGGTAACGTTGTGAGTCTTGTAGCTATGTGGTAACCTTGTGAGTCTTGTAGCTATGTGGTAACCTTGTGAGTCTTGTAGCTATGTGGTAACCTTGTGAGTCTTTTAGCTATGTGGTAACGTTGTGAGTCTTGTAGCTATGTGGTAACCTTGTGAGTCTTGTAGCTATGTGGTAACCTTGTGAGTCTTGTAGCTATGTGGTAACCTTGTGAGTCTTTTAGCTATGTGGTAACGTTGTGAGTCTTGTAGCTATGTGGTAACCTTGTGAGTCTTGTAGCTATGTGGTAACCTTGTGAGTCTTGTAGCTATGTGGTAACCTTGTGAGTCTTGTAGCTATGTGGTAACCTTGTGAGTCTTGTAGCTATGTGGTAACCTTGTGAGTCTTTTAGCTATGTGGTAACGTTGTGAGTCTTGTAGCTATGTGGTAACCTTGTGAGTCTTGTAGCTATGTGGTAACCTTGTGAGTCTTTTAGCTATGTGGTAACGTTGTGAGTCTTTTAGCTATGTGGTAACGTTGTGAGTCTTGTAGCTATGTGGTAACCTTGTGAGTCTTGTAGCTATGTGGTAACCTTGTGAGTCTTGTAGCTATGTGGTAACCTTGTGAGTCTTGTAGCTATGTGGTAACCTTGTGAGTCTTGTAGCTATGTGGTAACCTTGTGAGTCTTTTAGCTATGTGGTAACGTTGTGAGTCTTGTGACTATGTGCTAACCTTATAATCTTATGGCTATGCTTCAAGAAATAAATAAAAATTAGACACATGTGCAACATCTGGGTATGTTTATTGTAGACGTTTCGCCATCCAGTGACTTTATCATTACAAATCCAAAGACATAATTGTAAGACAGTAGAACAACAGATGAGGTAATCAGTCCCTCAGTGTTGGAGTTGGTGTGAAGAACACCAGAGTCGTGAAGAATTTGGAGCACAGACAGGGTTAGGTTAGGTTAGGGTCATCAGGAAACAGAACAAGTGTTTCCTGACGCGGTTCTTAGATGATGACCCGCCGTTGAAGCTTTTGGTCATCTGACCGAGGTCTTTCGCTGGCTTACCGGTCCACCCCTTGCGCTTATATACTGGCGTCAGGATGAAAGGGACGGGTAGCAGACGAAGACATTGTCACTGGTAGGCAGGATTTCCCAGTGGAAGTATGTCATACTTAGTGGTAGTGAAGGAGGTTGTGATGTCCTCTGAAGCAAGACTCCATGATGTTGCAGTGTCTTGACACGTTGTATATGAATGGTATTCAACAACTGGAAGACACAAGAACTTAAATTTGTATTGATAAAGTCACTGGATAGTGAAACGTCTACAATAAAGATACCCAGATGTTGTATGTGTCTAATTTTCGTCGTGTCGGTATTATATACCATTCATGTACAAAAACTAAATATGTTGAAGGCGTTCAGGCAGCTGCATAACAGCTCAACAAAGTTCTGAAAATGTGTGAGTGAACTTACGAAGTTGTAAAGCTCTTCTTCTGATGAAGTAAATCTTGATGAAGACTTTTAGGTGTAAAATCATTGGTTACGGACATTGAATTTGATACAGATAATTGTTATTTATAAATTTTTGTTGGGGGTTAACCATATGTGCAGTGATAATCTGACAATCTGTTTCTTGCTATCTTGTGATTCTTTCTTGATTATATTAAATACCCGAGCGTAAGGTTATTATTTTATTTTTACTAAGTTTATTATACACTTGTCCTGTCATATTTATTGCACTTATGAAACACGTCATGTCTCAACTCAGTGTCTTTATGTCTATGCTTGTTAAGTGATACATCAGGTCAGTGATGTCTGGCTTGTGCATGCTGACTGACAGTTCAGGTCAGTGATGTCTGCCTTGTGCATGTTGACTGACAGTTCAGGTCAGTGATGCTTATGTGTAGGGCATGTTAAGTGGTTATGGTTAATGGGGTTTAAAGTCTATCGACTACACGAGGGTCATTAAGGTTACATGTCACTTGTTACCACAAGTCAAGAATATGAATTAAGGTAAACACACACACACACACACACACACACACACACACACACACACACACACACACACCTCGATGTTCATATTCATTGATAAGTCACCAATGAGTCATGCAGCTGCAGGCATCATTAGGTTAGATTAGGTAAGAGTCGTCAGGAAACATGACATGTGTTTCCTGGAGCTTTTGTTCATCTCATTATTTCAACGGTTACATTGTATATAGGTTACAAATATTTTATGTGTAGCACATTTTTAATTCTGACCATTAAAGCGGTTAAGGATCTCATATGCAAAACAAGTGAAATCGAGGCACTGTGAGTGTGCTTAATCTTACTCTTATTGGGAGTCCTAGAATCCTTCTACAAGTATTTCTCAACATGAAGAAGGTGGCACTCTGCAGAGTCCTAGTCTAGATTCCCAAACTGGTGAGAAAATTAAAAAAAATAGTATTTTAGAAATTCAGAAATATAACTGAATCAGTAAGGTGAGTATTGATTATTTCGGCCTTATATTGACGCCCTTTTCAGTAGTGTGAGGAGAGTTGCAGGATGTGTTAGTATGTAGTGAGGGAGCAGTGTTATAGGGGCAACTACTAGTGTTGATAAATGAGACACTTGAGCAACATTTGGGTATCTTTATTCTGGAAAGTTTTTGCCACGCAGGGGCTTCTTCAGTCCAATGCAGAGAAAGGTGGAAGATAAGGAGGAGTTTGAGGTAATCATTCCCCAGCCTGGAGTCGATGTGACTGAACACATCAATCTTGATGAACTGAATACATCGACTTCAGGCTGAGGGACTGATTGCCTCAAACTCCCCCTCGTTTTCCACCTTCCTCTGAACTGGACTGAAGAAGCCACTGCGTGGCGAAATGTTTTCAGAATAAAGATACCAAAATGTTGCACAAGTGTCTCATCAACCTGTGGGTTTTGTAAACTGTTTACTGACTACTAACTAGTGTTGTTGTTTACTGACGACTAACTAGTGTTGTTGTTTACTGACTACTAACTAGTGTTGTTGTTTACTGACGACTAACTAGTGTTGTTGTTTACTGACTACTAACTAGTGTTGTTGTTTACTGACGACTAACTAGTGTTGTTGTTTACTGACGACTAACTAGTGTTGTTGTTTACTGACGACTAACTAGTGTTGTTGTTTACTGACGACTAACTAGTGTTGTTGTTTACTGACGACTAACTAGTGTTGTTGTTTACTGACGACTAACTAGTGTTGTTGTGTGACAGTGAGGCGAGGCTGGCAAAGTGCTCAAGAAAGATTAGAAGAACGACGACGAGGTGGTGTCTGGAGCCTCTCCCTCTTCCCTACCTCCACCACCACCACCTTCACCACAACCTTCACCACCTCCTTCACCACCACCTTCCCCACCACCATCACCACCACCACCACCGCCACCAACAACGGAGTACCGAGCACAGAGGGCGCTGCCGACATCACCACCACAACCTTCGCCAACAATAACGGTGCTTATTGTAACCAGGTAAGAACCTTACAGTTTTGCTCTTCTCATTACCACCTTATTGCTATTACTTGTCATGATGCTCGATTCACCGGTACTCTCCCGGTCCGGGCCTTTTCCAAGTGGTGGCCCGGCCTTGGCTCCCTTTCTTGGGAGTATCTCAGACTAATGTCTGCCATGGGAGGAGGTACAAGTACCTCCTCATCGTTGGGACCAACTGTCCCCAGGCCTAGCCACATTCCCTGCCCTCCCGGGGCTTGTAGGGAGAAGCTAGGCCTCTCTGGTCTGCCATCTTCCCAGCCCCAGGGGGGCTAATGGGAATGGCAGCCTTGTGAGCTGCAGGTGGTAGCAAGCTCTAGCTCGGGCACCTACCCTACCCTAGAAGGGCTGGGCTTGGTGTCTTCTGTCTGTCATGATCTTTTTTATTTCTCTGCTAAAAGGAACTTGTGCTTAGCCGTGCTCCGTCTTTCAGTAATTTATAGTAATATATTATTTTTCGACATTTTCTATAAAATTGATAATACATCTGTCCATCTTGTTATTTTTTCTCATTCTCTTATTTTCATTTAATATTCTTTTTTTTTTTTGCTATATATTTCGTGACTTATAACCTTCAGTTTTCTCCTCACGTTGTACTTCAGCTTTCAGGATACATTAAACGTCCAGTTACACAGTGAAATAATGTATAACCCAAGTCGAGCCTGGGGTCGAGCCTGGGGTCGAGCCTGGGGTTGAGCCTGGGGTCGAGCCTGGGGTCGAGCCTGGGGTCGAGCCTGGGGTCGAGCCTGGGGTAGAGCCTAGGGTTGAGCCTGTGGTCGAGCCTGGGGTTGAGCCTGGGGTTGAGCCTGGGTTTGAGCCGGGAGTTGAGCCTGGGGTTGAGCCTGGAGTTGAGCCTAGGGTTGAGCCTGGGGTTGAGCCTGGGGTTGAGCATGGGGTTGAGCCTGGGGTTGAGCCTGGGGTTAAGCCTGGGGTCGAGCCTGGGGTCGAGCCTGGGGTCGAGCCTGGGGTTGAGCCTGGGGTTGAGCCTGGGGTGGAGCCTGGTGTGGAGCCTGGGGTTGAGCCTAGGGTTGAGCCTGGGGTTGAGCCTGGGGTGGAGCCTGGGGTTAAGCCTGGGTGAAGAGGTCACAGTACCAAAACATAGTCATTATAATAAACAAAGACATGCAAACTTTATTTCTATAAAGTGGAGTACGGTATATTATACAGTTAGGGTGATTGACTTATATAATTATAGAAATCCCCTTTGTCATGCAAGGCGTTTCAGGCAGCATGAACTCTTGGTACAGGGAAAAAGGGAAACAGGTTAGGTTCTAGGCTACCACTGTAAAGTGAAAATCGCTGTAAAGTGCAACTATTACGAACACAGGTTATTAATGGCCTGTGACCTGGTCGTAGTGGGTTTTGGAGCAAAACAGTCTCAGCAGATAGACTATAATGTATATTTTACCTTCACTCACTATATACAAATATGTATACTATGTACAGATGGAATAATAATAAGTGTACATGACGGTGACAGATGACAAAAGCAAAAGCCAGAGAGTGAGCACAGTACTCAACCAGCAGGTAGGCAAGTCTGTCAAATACTGACCGCAAGTGAACCACATTGCCTCAGCATTTGGCAGACTTGCCTGTGGTACTGATTTAACAACGGGTACCCAAATAATTGTTAAACCCTTAGCATCCGGTTCGCTTATTGGGAGGCAACCTATATGGGAGTGTGACATACACCAAATAAATTGTAACGTACTCTTTGTATGCCAAAGTATCAAACTATCCTAGAGCGAGACAGCAGACAGTAGGGCTAACGTTGGTTCAAGACACCTGCGGACGGCAACAGAATGTCCCCTCACCCAAAAAAAAAAAAAAAAAACACCAGCAACATTAAAACACATTTTATAAAGGGAGGAAAAAAAGAAGTAAGCTACTCATATAGTCCCTAACACATCCTAACCTAAATTAAATATGGGAAAGGGAATCAGCCAGCTTATTTTCCTTGCCGGCAATATGGACGAGTTTAACATTGTAAGGTTGCAGCCTGAGACTCCATCTCATCAGATGTGTGTTGTGGTTTTTCATGGAGTATAGGTAGACCGATGGATTGTGATTGCTGTAGACAGCGACCACTTGGGACGACTGCCCCATGTAGACCTCGAAATGTTCTAATGCAAGTATCAGAGCTAGGGCTTCTTTCTCTATGGTGGTGTAAGCCCTTTGGTGAGGTTGATACTTGGCAGAGAAATAAGCCACAGGCTGCAACCACTCTTCCCCAGATTTTTGTAGGAGTACTGCCTTTACCCCTGACTCACATGCATCAACCTGTAATACAAAAGGTTTTGAAAAATCGGGAGATAGGAGGGTGGGTACAGTACAAAGTAGCCATTTGACTTTATTAAAAGCTTGTTCACACTCTGGGGTCCATTGAAATTTTGTTTTGGACTGGTAAGTGAGGTTAGGGGGGCTACAACATCTGCAAAGTTATTACAGAATCGTCTGTAGAAACCTACCATCCCTAAGGAACGCTGGAGGGATTTTCTATCATGAGGTACTGGGTAATTCTTAATGGCAAGAATTTTAGCAAATTTAGGGGCTGCTTTAACATTATCTACTTCATGGCCCAAAAACGTAATAGTAGACTGACCAAAGGATGACTTAAACAAATTAACAGTTATCTGGAAAACTCTTAAACTTCTCCAAGAGAGCTTTAAGTCGGAAAACATGTTGGTCCCACGTATCGAAAACTACTACTACATCGTCTAGATAAGCTGCCGTGCCTTTTAATTCTTTAATAGCCTGATGGATCAGCTTCTGGAACGTTGCCAGCGAGTTCCGCATTCCGAATGGGGTCACTGTATTTTGGTAGTGACCTGGAATTATGAAGGCGGAGATTTCCTTTGCCTTATCTGTCTAAGGTACCTGATAGTAACCTTTAAGGAGGTCTAGTTTGGAAACAAAAGTAGCCTTACCCACAAAGTCCACTACATCATCTAAATGTGGCAGAGGGTATTATGTGGAATAGTGACCTCATTTACCTTATGATAGTCTGTACACATTCGAAAACCTCCATCAGACTTCTTAACAAAGATACACAGAGAAGCCCATGGACAGGATGACTCCTCCACTAATCTGTGTTCTAACAGAAATGCTACCTCCTGCTGAAGTAGCCTCTATTTTTCAGGATTAGGTCTGTAGGGGTAGAGTTTAATAGGCTTTGTGTTTCCAACATCTACATCATGATATCCCTGGGTACATTTTTTTGGAACATCCGAAAATATGTCAGGGTAAGTTTGTAAGAGGGCAGTTAGACTTATTATTTGATTTTAGACAGCCCCATCATTAAAGAACTAGGGTCCTTGAGGAGGACAGAATTGGAAGCTTAACTTGAATTTCTGGAATGGTGTGCAAGGAATCAGGGTCATCTACAGACGCAGAGGACAGAGTCATTACTGGGACTTTATGTGGACTATTAAATATTTTAATCTGATTTATGTGGTAAATTTTACTTTTCGAGGGTTTATCAAGGGGAGCTACCACATAATTTACATGAGAGATTGTACTTATGATTTGCATGGGTCCCTTAAATCTTGCTTTTAAGGTGTGGCCAGGTATAGGTTTCTGCACCAGCAACTTATCTCCTGGATTGAAGGAGCGAAACTTTGCATTTCTGTCATACCTCTGTTTCATAGTGTTTTGAGCAGCTTTTAAGTTAGCCTTAGCCAACTGACGGGCCACCTGCAACCATGAAGAAGGGTTGTAGAGTGTTATGCAGGCGTCTTCTCCCATTCATCCTTCCTTGAGCACTCGCAGAGGACCTCATGGCATGGTGGCTAAAGCTCTCGCTTCACGCATGGAGGGCCCGGGTTCAATTCCCGGCGGGGCCGAAACATTTTGAAGTGTTTCCTTACACACACACATATATACACAACAGGCTTAGTGTCTAATCGACATGTGCCTAGGACAAAATGGTAACTAACATTGTGCCCGAAGATTAGCTCAAATGGTCTGTACCCTGTAGATTCCTGCACAGTTTCTCTCATTACGAACAGCAACAGAGGAAGTGATTTATCCCCATCTGTAGGAAAATACATGCAAAAAGTTCTCATTATGGTTTTTAATGTTTGATGAAATATTTCCAAGGTGCCTTGGGACTGAGGATTATCATCCTCAGTCCCAAGGCAGTGGATAATTTATGAATTATACCTAGCTTAGTTAAAGCATCCCTAAAAGCTCTGGATAGACTTAGGGATGCCAAAATAAGATATAAATTTAGTTATGGCTTTAAGAATGGCTTTGGTGTTGATACTGTGCATTGGAACTGCTTGCGGATACCTAGTAGCTTTGTCCATGAAAATAAACAAGTACTGGTTTCCTGACTTTACCATTTTGGTAATGGTCCCACACAATCAATGATTAGTTCTGTAAACAGTTCTCCATATGCAGGTATGGGATGGAGTGGTGCAGGTTTAATGGGGTGTCCAGGTAGACTATAATGTATATTTTACCTTCACTGACTATATACAAATATGTACACTATGTACAGATGGAATAATAATAATAAGTGAACATGACAGTGACAGATGGCAGTGACAGAGAGAGAGCACCATACTCAACCAGCAGGTATGCAAGTCTGGCAAATGCTGACCACAAGTGAACCACATTGCCTCAGCATTTGGCGGACTCACCTCGTGACTCAACTAATGGTTATATGCTACTAATACTATCACTGAACTACTAGTGACAGCTCAGTCATGTTACGTATGTTGTCCCGACATACAGCTAATACAAACTAGAGGCAACAGGCGTACGGCTCTGGGCTGATTCTATACAATGTCAAAGTACACAACAGTGGAACATTATAACTCCACATAAGTATATTATCGTGATGGAAATCAATATAATGGATCTTGTAAGATATCTCGTAATGCATTACTGTATAATATATCACAATTCATAGGAATTAATGAGCTCAACATTAGAATATTATAATAAAAGAGATAAAAAAAAAGTTTGATCGATCGATCTGTATTCATGTGATCTACTGATTCTGAGGAAATATATTTACAAAGAAGGAAGTGATTAACAGACAAGGCAGATTTGGTGCACTCAAATCTATACTGTTAAATCTCAGAATTCGGAGAGAACGCGAACACACACACACACAAAAAAAAATGAATAATACTAAGTTGATATTGTAACACACAGTTGAAATACAATTTAAACTATATTATTCATCTGATATTCAAATGATACTTGAGGACTTCTCAATACTTGTCGTGTACATAGGGAATAACGACATTCAGGTTGATCATCTGACTGATCATAAGAGGTAGAGGATAGCAGCATCAGGAAGATTGTCAGAGTCTGTCTCATTTGTCTGGTTGTCAAGGACCTCATCCTCATCTCATCGCATACTAACTTCATATGATCTAAATGCGATTCTTTATACTGACCCATACTGATTTCTCTAACCTTATACTTATTGCCATTAATATGTTCAACTACTCGGTAAGGACCAACAAACTTTTGGTTGAGCTTAGGCATTGCAGACATTTTGTTAAAGTTAGTCAGCATTACTCTCGTACCTACTTTAACTTTGGTCAGTTTGGCTCGAGTGTTAGTTACTCTTGTAAATTCTGCTGTTGATTTTTGAAGTGTTTCACGGATTCTTCTGAAAACACTCTGAGCTTGGCTGGTACGAATTGCTAAGAAATCATCAGGATTGTAAGTTGGTTTCGGATTAGAATATAACAGCTCATAAGGCAAATACTTATCAACACAGCACAACACATAATGTGGAGTGTCACCTATTGAAGCATTGTAAGCAGAATTTATTGCACACTGAACATCAGGTATAACTTCATCCCAGGTCGCACTATTGGGATTGATAGTGGCTTTCAAGACATCAAGTACTTTCTTATTAGTTCTTTCCACCAAACCATTACTGGCAGGATGGTGAGAAACAATGGTCGATTTTGAGATCTTGTACAAAATACACAAATTTTCAAGAATCTCATTACAAAATTCACTGCCATTATCTGTTATTAGGGACTTAGGAGTGGTATGTCTGCAGATTATACGTTTTTTGAATGGTTTAGCTATAGTCTCGGCAGTCTTATCTGCAATAGGAACTAACTCACAATATCTGGTGAAGTGATCTACCATGACACAGATGTTTGTTGCCTTGGAGGGAACATTGGAAATTAGTTAACCGATCTAGCACAACTCTTTCCCATTGCTCAGTAGTAGTTGGATACACCTGGATAGGATTAGAACAGTAACATTGCCTTTATGTTGCATACAGACACTACATTTCTTAATATACTCAGTAATATCAGTTGCCATACGAGGCCAAAAGTATTTCAATCTGGCTTGTTTCACAGAACGATCCATACCAGGGTGTGCAACACCTGGTACATCGTGAACTAGCTGTAAGGCTACATTCACTAGTGACTGTGGAATTACTAACTGGTATACCCTTCTACTAGGAGTACCCAGCTCGGCTGTTTGATACAGCAATTCTTGGTCCATGACAAAGTCACTGATGAGTGCTGGTGGCTTCACAGTAAGAATGAGATCTTCCTGGAGCAGGAATCGAATCACACCAGACCACATGGGATCTGTTCTTTGGGCAGTCTTTACATCCTCAGCACTAAATGGAGGATCGGCAGTTCCTACACTAACATGACGCAATAAAGCATCTGCAACTACATTTGACTTGCCAGGTAAATGTTCAAAGGTAGAGTTGAACTCTTGGATAGTCAAGGACCATCTGGCTAGTCTTCCAGTAGGTTGTTTATTCTGGAATAAAGGTATCAGTGGGGCATGGTCTGTCAAGACATGAACAGAGTACTGATATATGATGTCTCAGAAGTCCTGTAAAGACCATACTATCTCTAAAGCTTCTTGCTCAGTTACTGTGCAATTACGTTCAGCCTTAGTAAGGACTCGGCTAGTAAATGCAACCGAGTTGTACTTGCTACCGGTCTTTTGTGCGAGTATGGCACCTATGCCAATGGAACTAGCATCAGTTGTTAGGCTTCGAAAAATCTGGAAATTTTAAAATTGGAGCAGATGTTAGCTTTTCTTTGAGAGTTTGGAATGCTCTTTCTTGACGGAAGGTCCAAACAAATGGAGCATCTTTCTTAAGCAACTCAGTTAGAGGAGCTGCTATGGAAGAAAAATTTGGCAATGAAAGATCTATAAAAACCTGCTAAGCCCACAAAGGATCTTACGGCATCAGCAGTTTTAGATGGAAAATTTAATACTGCAGTTACTTTACTTTGGTCAGTCGTAACCCCTCTAGGAGTGACTACGTGACCAAGAAACTTGCTTTCTGATCTGAAAAATTGACATTTAGACAATTTGATCTTTAAATTGGCTTCTTCAAGCTTACCAAGTACTACGTCAAAGTCTTTTCAAGTGCGAATCCATGTCTTGTGACATGACAATCACATCATCTAAGTACACCATAAGTGCGTTGCCTATGAGCCCTCTAAAAATATTGGTCATGAGCCTCGAGAATGTGATAGGCGAAGATCTTAAACCGAAAGCCATACGGAGGAAGTGGAAATGGTCTGTTGGAGTGGAGAATGTGGTTAGCTCTTGGCTGTCCTCGTGAAGAGGGACTTGCCAAAACCCTTGTAACAAATCTAGGGTCAAGAAGACTTTGTTATCTCTGATGTTACGTAAAAGGTCACCAAGTACAGGAAGTGGGAAGGGATCTGGAATTGTTTTCGCATTTAACTTCCTAAAATCAATCACTGGGCGCATTCCAGGGTGAATTGCTAGGTGTGATAACACCATCATCAAGCATCTGATTGATTAATTCATCTGCGACAGCAACTTGTGAATGAGGCATTCTGTACGCAGGTACATAAATTGGTCTAGTACCAGGTTCAAGGGGGATGCGATGGGACAATAAGTTCGTTATACCCATCTTCTCACCTGGTAAGGCAATGGCTTTATGACGTTTGTTTAACAGATTCAACAAAAGTTTGACCTCGTCTGGGAAATCAGTGGAAGCTAAGTCTTTCTCCTCTACTGGTGGAATGGATTGATCCAGTGGAGTGGATGGGCTCTCCCCAGTTGAAATAGCACCGACCCACTGGTCAGGTGACAACTCATCCCCTACCTGAACAGGGTAAGGATAATGAACAAGGGCAACAATATTGGTATTTGCTCTGAGGCGAACACTATAAAAATACCGTACCAAACATTTTAATATTCACTCAGTCGACCACTTTTTTTTTCTTTTGCACAAGGTACAGCATCCCCTTAAAAAATCACATGCCATTTAAAAGTTTTTAAGAGGTTTAATAATAACACTATAATTAAACTAAGCGCTAAACCCAAAAGGTTCATACAGCACTGTAGTGTGGGATGTGCAAAAGGAGGAACATGCGGAGGTGAGGAACATGTGAGAGGAGTGTGCAAGAGATAGTAGGGGTAATGGGAGTGCAAGAGTTAGTAGGGGTAGTGGAGAGTGCAAGAGTTAGTAGGGGTAGTGGAGAGTGCAAGAGTTAGTAGGGGTAGTGGAGAGTGCTAAGGGTAAAATGTAATCAAAGTCGGTGCAATAAGTTAGTTTCTGTTAAAAAATAAAAGAGATCATCCAAGTCAAAGGAGGGACTCTCAGTAAGAGGTAAAGTGCATTAGGACGGTGGAGATGATCGTTGATAAGGCAATTTAAGAAATGGTGAATTGACAACGCAACCTGGCAATCCTCACAGAGCAGTGCGGGGAGTTTCTCCATTAGATACGTTCATTACACCCTAACATAGATATAGCTTGAGGAGCGTTCTACAACTGCTTCGCTTCAACAAACCACTGAATGTGACCAGGAAAAGAGCGGTCGCTCTGCTGTGGTCCACTGTAAGGCCAAGAGCGACCGCATTCACTTCTGTGTTTGTAGACCTCTTTTCTGCTTTAGGCTTCAACAGCTGAGGTTATTAGCACTGGTAATTCTTACGATAAATGAAGTCAACATAAGGCTTCCACAGCTATGTACTCCCATTTTGCTGCCGAGACCAACACAAATTCCTCATATTTCTGCCGAGATTGTATTATTAAAGACACAGCGTGCGAAGCGTCTTCTTGTTTGCCTTGAGCTGTGTGCACAATCGTATGGAACAATACTAATCCAGAATTGCTGACTTGGTAGAGGTAGTTCACGTGTGGCCGTTACGTTAGTCCCTTATACCATCTGGTAAGTTAATCACGCCAGTTTAGGAAATATCGTTACTGTGTAACTTAAAGAGTGGAGGCCAAGATATTCTATATTTTATTTGCACAACAAATTTCGTTTTATCTACAGATAAGTGCAAAAGACTATTTGTGGATAGTCTGCAATGACGCCTATATGCGCACTGCCACCTCTCTCAGATTATCTCTTCTCTCCTATGTCATTATTAATCCATCATCTACGAGGTTTAACAAGTGGAAATGTTATTGCAGTTTTGCAAGCACTCCGTACTTACCTTCTCTTCCACTCACAATTGCAAATGTTTAACTGTCACGTCCATCAAGAGTTGTGGTATAAAGCTATAAAGGATATGCTCTTCTGCCGGAGTATAATCTTTACTACTGAGGATAAGTGCATACCGAATGGCAGTACGTCTATTCGCAGTTAGTGGATGTAGGATCTAGCCTCATCCACACCTTGCGCTCAATGGCCTACACGGATTTTGTTTTAAATGACTATGATGACTCGGATAGCCCCTTTTAATTCCGACAAATTGAAATCCTAATTATACAGTCCCTCTTCCCCCTTCCTTATGTCCTTTAAATTCTAGTGGCACTCATTCTGATTCCTTTTTGTGTAGTCTGAGACAAAGACTCTCAATAGTACGTCACTGCTTCATAACAATGCACATCATACCATATATTTGAAAAACCTGTTCTCTTTTTTTGTACTTTTTATCTTGGTTGCTCTTGACGCGTCTATCACTTTACTCATCCACATCAATTATATTTCTAGGAATATAATGGGAAATGTTATAAGACAGCACTGCATATACCACCACACACCAAAAAGTGTTTCCGGCCAAACAATGGCTAATAGGATTGTTTCGGACACCAGCGTCCAAGCACTTCACACCAGGGGTTGCTTCTTCCTCCACCACCATACAATCTTGAATACATTTGCATGTGATAGTAGATACTGCTGTCTAGACAGAGTTCACAGTCGCGTGTGTGCTGCACGCTAGTGACCGAACAGCTGTGTGTGTGTGTGCTGCACGCTAGTGACCGAACAGCTGTGTGTGTGTGCTGCACGCTAGTGACCGAACAGCTGTGTGTGTGTGCTGCACGCTAGTGACCGAACAGCTGTGTGTGTGTGCTGCACGCTAGTGACCGAACAGCTGTGTGTGTGTGTGCACGCTAGTGACCGAACAGCTGTGTGTGTGTGTGCTGCACGCTAGTGACCGAACAGCTGTGTGTGTGTGTGCTGCACGCTAGTGACCGAACAGCTGTGTGTGTGTGTGCTGCACGCTAGTGACCGAACAGCTGTGTGTGTGTGTGCTGCACGCTAGTGACCGAACAGCTGTGTGTGTGTGCTGCACGCTAGTGACCGAACAGCTGTGTGTGTGTGTGTGCTGCACGCTAGTGACCGAACAGCTGTGTGTGTGTGCTGCACGCTAGTGACCGAACAGCTGTGTGTGTGGGCACGCTAGTGACCGAACAGCTGTGTGTGTGTGCTGCACGCTAGTGACCGAACAGCTGTGTGTGTGCTGCACGCTAGTGACCGAACAGCTGTGTGTGCGCTGTGTGTGCTGCACGCTAGTGACCGAACAGCTGTGTGTGTGTGTGCTGCACGCTAGTGACCGAACAGCTGTGTGTGTGTGCTGCTGCACGCTAGTGACCGAACAGCTGTGTGTGTGCTGCACGCTAGTGACCGAACAGCTGTGTGTGTGTGTGCTGCACGCTAGTGACCGAACAGCTGTGTGTGTGTGTGTGCTGCACGCTAGTGACCGAACAGCTGTGTGTGTGTGTGTGCTGCACGCTAGTGACCGAACAGCTGTGTGTGTGTGCTGCACGCTAGTGACCGAACAGCTGTGTGTGTGTGCTGCACGCTAGTGACCGAACAGCTGTGTGTGTGTGCTGCACGCTAGTGACCGAACAGCTGTGTGTGTGTGCTGCACGCTAGTGACCGAACAGCTGTGTGTGTGTGCTGCACGATAGTGACCGAACAGCTGTGTGTGTGTGCTGCACGCTAGTGACCGAACAGCTGTGTGTGTGTGCTGCACGATAGTGACCGAACAGCTGTGTGTGTGTGTGCTGCACGCTAGTGACCGAACACTTGTTGCTTTTGAACAGCCAAAAGTTGTGAAGCCAAAACTTATGAAAGTGTTATGTAATGCAGATATTATTAGCATAAATACAAATGTTATTTATCATTATCTAGTTTAATTGCCTATAACTCATTGTTCTCATTACTTTAAATAGCATAAGGTCTGAATGTAATTTATGTATGAAGTCTGACGTAGAAACGAACACTTATTGGCAAAAGGATTAAAGTCAAACCTTTGAGGATTCTCACTCACGTAGGCAGCCTTGGATAAACTAGTAACTAATAAAGGATGTCGGATATGATTTTAGTTTTTCAGCCAGAAGTTGAAAAACTATTGTTAGAGAAGTAAAGAAGAGAGCAGACAGAACTAGCAGATTCATTACCAAACATTGTGGAATGTGCTAAGTAAATAACAAACACACACAAGACAGAAACTTACGTTTTGGTCCAACTTGGACCATTTACAAAGTCACATTTGTGTATTGTTCCAGTCACGGTATTATGTCTTATTGGTTTTATAAAACAAATTTAAGGAGTAATAACAAGATCGGCAGACTACAAGACGTTGTAACTGCTAGACTAAGACTAAACTATAATTAACTACGGCAGTACGATTTGTAGAAGATTTTGTTTATATTATTAACCCAGAGAGTTAGTAGCACAGTGTAACGCAATAGTCAGTGCGTCTATGGGGACTCCCTGTCCCAAGTTTTGGGGGTTCCTTAAATCCTCTTGCTTCCCCCAGGAAGCGATCCACATATAATGTGAATTATGGGCACAGTAGTGTGAAGGATGGGCACAGTAGTGTGAAGGATGGGCACAGTGTGAAGGATGGACACAGTAGTGTGAATGACGAACACAGTGAAGCGTGAAATATCGAGCCGACCAGCAGCGTGAAGGATGACACAGAGCGCGAAATGACGGAAAACAGCAGTGTGAATGACGGATCACAGCAGCGTGAACGATGACAGCAGTCGAATGATGGACAACAGTAGTGCAAGGATTACAGAGTGGGATGACATCAGTAGCGAAGACGGACAACAGTAGTGCGAAGCCGACGGACACAGTAGTGAAGGATGGGACACAGAGTGTGAAGATGGACAACAGAGTGTGAAGGATGGATCACAGCTAGTGAAGGAGGAGCACAGAGTGTGAAGGATGGACACAGATGGAAGATGCACAGTGTGAAGAGACACAGTAGTGAGAGATGGACACAGTAGTGTGAAGGATGAGGCACAGTAGTGTGAAGGATGGCACAGTAGTGTGAAGGATGACACAGTAGGTGAAGGATTGGACAAGAAGTAGTGAATGACACAGTAGTGTGAAGATGACATAGTAGTGTGAGGATGGGCACAGTAGTGTGAATGATGGCACAGTAGTGGAAGGATGGGCAACAGTAGTGTGAAGGATGAGCACAGTAGTGTGAAGATGGACACAGTAGTGAAGGATGACACAGTAGTGTGAAGATGGCACAGAGTGGAAGGAGGGCAGCAGGTGAAGATGGACACAGAGTGTGAAGATGGACACAGTAGTGTGAAGATGACACAGAGTGTGGATGGACACAGTAGTGTGAAGGATGGCACAGTAGTGTGAAGGATGGACACAGAGTGTGAAGGATGGGCACAGTAGTGTGAAGGATGGATACAGTAGTGTGAAGGATGGGCACAGTAGTGTGAAGGATGAACACAGTAGTGTGAAGGATGGACACAGTAGTGTGAAGGATGGCACAGAGTGTGAAGGATGGACACAGTAGTGTGAAGATGGCACAGTAGGTGAAGGATGGATACAGAGTGGAGGAGGGCACAGTAGTGTGAGGATACACAGTAGTGTGAAGGATGGACACAGTAGTGTGAAGGATGGACACAGTAGTGAAGGAGAGCCACAGAGATGTGGAAGGATGGACACAGTAGTGTGAAGGATAGGCACAGTAGTGTGAAGGATGGGCACAGTGTGAAGGATGGACACAGTAGTGTGAAGGATGGGCACAGTAGTGTGAAGGATGGACACAGTAGTGTGAAGGATGGGCACAGTAGTGTGAAGGATGAACACAGTAATGTGAAGGATGGACACAGTAGTGTGAAGGATGGACACAGTAGTGTGAAGGATGGGCACAGTAGTGTGAAGGATGGACACAGTAGTGTGAAGGATGGGCACAGTAGTGTGAAGGATGAATACAGTAATGTGAAGGATGGGCACAGTAGTGTGAAGGATGGACACAGTAGTGTGAAGGATGGGCACAGTAGTGTGAAGGATGGACACAGTAGTGTGAAGGATGGACACAGTAGTGTGAAGGATGGACACAGTAGTGTGAAGGATGGACACAGTAGTGTGAAAGATGGACACATTAGTGTGAAGGATGGATATAGTAATGTGAAGGATGGGCACAGTAGTGTGAAGGATGGGCACAGTAGTGTGAAGGATGGACACAGTAGTGTGAAGGATGGACACAGTAGTGTGAAGGATGGACACAGTAGTGTGAAGGATGGGCACAGTAGGTGAAGGATGCACAAGTAGTGTGAAGGATGGACACAGTAGTGTGAAGGATGGACACAGTAGTGTGAAGGATGGACACAGTAGTGTGAAGGATGGACATAGTAGTGTGAAGGATGGGCACAGTAGTGTGAAGGATGGACACAGTAGTGTGAAGGATGGGCACAGTAGTGTGAAGGATGGATACAGTAGTGTGAAGGATGGGCACAATAGTGTGAAGGATGAACACAGTAGTGTGAAGGATGGACACAGTAGTGTGAAGGATGGACATAGTAGTGTGAAGGATGGGCACAGTAGTGTGAAGGATGGACACAGTAGTGTGAGGATGGGCACAGTAGGTGAAGGATGGTTTACAGTAGTGTGAAGGATGGGCACAGTAGTGTGAAGGATGAACACAGTAGTGTGAAGGATGGACACAGTAGTGTGAAGGATGGACACAGTAGTGTGAAGGATGGCCACAGTAGTGTGAAGGATGGACACAGTAGTGTGAAGGATGGACACAGTAGTGTGAAGGATGGGCACAGTAGTGTGAAGGATGGACACAGTAGTGTGAAGGATGAACACAGTAGTGTGAAGGATGGGCACAGAGACAGTGACACAATAGAATATTCTGTGTGTTTAGACTCGGTTATTTGCACAAACCTTCAAATAATCTATTCAGGAAATGGCAAATCATTTCAGTGTTAATGATAAGATATCTGAAATCTTGAGATAGTGTCTACACTACACCTGAGGCTAGGTGACAGTGTCTGCACTACACCTGAGGCTAGGTGATAGTGTCTACACTACACCTGAGGCTAGGTGACAGTGTCTGCACTACACCTGAGGCTAGGTGATAGTGTCTACACTACACCTGAGGCTAGGTATTAGTGTCTACACTACACCCGAGGCTAGGTGATAGAGTCTACACTACACCTGATGCTAGGTGATAGTGTCTACACTATACCTTATGCTAGGGGATAGTGTCTACACTATACCTGAGGCTAGGTGATAATGTCTACACTACACCTGAGGCTAGGTGACAGTGTCTGCACTACACTTGAGGCTAGGTATTAGTGTCTACACTACATCTGAGGCTAGGTGACAATGTCTACACTACACATGAGGCTAGGTAGTCCTGTCTACACTACACCTGAGGCTAGGGGATAGAGTCTACACTGCACCTGAGGCTAGGTATTAGTGTCTACACTACACCCGAGGCTAGGTGATAGTGTCTACACTACACCTGATGATAGGTGATAGTGTCTACACTATACCTGGTCACTATGCCTTGTCACGGACCGGGCCGCAGGGGCGTTGACCCCTGGAATTCTCTCCAGGTAGACTCCAGGTAGATACCTGAGGCTAGTTGATAGTGTCTACACTATACCTGAGGCTAGGTGATAGTGTCTTCACTATACCTGAGGCTAGGCGAGTGTCTACACTATACCTGAGGCTAGGCGATAGTGTCTACACTACACATGAGGCTAGGTGATAGTGTCTACACTACACCTGAGGCTAGGTATTAATGTCTACACTACATCTGAGGCTAGGTGACAGTGTCTACACTGCACCTGAGGCTAGGTATTACTGTCTACACTACACCTGAGGCTAGGTGATAGTGTGTACACTGCACCTGAGGCTAGGTATTAGTCGACACTACACCCGAGGCTAGGTGATAGTGTTTACACTATACCTGAGGATAGGTGATAGTGTCTACACTATACCTGAGGCTAGTTGATAGTGTCTACACTATACCTTAGGCTAGGTGATAGTGTCTACACTATACCTGAGGCTAGTTGATAGTGTCTACACTATACCTGAGGCTAGGTGATAGTGTCTTCACTATACCTGAGGCTAGGTGATAGTGTCTACACTATACCTGAGGCTAGGTGATAGTGTCTACTCTATACCTGATGCTAGGTGATAGTGTCTACACTATACCTGGGGTTAGGTGATAGTGTCGTGTGGGGTTCTTGACGATGGATTTGGTAATAACACAAACGCAGCTTGGTTGGTAACTTATATATTGGTGATAATGGGAGAGCACTCAGAGCCTCTGCCTGTCTACTCTCTGCTATCCTGACTTGAACTGAGGCTAGTGAGCGAGGAACGCTCACAGCATTCAAAGGGTGACCTCTGACATGGCTTGGTCAGCAGAAAGACTAGTAACGGACAGTGATCATGTGAAAGGCTTGTGACTCACTAACGGTTGGTAAGATTACTACTACTGAACTACTGCTGACAGCTCGGCCATGTTATGTATGGCGTCCTGACATACAGCTAATACAAACTAGAGGCGACAGGTGTACGGCTCTGGGCTGATTCTATACAATGTCAAAGTACACAACAGTTGAACATTATAACTATACATAAGGATATTATCAGGATGGAAATCAATATAATTCATCTTATTGTAATGCATTACAAGGTATGATATATCACAATTCATAGGAATCAGTATTCTCAATGGTGGAATAGTACAAGAGATAAAAAAAATGAGCGATCGATCTGTATTCATGTGATCTACGGATTCTGAGAAAATATATTTACAAAGAAGGAAGTGTTTAACAGAAACGGCAGATTCGGTGCACTCAAATCTTACTGTTAAATCTCAGAATTCGGAGAGAATGCGAAAAAAAAAATCTATAATAATACTAAGTTGATATTGTAGCAGACAATTGAAATACAAGTTAAACTATATTATTCATCTATACAGATTATTTACATTTATCCCCAACTCTGCTAGGGTGAGATTGACATATACAGAATGATTATCATCTCTGGGAGGATCAAACTCTGTTGCAATGGGTAACTCAATTTGTGGTTTAGGAAGATCTAAATTGGTATTTACAAATGATACTTGAGGATTTCTCAATACTTGTTGTGTACGCAGGGAATAACGACATTCAGGTTGATCATCTGATTGATCATTAAAGGTAGAGGGTACAGCATCAGGAAGATTGTCAGAGTCTGTCTCATTTGTCTGGTTGTCAGGGACCTCGTCCTCATCGCATACTAACTTCATATGATCTAAATGCGATTCTTTATACTGACCCGTACTGATTTCTCTAACCTTATACTTATTTCCATTAATATGTTCAACTACTCGATAAGGACCAACAAACTTTTGGTCGAGCTTAGGCATTGCAGATGTTTTGTTAAAGTTAGTCAGCATAACTCTCGAACCTATTTTAACTTTGGTCGGTTTTCTCGAGTATTAGTGACTTTTGTAAATTCTGCTGTTGCTTTATGAAGTGTTTCACGGATCCTTCTGAAAACACTGAGCTTGGTTGGTACGAGTTGCTATGAAATCATCAGGATTGTAATTTGATTTTGGATTAGAATATAACAACTCATAAGGCAAATGCTTATCGACACCATACAATGCATAATGTGGAGTGTCACCTATTGAAGCATTGTAAGCAGAATTTATTGCACACTGAACATCAGGTATAACTTCATCCCAGGTTGCACTATTGGGATTGATAGTGGCTCTCAAGACATCAAGTACTTTCTTATTAGTTCTTTCCACTAAGCAATTACTGGCAGGATGGTGAGGAACAATGGTCGATTTAGAGATCTTGTACAAAGTACACAAATTTTCAAAAATCTCATTACAGAATTCACCTCCATTATCTGTTACTAGGGACTTAGGAGTTCTTTCTTACTGAAGGAAAGAACAGGCTCGGTGGAGTGGATTGGACACTCTTCGGTTTGACATGGCTTGGTCAGCAGAAAGACTAGTAACGGACAGTGGTCACGTGAAAAGCTTGTGACTCACTAATGGTTGGTAAGATTACTACTACTGACAATAGTGTCTACACTACACCTGAAGCTACCTGGAGTTTACCTGGAGAGAGTTACAGGGGTCAACGCCCCCACAGCCCGGTCTGTGACCAGGCCTCATGGTGGATCAGGGCCTGATCATCCAAGCTGTTACTGCTGGCCACACGCAGTCCAAAGTACGAACCACAGCCTGGCTAGTCAGGTACCGACTTTAGGTGCCTGTCCAGTGCCTGCTTGAAGACAGCCAGAGGTCTATTGATAATCCCCCTTATGTAAGCTGGGAGGCAGTTGAACAGTCTTGGGCCCCTGACACTTATTGTGTTGTCTCTCATCGTGGCACCCCTGCTTTTTATTGGGGGGAAGTTGCATCGTCTGCCGAGTCTTTTGCTTTCATACGGAGTGATTTTCGTGTGCAAGTTTGGTACTAATCCCTCTAGGATTTTCCAAGTGTATACAATAATGTATCTCTCCCGCCTACGTCCTAGGGAGTACAGGTTTTGGAACTTCAAGCTAGGTGATAGTGTCTACACTACACCTGAGGCTAGATGACAGTGTCTACACTACACCTGAGGCTAGGTGACAGTGTTTACACTACACCTGAGGCTAGGTGACAGTGTCTACACTACACCTGAGGCTAGGTGACAGTGTCTACACTACACCTGAGGCTAGGTAAAAGAACTACTTTAATGATATGCTAAACTATCATGACACAACATTGTAAACACAGTCTACCATGACAACACTGACAACCTACAGTCCACCATGACAACAATGTCAACCTACAGTCTACCATGACAACACTGTTAACCTACAGTCTACCATGACAACACTGTCATCCTACAGTCTACCATGACAACACTGTCAACCTACAGTCTACCATGACAACACTGTCAACCTACAGTCTACCATGACAACACTGTCAACCTACAGTCTACCATGACAACACTGTCAACCTACAGTCTACCATGACAACACTGTCAACTTACAGTCTACCATGACAACACTGTCAACCCACTGTGTGCCATACCTGGAGTATACCTGGAGTGGGTTTCGGCGGTCAGCGCCCGTGCTGCCGGGTTTATAACCAGGCCTCGTGGTTGATCAGGGCATGATCAACCTGACTGTTACTGCTGGCCGCACCCGCACATAAACCGACGTACGAAGCACAGCCTGGCTGATCAAGTACTGACTTTAGGTGCCAGTCCAACGCCTTTTTGAAGACAGCCAGGGATCTATTGGTAATCCCCCTTATGTATGCTGGGAGGCAGTTGAACAGTCTTGGGCCCCTGACACTTATTGTGTTCTCTTAGTGTACTCGTGGAGCCCTGCTTTTCATTAGGGGGGATGTTGCATCTCCTGTCGAGTCTTTTGCTTTCGTAGGAGTCTACCTGGTCACAGACCGCGGCCCGGTCTGTGACCAGGCCTCCTGTTGGACCAGAGCCTGATCAACCAGGCTGTTACTGCTGGCCGCACGCAGTCCAACGTACGAACCACAGCCCGGCTGATCAGGTACCGACTTTAGGTGCCTGTCCAGTGCCTGCTTGAAGACAGCCAGGGTTTGTTGGTAATCCCCTGATGTATGCTGGGAGGCAGTTGAACAGTCTTGGGCCCCTGACACTTATTGTGTTGTCCCTCAACGTGCTAGTGGCACCCTGCTCTTCATTGGGGGATGTTACATCGCCTGCCGAGTCTTTTGCTTTCGTAGGGAGTGATTTTTGTGTGCAAGTTTGGTACTAATCCTCGAGAATTTTCCATGTGTATATAATAATGTATCTCTCCGCCTGCGTTCTAGAGAGTACAGGTTTAGGAACTTCAAGCGTTCCCAGTAATTGAGGTGGTTTATCGCACTTATGCGTGCGGTGAAGGTTCTCTGCACATTTTCAAGGTCAGCAATTTCACCCGCCTTGAAAGGTGCAGTTAGTGTGCAGCAATATTCCAGCCTAGATAGAACAAGCGACCTGTAAAGTGTCAACATGGGCTTGGCATCCCTGGTTTTGAAGGTTCTCATTATCCATCCTGTCATTTTTCGAGCAGATGCAATTGCTACATTGTTATGGTCCTTGATGGTGAGATCCTCTGACATGATCACTCCCAGGTCTTTGACATTAGTTTTTCGCTCTATTGGGTGGTTGGAATTAGTTTTGTACTCCGATGAGATTTTAATTTCTTCACGTTTTCCGTATCTGAGTAATTGAAATTTCTCATCATTGAACTTCATATTGTTTTCTGCAGCCCATTTAAAGATTTGGTTGATGTCTGCTTGGAGTCTTGCAGTGTCTTCAACGGTGGACACTGTCATACAGATTCGGGTGTCATCTGCAAAGGAAGACACAGCACTGTGGCTTATATCCCTGTCAATGTCTGATATGAGGATGAGGAATAGGATGGGAGCAAGTACTGTGCCTTGTGGAACAGAGCTTTTCACAGTAGCTGCCTCAGACTTTACTCTGTTGACTACTACTCTTTGTGTTCTACGTGTTAGGAAATTATAGATCCATCTACCAACTTTTCCTGTTATTCCTTTATCACGCATTTTGTGTGCTATTACACCATGGTCACACTTGTCAAAGGCTTTTGCAAAATCTGTGTATATAACATCTGCATTCTGTTTATCTTCTAGAGCATCCAGGACCTTGTCGTAGTGGTCCAGTAGTTGGGACAGACAGGAGCGGCCTGCTCTAAACCCATGCTGTCCTGGGTTGTGCAATTGATGGGTATCAAGATGGGTGGCGATCTTGCTTCTTAGAACCCTTTCAAAGATTTTTATGATATGGGACGTTAGCCCAATTGGTCTGTAGTTCTTTGCTATTGCTTTACTGCCCCCTTTGTGGAGGGAGTGATTTTTGTGTGCAGATTTAGGACTAGTCCCTCTAGGATTTTCCAAATGTATATTATCATGTATCTTTCTCGCCTGCTTTCCAGGGAATTCAAACCACAGGACTTCAACCGTTCTCAGTAATTTAGTTGCTTTATCGTACTTGTACGTGGTGTGAAAGTTCTCTGTATATTCTCCAGGTCTGCAATTTCGCCTGCCTTGAAAGGGGCCGTTAGTGTCCAACAATATTCCAGCCTAGAGAAAACAAGCAGTTTGAAGAGAATCATCATGGGCTTGGCATTTCAAGTTTTGAAGGTTCTCATTATCCATCCTATAATTTTCCTAGCAGATGTGGGAGATTAATTGTTGTGATCTTTGAAAGTGAGATTCTCTGACATTATCACTCCCAGGTCCTTCACATTAGTTTTTCGCCGTATTATGTGGTTAGAATTTGTTCTATACTCCGATACAGTTTTAATTTTCATATCAGAGCAATGTCTTCATTGAACTTCATATTGTTTTCTGCGGCCCATTTAAATATTTGGTTATGTCTGCTTGGAGACTTCCAGTGTTTTCCATGTCATGGAAAGGTGGACACGGTGCTGTAGCTTACATCTCTGTCTTTGTCAGATAAGAGGATGAGGAACACGATGGGAGGAGTACTGTGCCTTGTGGAACAGAGCTTTTCACTGTAGCCGCCTTTGACTTTACTCTGTTTACTATTACTCTTTGTGTTCTCTTTATCAGGAAGTTATATATCCATCTACCAATTTTCTTGTTATTCCTTTATCATTGTATAGGGAGCATCTCTCTCTTTCTAGTTTACACCTTCTCTTCTTTTTTTTTCTCAAAGGAACGTGCCTTGAGCATACCTCAAGTGCCACAGAATTATTTATTTTTAGGCAAAGGTTGGGATCCGTGTTGTTTAGCATATCTTCCTAGCTTATTTCATTTAGAACATGGTTGATTTGATCACCTCTGTATGTTTTTGTTACTGAAGTTGAATTTGGTGAAGGGACCCTCATAACTGATCACCTTATGCTGGTCAGAAGCCCTGCGCATACATGTCTGTACAACTATTATGTTTTGATCTGAGTATATTATCTTTGATACTGTTATATTTCGTATCAGATCATCATTGTTAGTGAAGATGAGGTCGAGTCTGCCATAACAATACTGTTAACACTCAGTCTACCATGAAACAATATTGTCAACACAATCTACCATGACACAACACTGTCAATACACAGTGTATCATGACACAACACTGTCGACACAGTTTACCATGACAAAGCACTGTCAACACAATCTACCATGACGCAACAATGTCGACACACAGTGGGTCCTTAGAGAAGGAGCAGAGACGCTGTGTGTGCCACTAGCCACAATTTTAAACACATCCCTTGAAACTGGGCAACTACCTGAGCTATGAAATACGGCAAATGTAGCCCCCATTTTTAAGAAAGGAGACAGAAACGAGGCACTAAACTATAGACCAGTGTCACTGACGTGTATAGTATGCAAAGTCATGGAGAAGATCATCAGGAGGAGAGTGGTGGAGGACCTGGACCGGAACAAGATTATAAACGACAACCAGCACGGATTCATGGAAGGCAAATCCTGTGTCACAAACTTACTGGAGTCTTATGACAAGGTAACAGAAGTAAGACTCGAGAGAGAGAGGTGGGTTGATTGCATTTTCTTGGACTGCAAGAAGGCCTTCGACACAGTTCCTCACAAGAGATTAGTGCAGAAGCTAGAGGATCAGGCACGTATAACAGGAAGGGCACTGGACAGGCTGGACGCGTGGTTCAGCAACTTTAACCCCGCCAAATGCAAATAATGAAGATCGGGGAAGGGCAAAAAAGACCGCAGACAGAGTATAGGCTAAGTAGTCAAAGACTGCACACCTCACTCAAGGAGAAAGATCTTGGGGTGAGTATAATACCGAGCACATCTCCGGAAGCACACATCAACCAGATAACTGCTGCAGCATATGGGCGCCTGGCAAACCTGAGAATAGCGTTCTGATAACTCAGTAAGGAATCGTTCAAGACTCTGTACACCGTGTACGTCAGGCCCATACTGGAGTATGCAGCACCAGTTTGGAACCCACACCTGGTCAAGCATGTCAAGAAATTAAAAAAAGTGCAAACATTTGCATCAAGGCTAGTTCCAGAGCTAAAGGGAATGTCCTACGAAGAAAGGTTAAAGGAAATCGGCCTGACGACACTGGAAGACAGGAGGGTTAGGGGAGACATGATAACGACATACAAAATACTGCGAGGAATAGATAAGGTGGACAGAGATAGGATGTTCCAGAGATGGGACACAGAAACAAGGGGTCACAATTGGAAGTTGAAGACTCAGATGAGTCAAAGGGATGTTAGGAAGTATTTCTTCAGTCATAGAGTTGTCAGGAAGTGGAATAGTCTGGCAAGTGATGTAGTGGAGGCAGGAACAATACATAGTTTTAAGACGAGGTATGATAAAGCTCATGGAGCAGGGAGAGAGAGGACCTAGTAGCGATCAGTGAAGAGGCGGGGCCAGGAGCTGAGTCTTGACCCCTGCAACCACAAATGGGTGAGTACACAACACTGTCAACACACAGTGTACCATAACACAACACTGTCAACACAATGTACCATAACATAACACTGTCAACATACAGTGTACCATAACATAACACTGTCAACACAGTGTACAATAACATAACACTGTCAACACACAGTGTACCATAACATAACAATGTCAACATACAGTGTACCATAACATAACACTTTTCAACATACAGTGTACCATAACACAACATTGTCAACACACAGTGTACAATAACATAACACTGTCAACACACAGTGTACCATAACACAACACTGTCAACACACAGTGTACCATAACACAACACTGTCAAGATACAGTGTACCATAGCACAACACTGTCAACATACAGTGTACCATAACATAACACTGTCAACATACAGTGTACCATAACACAACACTGTCAACATACAGTGTACCATAGCACAACACTGTCAACATACAGTGTACCATAACGCAACACTGTACCATAACACAACACTCAACACAGATAGTGACAGGTTGTTTCAGAGAGGGAACACAGAAACAAGGGGACACAACTGGAAGCTGAAGACTCAGGTGAGTCAAAGGGATGTCAGGAAACATTTCTTCAGCCACAGAGTAGTCAGGAAGTGGAATGGACTAGAGAAATATATAGTGGAGGCAGGAACCATACATAGTTTTAAGACAAGGTATGATAAAGCTCATGGAGCAGGGAGAGCAGAGACCCAGTAGCAGACAGCGAAGAGGCGGGGCCAGGAGCTGAGTCTCGACCCCTGCAACCACAATTAGGTGAGTACAATTAGGTGAGTACAGTGTACCATGACAGAACTCTGTCAACACACAGTGTACCATGACACAACACTGTCAACACACAGTGTACCATAACACAACACTGTCAACATACAGTGTACCATAACGCAACACTGTGTACCATAATGCAACACTGTACCATAACACAACACTGTCAACACACAGTGTACCATGACACAACACTGTCAACACACAGTGTACCATGACACAACACTGTCAACACACAGTGTACCATAACACAACACTGTCATCACACAGTGTAACATGACACAACACTGTCAACACAGTGTACCATACACAACACTGTCAACACAGTGTACCATGACACAACACTGTCAACACACAGTGTACCATAACAACACTGTCATCACAGTGTACCATAACACAACACTGTCAACACACAGTGTACCATAACACAACACTGTCAACACACAGTGTACCATAACACAACACTGTCAACACACAGTGTACCATGACACAACACTGTCAACACAGTGTACCATGACACAACACTGTCAACACACAGTGTACCATAACACAACACTGTCAACACACAGTGTGCCATAACACAACACTCAACACACAGTGTACCATGACACAACACTGTCAACACAGTGTACCATGACACAACACTGTCAACACACAGTGTACCATGACACAACACTGTCAACACACAGTGTACCATGACACAACACTGTCAACACACAGTGTACCATGACACAACACTGTCAACACACAGTGTACCATGACACAACACTGTCAACACACAGTGTACCATAACACAACACTGTCAACACACAGTGTACCATGACACAACACTGTCATCACACAGTGTACCATGACACAACACTGTCAACACACAGTGTACCATGACACAACACTGTCACACACAGTGTACCATGACACAACACTGTCAACACAGTGTACCATGACACAACACTGTCAACACAGTGTACCATGACACAACACTGTCAACACACAGTGTACCATGACACAACACTGTCAACACAGTGTACCATGACACAACACTGTCAACACACAGTGTACCATGACACAACACTGTCATCACACAGTGTACCATGACACAACACTGTCAACACACAGTGTACCATGACACAACACTGTCAACACACAGTGTACCATGACACAACACTGTCAACACACAGTGTACCATGACACAACACTTTTTCATCACACAGTTACCATAAATGCAACATACCAACAGCACACGCATCACCGTGTAATTTGATGAACACAACACGTCAACACACAGTGTTGCCATACTCAACACTGTCACAGTGTCCATACCAATCACTGTCAACACAGGTGTGACTCTCATAACTCAACACAGTGTTGGTCCTACCATATACTCAACACAGTGTGTCTCACTGATACTAACACGTACACGTGTGTCCCTCATGTATCACACAGTGTTGTGTCTCTCAGTATACTCAACACAGTGTTGTGTCTCTCATGTATACCAAACAGTGTTGTGTCTCCTCAGTATACTCAACACAGTGTTGTGTCTCCTCAGTATACTCAACACAGTGTTGTGTCTCCTCAGTATACTCAACACAGTGTTGTGTCTCCTCAGTATACTCAACACAGTGTTGTTCTCCTCAGATACTCAACACAGTGTTGTGTCTCCTCAGTAACTCAACACAGTGTTGTGCTCCTCATATACTCAACACAGTGTTGTGTCCCTCAGTATACTCAACACAGTGTTGTGTCTCCTCAGTATACTCAACACAGTGTTGTGTCTCCTCAGTATACTCAACACAGTGTTGTGTCTCCTCAGTATACTCAACACAGTGTTGTGTCTCCTCAGTATACTCAACACAGTGTTGTGTCTCCTCAGTATACTCAACACAGTGTTGTTCTCCTCAGTATACTCAACACAGTGTTGTGTCTCCTCAGTATACTCCAACACAGTGTGTGTCTCCTCAGTATACTCACACAGTGTTGTGTCTCCTCAGTATACTCAACACAGTGTTGTGTCTCTCAGTATACTCAACACAGTGTTGTGTCTCCTCAGATACTCAACACAGTGTTGTGTCTCCTCAGTATACTCAACACAGTGTTGTGTCTCTCAGTATACTCAACACAGTGTTGTGTCTCCTCAGTATACTCAACACAGTGTTGTGTCTCCTCAGTATACTCAACACAGTGTTGTGTCTCCTGCAGTATACTCAACACAGTGTTGTCTCTCCTCAGTATACTCAACACAGTGTTGTGTCTCCTCACGTATACTCAACACAGTGTTGTGTCTCCTCAGTATACTCACACAGTGTTGTGCTCCTCAGTATACTCAACACAGTGTTGTGTCTCCTCAGTATACTCAACACAGTGTTGTGCTCCTCAGTATACTCAACACAGTGTGTGTCTCCTCAGTATACTCAACACAGTGTCTCAGTGTCTCCTCAGTACATACTCAACACAGTGTTGTGTCTCCTCAGTATACTCAACACAGTGTTGTGTCTCCTCAGTATCTCAACACAGTGTTGTGTCTCCTCAGTATACTCAACACAGTGTTGTGTCTCCTCAGTATACTCAACACAGTGTTGTGTCTCCTGCAGTATACTCAACACAGTGTTGTTCTCCTCAGTATACTCAACACAGTGTTGTGTCTCCTCAGTATACTCAACACAGTGTTGTGTCTCCTCAGTATACTCAACACAGTGTTGTGTCTCCTCAGTATACTCAACACAGTGTTGTGTCTCCTCAGTATACTCAACACAGTGTTGTTCTCCTCAGTATACTCAACACAGTGTTGTGTCTCCTCAGTATACTCAACACAGTGTTGTTCCTCAGTATACTCACACAGTGTTGTGTCTCCTCAGTATACTCAACACAGTGTTGTCTCCTCAGTATACTCAACACAGTGTTGTGTCTCCTCAGTATACTCAACACAGTGTTGTGTCTCCTCAGTATACTCAACACAGTGTTGTGTCTCCTCAGTATACTCAACACAGTGTTGTCTCCTCAGTATACTCAACACAGTGTTGTGTCTCCTCAGTATACTCAACACAGTGTTGTGTCTCCTCAGTATACTCAACACAGTGTTGTCTCCTCAGTATACTCAACACAGTGTGTTGTGTCTCCTCAGTATACTCAACACAGTGTTGTGTCTCCTCAGTATACTCAACACAGTGTTGTGTCTCCTCAGTATACTCAACACAGTGTTGTGTCTCCTCAGTATACTCAACACAGTGTTGTGTCTCCTCAGTATACTCAACACAGTGTTGTGTCTCCTCAGTATACTCAACACAGTGTTGTGTCTCCTCAGTATACTCAACACAGTGTTGTCTCCTCAGTATACTCAACACAGTGTTGTCTCCTCAGTATACTCAACACAGTGTTGTGTCTCCTCAGTATACTCAACACAGTGTTGTCTCCTCAGTATACTCAACACAGGTCAGTAACAACCTGTTGTCTCCTCAGTATACTCAACACAGTGTTGTGTCTCCTCAGTATACTCAACACAGTGTTGTCTCCGTCAGGTAAACTCAACACAGTGTTGTGTCTCCTCAGTATACTCAACACAGTGTTGTCTCCTCAGTATACTCAACAGAGTGTTGTGTCTCCTCAGTATACTCAACACAGTGTTGTGTCTCCTCAGTATACTCAACACAGTGTTGTGCTCCTCAGTATACTCAACACAGTGTTGTGTCTTCTCAGTATACTCAACACAGTGTTGTCTCTCAGTATACTCAACACAGTGTTGTGTCTCCTCAGTATACTCAACACAGTGTTGTCTCCTCAGTATACTCAACACAGTGTTGTGTCTCCTCAGTATACTCAACACAGTGTTGTGTCTCCTCAGTATACTCAACACAGTGTTGTGTCTCCTCAGTATACTCAACACAGTGTTGTGTCTCCTCAGTATACTCAACACAGTGTTGTGTCTCCTCAGCATACTCAACACAGTGTTGTGTCTCCTCAGTATACTCAACACAGTGTTGTGTCTCCTCAGTATACTCAACACAGTGTTGTGTCTCCTCAGTATACTCAACACAGTGTTGTGTCTCCTCAGTATACTCAACACACAGTGTTATTCATCAGTATCCTACAATCAATAATTCTCATGTTTACTTAAGGCACCTAAAGTCAGTACCTGACCGGCAGTAACAGCCTGGTTGATCAGTCCCTGATCCACCATGAGGTCTGGTCTCAGACCGAGCCGCGGGGGCGTTGACCCCCGAAACCCTATACAGGTAAACTCCAGGTAAGGTGTCAGTATAAAGACTTGAGGCAACTGTTTGTCTCGTAGTGACACCTGGTGTCTCCACCCTCAACTGTGTGATATATTATAATGTTAAGGCAAGTAACATGACTGTACTGTCATGCTGCACCACGCACGATGACTGTACTGTCATGCTGCATCACGCACGATGACTGTACTGTCATGCTGCATCACGCACGATGACTGTACTGTCATGCTGCATCACGCACGATGACTGTACTGTCATGCTGCATCACGCACGATGACTGTACTGTCATGCTGCATCACGCACGATGACTGTACTGTCATGCTGCATCACGCACGATGACTGTACTGTCATGCTGCATCACGCACGATGACTGTACTGTCATGCTGCATCACGCACGATGACTGTACTGTCATGCTGCATCACGCACGATGACTGTACTGTCATGCTGCATCACGCACGATGACTGTACTGTCATGCGCATCACGACGATGACTGTACTGTCATGCTGCATCACGCACGATGACTGTACTGTCATGCTGCATCACGCACGATGACTGTACTGTCATGCTGCACACGCACGATGACTGTACTGTCATGCTGCACCACGCACGATGACTGTACTGTCATGCTGCATCACGCACGATGACTGTACTGTCATGCTGCATCACGCACGATGACTGTACTGTCATGCTGCATCACGCACGATGACTGTACTGTCATGCTGCACCACGCACGATGACTGTACTGTCATGCTGCACCACGCACGATAACTGTACTGTCATGCTGCACCACGCACGATGACTGTACTGTCATGCTGCATCACGCACGATGACTGTACTGTCATGCTGCATCACGCACGATGACTGTACTGTCATGCTGCACACGCACGATGACTGTACTGTCATGCTGCATCATGCACGATGACTGTACTGTCATGCTGCACACGCACGATGACTGTACTGTCATGCTGCATCACGCACGATGACTGTACTGTCATGCTGCACCACGCACGATGACTGTACTGTCATGCTGAATCACGCACGATGACTGTACTGTCATGCTCATCACCGATGACTGTACTGTCATGCTGCACCACGCACGATGACTGTACTGTCATGCTGCATCACGCACGATGACTGTACTGTCATGCAGCACCACGTAGGATGACTGTACTGTCATGCTGCATCACGCACGATGACATTACTGTCATGCTGCATCACGCACGATGACTGTACTGTCATGCTGCATCACGCACGATGACTGTACTGTCATGCTGCACCACGCACGATGACTGTACTGTCATGCTGCATCACGCACGATGACTGTACTGTCATGCTGCATCACGCCGATGACTTACAGTCATGTACCGCGTGCTGTACTGTCATGCATCACGCACGATGACTGTATGTCATGCGCACACGAGGATGACTGTACTGTCATGCTGCATCACGCACGATGACTGTACTGTCATGCTGCATCACGCACGATGACTGTACTGTCATGCTGCATCACGCACGATGACTGTACTGTCATGCTGCACCACGCACGATGACTGTACTGTCATGCTGCATCACGCACGATGACTGTACTGTCATGCTGCATCACGCACGATGACTGTACTGTCATGCTGCATCACGCACGATGACTGTACTGTCATGCTGCACCACGCACGATGACTGTACTGTCATGCTGCATCACGCACGATGACTGTACTGTCATGCTGCACCACGCACGATGACTGTACTGTCATGCTGCACCACGTAGGATAACTGTACTGTCATGCTGCATCACGCACGATGACTGTACTGTCATGCTGCATCACGCACGATGACTGTACTGTCATGCTGCATCACGCACGATGACTGTACTGTCATGCTGCATCACGCACGATGACTGTACTGTCATGCTGCATCACGCACGATGACTGTACTGTCATGCTGCACCACGCCGATGACTGTACTGTCATCTGCCACGGATACTATGTCATCACGATGATGACTGTACTGTCATGCTGCACCACGTAGGATAACTGTACTGTCATGCTGCATCACGCACGATGACTGTACTGTCATGCTGCATCACGCACGATTACTGTACTGTCATGCTGCACACCACGATGACTGTACTGTCATGCTGCACCACGCACGATGACTGTACTGTCATGCTGCACACGCACGATGACTGTACTGTCATGCTGCACCACGCACGATTACTGTACTGTCATGCTGCACCACGCACGATGACTGTACTGGCATGCTGCACCACGCACGATTACTGTACTGTCATGCTGCATCACGCACGATGACTGTACTGTCATGCTCATCACGCAGATGACTGTACTGTCATGTGCATCACGCACGATGACTGTACTGTCATGCTGCACCACGCACGATGACTGTACTGTCATGCTGCATCACGCACGATGACTGTACTGTCATGCTGCACCACGCACGATGACTGTACTGGCATGCTGCATCACGCACGATGACTGTACTGTCATGCTGCATCACGCACGATTACTGTACTGGCATGCTGCATCACGCACGATGACTGTACTGTCATGCTGCACCACGTACGATGACTGTACTGGCATGCTGCATCACGCACGATTACTGTACTGGCATGCTGCATCACGCACGATTACTGTACTGGCATGCTGCACCACGCACGATTACTGTACTGGCATGCTGCACCACGCACGATGACTGTACTGGCATGCTGCATCACGCACGATTACTGTACTGTCATGCTGCACCACGCACGATGACTGTACTGGCATGCTGCATCACGCACGATTACTGTACTGGCATGCTGCATCACGCACGATGACTGTACTGGCATGCTGCATCACGCACGATTACTGTACTGGCATGCTGCATCACGCACGATGACTGTACTGTCATGCTGCATCACGCACAATTACTGTACTGTCATGCTGCACCACGCACGATTACTGTACTGTCATGCTGCACCACGCACGATGACTGTACTGTCATGCTGCACCACGTACGATGACTGTACTGGCATGCTGCATCACGCACGATTACTGTACTGGCATGCTGCATCACGCACGATGACTGTACTGTCATGCTGCATCACGCACAATTACTGTACTGTCATGCTGCACCACGCACGATTACTGTACTGGCATGCTGCACCACGCACGATTACTGTACTGGCATGCTGCACCACGCACGATTACTGTACTGTCATTACGTATTATGACTGTACTGTCATTACGAATTATGACTGTACTGTCATGCTGCATCACGCAGGATGACTGTGCTGTCATGCTGCACAAAACAAAATGGCTTTCCTGTCCCACTATCATGCAATTGAAAGTTGAAGACTCAGATGAGTCAAAGAGATGTTAGGAAGTATTTCTTTAGTCACAGAGTTTTCAGGAAGTGGAATACTCTGGCAAGTGATGTAGTGAAGGCAGGAACCGTACATAGTTTTAAGACGAGGTATGATAAAGCTCATGGAGCAGGGAGAGAGAGGACCTAGTAGCGATCAGTCAAGAGGCGGGGCCAGGAGCTAAGTCTCGACCCCTGCAACCACAAATAGGTGAGTACACATAAATATAACATTTCTCTTTGGATACATTAACAATTTTTACAAAATCAACCTTCCAGGTCCCTCCAGAAATTCTACCCAGACTCTATGTACTCACCTAATTGTACTCAAGTAGTTGTGGTTGCAGGGGTTGAGTCATAGCTCCTGGCCCCGCCTCTTCACTGGTGTGTGTGTGTTCCCTCAGTCTTTATATACTCTGTTTTATACAGTAATTCAGGTGTTGTGGGACACAGCGTCACCTTGTTACCACTGAGTCAGCTGAGGGGGTCCCCGTGGGTATGATATCTACCCTATTCTGTAAATAACAACAACAACAACAACAACAACAAATTTTATTTCATTGCAGATTACATGGGTATCGGAAGTTACAATGTAAATTGAGTGCAAGGAGAGCCACTGACATGCCATGGCATTAGGGGCAGCTTATTCTAGTCCTTAAAAACTATGTACTTAATATTAGAGAAATTTATTGAGTTTATTCTAGTTAAAAATTATTTTCAAAATTACAATATGATGAACATGATTGAACCACGGAACGGATGGGGTTTGAACCCGTGGCGAGCGAGTCCTACAACTCCAGGCTTTGAAGGGACTTGAGCTAGAGTTCGCCACAGCCACGCTGGTGGAAGATTCATCTGTAAAGCTTGCATTGTGGTCACAGTGGAGGCCCATGCTAATCTCCCTGTGGTGTATAGAAATATACCTAACTGAATGAATCTTATTAGATCCAGTTGGCCGAGTGCTTTACGCAGTCTTGCAATTTTACGATATACTCGCCATGGGTTCAAACTCCATCCGTTCCCTGGTTAGTCTACCTTAAGTTACTCGTTAGTTTTACGTGGTGGGTCATTTGAGTACTGAGAAAAATAATAACAATAATTATAATTTCTACAAGTACATGTACAAGGTATACAGACCATAGCTGACATCAATGTCGTACTACTACGTATATATATCTGGGTTCGATTCCCAGCGAGGGTAGAAACATTGGGCGTGTTTCTTTACACCGGTTGTCTATGTTCACCCATCCGTAAAATGGGTATCTGGGTGTTAGTGGACTGGTGTGGGTCGCATCCTGGGGAGAAAACTGACCTAATTTGCCCGAAATGCTCAGCATAACAAGGGGCTTTCTATATAGTAGTATGTCATTGATGTCAGCTATGGTCTGTATACGTGTTACGTGTTGCGTACGTGTTGGGTAAGAGTTCAACAAACACTTAAGGGGCACCTAAGTTCCCCTGTCTTCTAATAACACGTTCATTTTTTCACTATAATCTACCTTGTCCATAATTACTATCGTATTTGCTTTGTCTCTTTCGTAAGGTGAAGTCCAGGATCTTTCCTTAATTCATGGTATAACTTAACAAATCTTTGAGGACAATTGTTGTTGTAGAGGTGTCTTTTTGAGGTTGTATGCTAATGTTGTCAGGATTGGCAATAGCCAAATATCCTTTTTCCGAACATCATTCAGATTTTCATCCCCGGGATGAGAGGCTGGTACAGTAAACCCATCAGTCAGATCTCTCCTTTTAGAGGACTTGCACAACTGTTTCAACTTCTGACACTTAAAGTCAATATTAAATGCTTTGGATCCATGTTGGATTTTTGTTTCAGAAATCCTGAGCTTACGTGTGTAACGCCCCATCATCCTGGAACAAGATCGTCATGGCATCACAAAGCTGATCGCTACGGTCAAGTCAGCGTCTAATAACAACTGTTGTATTAACTCAGCAATAGTCTTGATAATATCAGTAAATCGGATGGGTTCAGTAATGTTCTTAGCTGTTATTTTGTGGCTATAAAACATCACGGATTCATTAACTTGCTTTAACTTTAAAAAATAATCTCTGTCCCCAAAGTGGTTAGTGAGAAGTACCCTAACCTCTCGGTTTCTGACACTAGACCTACCTTCATTGTTTTTTTAAATCAAGAGAAGTATTCATAGAGCCCCTGACATAAATGAATTCACATCCCTCACTGTTTTCAAGACCAGTCTCAGTGTTATTATGCTCATCCAAGCTTTTTGTTTTCAATTGATTCTTCGTTATCGTACACTTGTGCACGTTCATGCACAAGTATGTATTGAGGCAGCCTTTATGGCAATATAAGTCTGCTCCGAACACTGTGTTTATATCCTGTAAATCACAAGTTTTGTTATAAACTTCATCTCGCATGAATAAACTCGTCTCCAAGAATTTTTCAGCTGTTTCCGAAATGCCATATTTCTTATAGTTTGCCTTGTGCTTCACAGAGCCAGGGATTACACGCCTCTTATTGTAAAATTCACACTGATGAGTTGTGTGGCCAGGGAGTGCTGTTTGGTGCAACATTACATTGAAACAGACGTTAACTCTCGGCAAAACCATTGTTCGACGCTGACAAGTGTTTTCTTTAATGTATAAGTCTTGTAACATTTGTTGTTGATATGATAAATAAAATCGCCATCTGCTATCAACCTAAGTCTCATGTTAACTATATCACCCCTGATCAGTGCTGCTCCCGCAGGCACTTCCGCTCATTATCAGTACCTGAAGTTGACTTGAAGTATGATCTCTGGCAGATAATGTACTTAGTGATGCCTCAGAATCTGCTGCAAGCTTCACATAGTGATGCCTCAGAATCTGCTGCAAGCTTCACATAGTGATGCCTCAGAATCTGCTGCAAGCTTCACATAGTGATGCTTCAGAATCTGCTGCAAGATTCACATAGTGATGCCTCAGAATCTGCTGCAAGCTTCACATAGTGATGCTTCAGAATCTGCTGCAAGCTTCACATAGTGATGCTTCAGAATCTGCTGCAAGCTTCACATAGTGATGCTTCAGAATCTGCTGCAAGATTCACATAGTGATGCCTCAGAATCTGCTGCAAGCTTCACATATTGATGCTTCAGAATCTGCTGCAAGCTTCACATAGTGATGCCTCAGAATCTGCTGCAAGCTTCACATAGTGATGCCTCAGAATCTGCTGCAAGATTCACATAGTGATGCCTCAGAATCTGCTGCAAGATTCACATAGTGATGCTTCAGAATCTGCTGCAAGATTCACATAGTGATGCTTCAGAATCTGCTGCAAGATTCACATAGTGATGCTTCAGAATCTGCTGCAAGATTCACATAGTGATGCTTCAGAATCTGCTGCAAGCTTCACATAGTGATGCTTCAGAATCTGCTGCAAGCTTCACATAGTGATGCTTCAATCCTGCAAGCTTCAATAGTGATGCTTCGATCTGCTCAAGCTTCACATAGTGATGCTTCAGAATCTGCTGCAAGCTTCACATAGTGATGCTTCAGAATCTGCTGCAAGCTTCACATAGTGATGCTTCAGAATCTGCTGCAAGCTTCACATAGTGATGCCTCAGAATCTGCTGCAAGCTTCACATAGTGATGCCTCAGAATCTGCTGCAAGCTTCACATAGTGATGCCTCAGAATCTGCTGCAAGCTTCACATAGTGATGCCTCAGAATCTGCTGCAAGCTTCACATAGTGATGCCTCAGAATCTGCTGCAAGCTTCACATAGTGATGCCTCAGAATCTGCTGCAAGCTTCACATAGTGATGCCTCAGAATCTGCTGCAAGATTCACAGCTTGTGTTGATATACCACTTGACAGGCTAACACGTAAGATAAAAATTCTGTCACTGAAACGAAATTGGTCAAAGGATCAGTCATATTGAAAATAAGGTAATTTACAATTCTTACTACAAGACTCATTGAATGTTAGATGCGCCGTAGTGCATATTAATTTAGTTGTTTATTTATCTTAAGAATTCTTGGCTTTTAAAAGGGTTAAATATGCGTTATGTGTCAACCAATAAGCATCTTCCGCAGGGGTGTTAAATAATAGCCTAATATTTATGATTTTTTCACCTAATTATCATTGAAATGAAATTATATAATTTCCTTTTATAGAGGTCAGTAAAGCAAACATTATATGAGGTCAACCATGTTTCTAATATTGCTATTTCAAGTCCCGTACCACTAAATATTGGAGCCAAAAATTCTGTGGCGACCATGAGAAGAGATACCATACTGTGACTCACTGCCTCGTTAGTGGATGTCTACCCTGGTTTTTCTCATCACTTTAATGACCCGCTACATAAAACTAAAGAGTAATTTAGGGTAGATTCATGTGCAAGGTAACATCTCTTAGCTGATGGGCTATATTTCTATCAACGTGGAACAACTTGAAGCCTTGAATGTGGCACTGCAGGCACGTTTCGAGTCTTCAAATTTTACCACAACTCAATTACCGCAAAAACATCGTTTCGCACACATGCAAATTATCTCAACGCGTCCATCTTGTTTCTAGAACTTTGACTATTTGTGTAATACATACTGAGAAGCCCCCTCCTCAGTTTCCACCATAAACGCATCGTCTGTCAAAGACCTCACTAAGAAACGCAGCCCCACACCTCTAACTTCCACAGCGGGCATCTACGCCATCCCCTGTGGATACTGTCCAAAGAAATATGTAGGGGAAACAGGCAGAAATCTTTCGGTCCGCCTGAGCGAGCATCGAAACGCCAGCAACAGAGACGATTTAGGTACGCCTGTGTCCACAGAGACTCCACTGGACATTTGATGAATTGGGATGACGCACAGTTCGTCCTCACCTAAAAAGACCTTACACACCGACGATGTCTGGAAGCCTCGCTAATCGCCGTCACCGACACCATAGAACATAATAATGGAAACTACAAAATATCTAAAACATTAGCATACATGAAACTCAACCAGGCAAAGCACCACCTACAAACAACACGGGAGTCACGTGATCACATTGTCTACCTGTCCTCATCCCTATTGGCATTCTTCAGGTCACTGTGTCACTCACACCTCACTCTCCGCATGTATATACTGTCTTTTTAACCTCTATATGTTAGAAGTAATCAAGGTCTAAGGACCGAAACGTTTTCTAATAAATATGTCCTAGTGTTTGCTTACGTGTCTTTCTAAACCATTAGTGTTCTTATCTTCAGTGGTGAAGTTTGGTGTGTGATCCTTCCTCTTGCCAATGTCCGTGGCCTTTGCTAAGTTGGTCATCTTGCATTCGTCTTGAAGCACGGCAGAGTTGTTAGTAGTTTCCAACTCTCCTTCCTTCTCATTTTGAGATTTTTTCCCTTCCTGTCCACCACTGCCCAGCTTCCTTCATTGTCCTGAGAATTCACCTCAGGAGGATTGCTACAGATCCTCTTATTTCCCTCAGTCGGTCACTGTATCTCCCTCTTAGCTTCCTCCAGCTCTTCCTTCACCTGGTGGTACGGCCGAAAAGACATCACTCGTTCCGTTTGCACACAACTAACTAGTACGTCCTCGTACAATACAGGTCAGCTTGCAACTGATGATACAGGTCAGCTTGCAACTGATGATACAGGTCAGCTTGCAACTGATGATACAGGTCAGCTTGCAACTGATGATACAGGTCAGCTTGCAACTAATGATACAGGTCAGCTTGCAACTGATGATACAGGTCAGCTTGCAACTGATGATACAGGTCAGCTTGCAACTGATGATACAGGTCAGCTTGCAACTAATGATACAGGTCAGCTTGCAACTGATGATACAGGTCAGCTTGCAACTAATGATACAGGTCAGCTTGCAACTGATGATACAGGTCAGCTTGCAACTGATGATACAGGTCAGCTAAACTGATGATACAAGTCGATTCAACTGATGATACAGGTCAGCTCAACTGATGGTACAGATCAGCTCAACTGATGATACAGGTCAGCTCAACTGATGATACAGATCAGCTCAACTGATGATACAGATCAGCTCAACTGATGATACAGATCAGCTCAACTGATGATACAGGTCAGCTCAACTGATGATACAGGTCAGCTCAATTGATGATACAGATCAGCTCAACTGATGATACAGGTCAGCTCAACTGATGATATAGATCAGCTCAACTGATGATACAGATCAGCTCAACTGATGATACAGGTCAGCTTGCAACTGATGATACAGGTCAGCTAAACTGATGATACAAGTCGATTCAACTGATGATACAGGTCAGCTCAACTGATGATACAGATCAGCTCAACTGATGATACAGGTCAGCTCAACTGATGATACAGATCAGCTCACCTAATGATACAGATCAGCTCAACTGATGATACAGGTCAGCTCAACTGATGATACAGGTCAGATGGCAACTGAAGCTAAAAGCTTGGGTAGCTTTAAAAATGAATTAGATTAACATGTGAGTGAGAAGGGTTGCATTTGAGTAAGACCTGCCTAGCATTGGTTGATAGGGCTATTGAAGCTAATTCCTTATATAGCTTTGCAATTAGCTTGGACAGATATGTGGATGAGAAAGATTGGGTTTGAGGACTTGCCAAGTGTTGGTCAGTGGGCCTGCAGCAGTGCTCCTTCATTCTTATCCTAAGTTGTTGTCTAAATCTTCCTCTGAATCTATTATTCGGGCTATTTTAGTGTCGCCAACGAATTTGCTCATATCACCAACAAGATGAGGCACTAGATACATATGCAGCGCTTCTTGTGATAATAATAATAATAATAATAATAATAATAATAATAATAATAATAATAATATGCAGCACCTGGGTATCTTTATTAGAAGAGGTTTCACCAACCAGTGGCTTCATCAGTTCAATATAGAGAGAATATGTGAAGAGAGTAGAAGATGAAGTAATGTGGTATTATCTCTGTTTGAACTGAGAACTCCTCTTTAAATAGTGTTGAGCACCTCACAGACTTCCATGTGTTTATTGTTAACGCTCCTCCTTCCTTCTTTAGTTAAATTACCTATTTATTTATTGTCGTCTTTCTTCTGAGGTGTGTGTGAGGCACCACTATGACCCCGCCTCCTCCTGCTTCGCCTCACCTGACTACAGTATATAAGCCACTTCTATGGCTCTATGCTGTACTTTCTACAAGATTGATGGACTGAACACATCTACTCCAGGCCGAGGGACTGATTACCTCAAACTCCTCCTCTCCTTACACCTTTCTACTTTGTATTGGACTGATGAAGCCACTGTGTGGCGAAACGTTTCCACAATAAAGATACCCAAGTGTTGCATATGTGTCTAATTTATAACTTGTCGGTTCTCTGAACCATTCATCTACATACATATTTTTTTTTAAATAACCATTTCTGTTATCCTACCCTTTGAGCAGTGAGGCTTCTTGCTCCTCATCTAATTTGTTCTTCAGATCAACTTGTGAGTGTGTACTCACTCATATGTATTCAACTATATGTAATTGCAGGGATCGAGTTTCAGCTCCTGGCCCCGTCTCTTCGCTGGTCGTTACTAGGTTCACTCCTTGGCTTCGAAAGCCTTATCATACCTTTTCTTAAAACTATGTATGGATCCTACCTCGTACCCTTTCTTAAAGCTATGTGTGGATCCTACCTCGTACCCTTTCTTGAAGCTATGTGTGGATCCTACCTCACGTCATTCTCCAGGAGGTTCCACTTCCTAGCCACTCTAAGGCTGAGGAAATATTTCGTCCCTATGACTCATCTGATATTTGAACAATGTGTACTTATTCAGTCAGTCAGTTTCTCAGTATTTTGTAAGTTTATATCACATCACCAATAGTCCTTCTGTCCTCCAGTGTCATCAAATTGAGTTCCCTTAACCTCTCCTTATATGACATTCATCTTAGCCCCGGGACTAGTATCGTTGCAAACCTCTGTACTTTCTCTAATTTCTTGATATGTTTGACCAGGTGTTGGTTCCATACTGGTGCTGCATACTCCAGTATGGGTCTGACGTGGTTTATAGCGTTAGATGTCTGAAAGCTAGTCTTAGATTTGCTGCAGCAGTTATCTGGATGATATGCGCCTCAGGAACTATGTTTGGTACAATGCTTGGCCCAAGGGCCTCCTCCATGAGGAGCCTGTACTCCGTCTGTGGTCTTCTCTGCCCTTCTCCCACCTTCGTAACATTGCATTTGCTGGAGTTAAACACCAGTAGCCACTTACCAGATCCATTTGTAGCCTTCCCTGGTCCACGTTTATTTTTTCTCCTCATTACTTTCGCATCATCTGCAAACAGGGATACCTGTGACATTATCCCTTCCGTTATATTTTTCACGTATACCAGAAACAGCACCAGTCCTGCTACTGATCCTTGTGGAACCCCACTTGTAACATGCTTCTATTCCGACTCCTCTTCACGAACAATCACTCGTTGTTACCTTCCTGTCAGGTATGCCTTAATCCACTAGTGCTTTCCCTGTTATTCCTGCCTGCTCTTCGACCTTTTGTACCAGTCTCTTGTGATACTATGTCAAAAGCCTTCCTATAGTCCAAGAAGATAGAATATATCCATCCCTCTCTCTCCTTCCATACATCTTTTACCTTGTGGTAGAACTCCGGTATGTTTGCGACACAGGATTTTCCATCCATAAAGCCGTGCTGGTTGTCATCGATTAACCCACTCATTTTTAGTTGCCCCATCACTCTTCTGATAATCTTCTCTATAACTTTACATAATATACATGTCAGTGGCACTGGTCTGTAATTTAACGCTACCTATCTGTCTTCTTTCTTAAAAATTCGGACTACATTTTCTGTCTTCCACACCTCCGGCAGTTGCCCAATGTGGATAGACTTGTTGAAGTTCGTTGTAAGTGGTACATACAGTGCCTCTACTCTCTCTCTCAGGACCCACGGAGAGATATTATCTGGTCCCACTGCCTTTGAGGTATCTTGCTTCACCTCCTCCCCAGTTGTATATAGTATTGTGTCCAATGCTAGCTGGCGCACTCTGCTGGTACGGTTTGCTGGTAGTCTTCCTGTCTTCTCTGAGGATACCTCTCTAAGTCTCTCGTTGAGCTCCTGCAGACTTTCTGGCCAGTCCTTGTGAGTTCCTTCCTTCACCATGAATACCTTTTTCTTGGTTGTCTTCCTCTTGATATATCTATATACAAATTTGGGTCGGATTTGACTTTCGAGTCACTACCAACACTGTTACTACCAACACTGTTACTACCTACACTGTTACCACCAATACTGTTACTACCAACACTGTTACCACCAACTCTGTTGCCATTCACCACTGCCATAGCCACCATCAACATTGTTATCCCCAACACTGTCTCCGCCACCAATAGTGTCAGGCCTTGATCCACTTGGAAACCTGGTCGAGGATCAAGATTCAAAATGCTTTATTTCTCTGTAAAAAATTACATGATCGGGGCCCCGGGGGGCATTGATCCCCGGAACAACCTCCAGATAGACCTTCAACTCTATCACCAGCAGAGGTAACACTACTAACAGTGTCACCACCAGTACTCACCACCGACATTGTTACCAACAATACTCTCACTATCAACAACGTCACAGCCAACACTGTCATCACCAACATTGTTTTCAGTAACAACACCTTCACCATCATTCTCCAACAACAGTGTCCTCCAACCCTGTATGTTTTCCTTTCTCCCCCAGGGTGTTGAGAGTGATGTAGAGGATGTGAGGAGCGTGTGGACGGTTGAGGGGGACGAGGCTCCCCGCAACACTGGTCTCTCCAACACTAGCCCCACCACTACACCTTTAGAGGGGCCCCCCACCCAACACCCAGACACCACTGACTCATGCTTCAACCTGCACGATGTTTCTCTTAAAGGTAAGGCACTGTAGAGTGTGCGGGTGTTGCAGACAGTGTATACCTGGAGTATACCTGGAGAGGGTTTCGGGGATCAACGCCCCCGCGGCCCGGTCTGTGAGTGGGGGTGTCGCAGACAGTGTAGGGGTGTCGCAGACAGTGTAGGGGTGTCGTAGACAGTGTAGGGGTGTCGCAGACAGTGTAGGGGTATCGCAGACAATGTAGGGGTGTCGCAGACAATGTAGGGGTGTCGCAGACAGTGTAGGGGTATCGCAGACAGTGTAGGGGTATCGCAGACAGTGTGGAGGTGTCGCAGACAGTGTGGGGGTATCGCAGACAGTGTAGGGGTGTCGCAGACAGTGTAGGGGTGTCGCAGAGAGTGTGGGGGTGTCGCAGACAGTGTGGGGGTATCGCAGACAGTGTAGGGGTGTCGCAGACAGTGTAGGGGTGTCGCAGACAGTGTAGGGGTATCGCAGACAGTGTGGAGGGGGTGTCACAAAGAGTGTGGGGGCGGGAGAGAAAGAGGGGTGTTGGGGGTGTTTTGGGAAGAGGTTACCTTGCAGAGGGGGAGTGTTAGAGGTACAGTATTCCCACAGTTGCAAAACGACGGCACAAATGTAAAATGGGCTTTTGTTTATTTATACAACGTTTCGCCTACGATTAAACTTTTTCACATCTGAAAAATGGTATGGTGATACCTACAAGATGTGGGAAAAACACACTTTAATGTACAGTTCAGGACATTTATTAGTGGCATCTTCAGTCTTAATACAGGGATAACTAACAACTCCTGCCACTATATAGTATACTCGTTGTGAATTATCTCTGTATTAGGACTGAAGAAGCCACTAGTGGCGAGACGTTTCTTCTGAAAAATGTCCTGATCTGTACATAAGTGTCTTGTTCCACATTTTTCACATCTCTTGAGAAAGACTTCTTGCAAGTAGTTCAGAACTATTTTCTGAAGTAGTGTGTAATAATTTGCTTGACTTAGTCTTGTCAAATAAAGAAACCCTCGTAAGTAATCTGGAGATCAGTGAAGAACTTGGTTCAAGTGATCACAGATCTATTACCTGGGACTACGAGAATAAGGATAATGCAGTAAAAGTCCCCGATTTTCGTTCTGCTATTTATAATGGACTTAGGAAACACCTGTCTTGACTGGGATAATCTAGTTAATGATTTTGGAAAAATAAACACATAAGCAGTATAATGTGATCCTTTATTGACAATGTTGTCAATAAAGGATCACATTATACTGCTTAAGTGTTTATTGTTCCATTGTGTCGGTATTTTATACCATTTGTTTCCAGTTAATGATTTTATTGACGATGATCATACTTACAATAAAGAAGGAATCTACGTTTATGACTTTTTTCTTAATAATGTACAACGTACTCAAAGTATATTTATTCCCCAGAAAGAAATTAGATCAAATAAGAACAATCCCAAATGGATGAATAGGAGACTAAAACATCTATTAGGAGAGAAAAAGAGGAATTTATAGGCGCATCAAAAGAGGCTAATCTTGTCGACCAATGCGTTACTTTAAAAGAGAGGTAAAAAGGGGGATTAGAAAGGCTAAATGTGACTATGAAATTAAAGTTGCTAATGAACCATAAACTAATCCAAAAGAGTTATTTCAAGTTTATAAGACAAAGGTCAGAGAAAGAGTAGGACCGCTGATAATGAGCACGAAATGTGTTCTCTTTTTGAATGGTTATTTTTTGTCAGTCTTTACACAAGAAGACATAAATGATATCCCAGCAGTTAATAATTATTCAGGTCTTGAAGAAAACAAATTAAGTAATATTACTGTCACGAGGGAAATGGTTATCAAACAAGTAGATAAACTGAAATAAAATAAAGTCTCCGGGCGCCTACGAATTGTTTTAAAGTTGGAACTTAGTCAGCGGGTAACAAGCGTGTTTAATACATCCATTCAAACTGGTATTGTGCCAGAGATGCGGAAGATGGCTAATGTAATTCCTCTATTTAAATCAGGGGATAAGTCCATTCCATCAAATTATTATAATCAATTATAACTGATATTATTAGAAGTCACCTTGAAGAGCATAATTTGATTAATGAATCTCAGCATGGGTTCACGAGAGGTCGTTCCTGCCTGACAAATTTACTGACGTTCTTCAATAAAGCATTTGAGGCAGCAGACAACGATAGAGAATATGTTGTGTATTTGGATTTCAGTAAAGCTTTCGATAGAGTTCCTCACAAAAGACTCTAAGACAAGTGGCAGCTCATGGTATAGGAGGTAAAGTTCTAACACAGACCGAGGCATGGCTTACCAATAGAAAGCAGAGAGTGTGCATTAATAGAGTCAAGTCTGAATGGGGATCTATCACTAGTGTCGTTCTACAAGGATCAGGTTTAGGCCCGTTACTGTTCATAATTTACATTAATGACTTTGATGAAGGAATTGCAGGTGACAAGAGTAAATTTCCCTGTAGACACAAAAATAGGCCGAACGATTGATTCTGAGGAGGATACCAGTGTACTCCAAATTAATGTCTTAGTTTGAAAAGTGGCAAATGAAGTTCAATGTGGACAAGTGTAAAGTCGTAGTCCTTGGGAATGAAAATAACCCTCCTAGTTATAAACTAGGTGATGTCTTGGGTCCAAGACTGTTCACCTGCCTCCCAGCATACGTAATGAGGATTACCAATAGACCCCTGGCTGTCTTTAAGAGGAAGTTTGAGAGACACCTAAAGTAAGTTCTCGGCCAACCGGGCTGTGGTTCGTACGTCGGTTTGAATGTGGCCAGCAGTAACAACCTGGTTTATCAGGCCGTGATCCACTGCGAGTCCTGATCATGGACCTGGCCGTAGGGGCGTTGACACCCTGCTTTTCATTGGGGGGATGTTGTACCACCTGCCGAGTCTTTTGTTTTCGTAGGGAGTAATTTCCGTGTGCAGATTTGGGACTAGTCCCTCTAAGATTTTCCAAGTGTATATTACCATGTATATTTCTCGCCTACATTCCAAGGAGTACAGGTCAAGGAACTTCAACTGTTCCCAGTAATTTGGGTGCTTTGTTGTACTTATACTTGCAGTGAAAGTTCTCTGTGTATTCTCCAGGTCTGCAGTTTCACTTGCCTTGAAAGAGGCCGTTAGTGTACAGCAATATTCCAGCCTAGAGAGAACAAGCGGTTTAAATAGAATTATCATGGGTTTGGCATCCCTAGTTTTGAAGGTTCTCATTATCCATCCTATCATTTTCCTAGCAGATGTGGTACAGACATTGTTGTGATCTTTGAAAGTGAGATCCTCTGACATTATCACTCCCAGGTCCTTCACATTAGTTTTTCGCTCTACTGTGTGGTTAGAATTTGTTTTATACTCCGATCCAGTTTTTATTTCCTCGAGTTTTCCATAGCAGAGTAATTGAAATTTGTCTTCATTGAACTTCATATTGTTTTCTCAGGCCCATTTAAAGACTTGGTTAATGTCCACCTGGACATTTGCAGTGTCCTCAGTGGTTGACACCTGCCATGCAAATTCTGGTATCATCAGCAAAGGAGGACACGGTGCCGTGGCTTACATCTCGGTCTATGTCAGATATGAGGATAATGAGAAGGATGGGATCGAGTACTGTAGCTGGATTGCCAGCGCACTCAGCTCACACACTGAGGTCCGGAGATCGAATCTCCTCCAGTACGGCTGGAAAACATTAGGGACGTGTTTCCATAAGACACCTGCTGTCCATGTTCACCCATCAGTGTAAAATGGGTACCTGGGTGTTAGTCGACTGGTGTGGGTCGCATCCTGGGACAAAACTGACCTAATTTGCCCGAAATGCTCAGCATAACAAGTGGCTTTCTATATAGTAATATGTCACTGATGTCAGCTAGGCCTGTATACCTTGTACATGTACTTGTAGTAAATAAATATATTATTTTATTATGTGGAACAGAGATTTTCACTATAGCCGCCTCTGACTTTGTTTACTTTTACTGTTTGTGTTATATTTGTTAGAAAGTTATAGATCCATCTTCCCACGTTTCCTGTTATTCCTTTATCTCGCATATTGAGTGTTATTACACCACGATCGTACATGTTGAAGGCTTTTGCAAAACCTGTGTATAGAACATCTACATTTTGTTTGTCCTCCAGTGCATCCAAGATCAAATCTTAGTAGTCCAATAGTTGTGAGAGGCAGGAGCTACCTGCTCTAAACCCGTGCTGCCCTGGGTTGTGCAACTGTTGGATATCCAAGTGGTTGGCGATCTTGCTTCTTAGATCCCTTTCAAAGATTTTTATGAAAAATTAGACACATGTGCAACATCTGGGTATCTTTATTGTAGACGTTTCGCCATCCAGTGACTTTCAATACAAATTCAAGGACATAATTGGAAGACAGAAGAAATATATACAAAAGATGATATAATCCGTCCCTCAGCCTTGGAGTTGGTGTGAAGAACACCGTAGTCGTGAATATTCTGGAGCACAGGCAAGGAGGGTGGCGCTTACATACCAGCGACAGGTGGAAACGGATGGGTAGCAGACGAGGGCATAGTTACTGTTAGGCGGGATTTCCCAGTGGAAGTAGGTCATACCCGAGGCACGGGTTAGTAGTGGTGGTAGTAGTAGTGGTGGTGGTGGTGGTGGTGGTGGTGGTGGTGGTGGTGGTGGTAGCCGTAAAGAAGGTTATGCAGATGTCCTCTGAACCAGCCTTCTTGCCTGTGCTCTAGAGTCTTCACGACTACGGTGATCTTCACACCAACTCCAACACTGAGGGACTGATTACCTCATCTTTTGTATATATTTCTTCTGTCTTCCAGTTATATCCTTGAATTTGTATTGATAAAGTCACTGGATGGTGAAACGTCTACAATAAAGATACCCAGATGTTGCAATTGTGTCTGATATCATCTTGTCTGTATTGAATACCATTCATGTACATTTTTTTGATGTTGGATGTTAGTGCTATCGGTCTGTCATTCTTTGCAATTGCTGTACTGCCACCTTTGTGGAGTGGGGCTATGTCTGTTGTTTTTAATGACTGTGGGATGACCCCTGTGTCTATGCTCCTCCATATATTATTTAAGACACGTGGGGTTTCATGCGGTTCTTGATAAACACGGAGTTCCACTAGTTTGGGCCTGGGCCAGAGTGCATGCCATTTATTCTTTTTTTTTCAAAGTCCTGTGGTGTTATGATTAAATCAGAAATTCTTGAATTAACCAAATTTTGAGTCTCCGTCATAAAAAATTCATTTATATTGTGGACCCTTAGTCTGATTAACGGCTCACTAAACGCTGAGTCATATTGGGACTTCAGTATCTCACTCATTTCTTTGCTGTCATCTGTGTAAGTCCCATCTGGTTTACGCAGGGCTCCAGTACTGGCTGCAGGGCTCCAGTACTGGCTGCAGGGCTCCAGTACTGGCTGCAGGGCTCCAGTACTGGCTGCAGGGCTCCAGTACTGGCTGGGCTGTTACCCTGGATTTGGCATGAGAAAAGAAATATTGTTGTTTCCTTAATTTTCTTTCTTCCACAGTTTTCATTTATAATTTAAGAACACCTCACATCACATCCTTAATTTTCAAAGCTGGTAGACTGTGGTTGTGGTGTAATTGGTAGACTGTGGTTGTGGTGTAGGTGGTAGACTGTGGTTGTGGTGTAGGTGGTAGACTGTGGTTGTGGTGTAATTGGTAGACTGTGGTTGTGGTGTAAGTGGTAGACTGTGGTTGTGGTGTAGGTGGTAGACTGTGGTTGTAGTGTAGGTGGTAGACTGTGGTTGTGGTGTAGGTGGTAGACTGTGGTTGTAGTGTAGGTGGTAGACTGTGGTTGTAGTGTAGGTGGTAGACTGTGGTTGTAGTGTAGGTGGTAGACTGTGGTTGTGGTGTAGGTGGTAGACTGTGGGTATGTGGAGTGTAGAACAGTAGGTGAACTGTGGTTGTGGTGTAGGTGGTAGACTGTGGTTGTGGTGTAATGGTAGACTGTGGTTGTGGTGTAGGTGGTAGACTGTGGTTGTGGTGGTGGTAGACTGTGGTTGTGGTGATAGGTGGTGTAGGTGGTACTGTGGTTGTGGTGTAGGTGGTAGACTGTGGTTGTGTGTAGTGGTAGACTGTGGTTGTGTGTAGGTGGTAGACTGTGTGTGTGAGTGGTAGACTGTGGTTGTGGTGTAGTGGTGACTGTGGTTGTGGTGTAGTGGTAGACTGTGGTTGTGGTGTAGGTGGTAGACTGTGGTTTGTGTAGTGTAGACTGTGTTGTGTGATGGTAGACTGTGGTTGTGTTAGGTGGTAGACTGTGGTTGTAGTGTAGGTGGTAGACTTGGTTGTAGTGTAGGTGTATGTGTGTTGTAGGTGGGACTGTGGTTGGTGTTGGTAGACTGTGTTGTGGTGTGGTGGTGACTGTGGTGTGTGTAGGTGGTAGATGTGATGTGGTGTAGTGGTAGACTGTGTTGTGTGTAGGTGGTAGACTGTGGTTTGTGTAGGTGGTGTGGTTGTGTGTAGGGAGACTGTGGTTGTGTGTAGGTGGTAGCTGTGGTTGTAGTGTAGGTGGGACTGTGTGGTGTAGGTAGATGTTTGTAGTGTAGGTAGACTGTGGTTGTGTGTAGGTGGAGACTGTGTTGTAGTGTAGGTGGTAGACTGTGGTTGTAGGTGTGGTAGCTGTGGTTGTGGTGTAGGTAGACTGTGGTTGTGTAGTGGTAGACGTGGTGGTGTAGGTGACTGTGGTTGGTGTGTGGTGACTGTGTTGTGGTGGTGGTAGATGTGGTTGTGTGTATGGACTGTGTTGTGTGTAGGTATGTGTTGGTAGGAGGGTGTGTGTAGTGGTAGACTGTGTTGGGTGGGGAGATGTGTTGTAGTGTGGTGGTAGACTGTGTTGTGTGGGTGTAGACTGTGTTTGTGTAGGTGGTGAGTGGTTGTGTGTAGTGGTAGTGTGGTTGTGTGTAGGTGGTAGCTGTGTTGTAGTGTAGGTGGTAGACTGTGGTTGTAGTGTAGGTGGTAGACTGTGGTTGTAGTGTTGGTGGTAGACTGTGTTGTAGTGAGGTGGAACTGTGGTTGTAGTGTAGGTGGTAGACTGTGGTTGTGTGTGGTGGTAGACTGTGGTTGTGGTGTAGGTGGTAGACTGTGGTTGTAGTGTAGGTGGTAGACTGTGGTTGTGTGTGGTGGTAGACTGTGGTTGTGTGTAGGTGGTAGACTGTGGTTGTGGTGTAGTGGTAGACTGTGGTTGTGTGTAGGTGAGACTGTGGTTGTGTTGGTGGTAGACTGTGGTTGTGTGTAGGTGGTAGACTGTGGTTGTAGTGTAGGTGGTAGACTGTGGTTGTAGTGTAGGTGGTAGACTGTGGTTGTAGTGTAGGTGGTAGACTGTGGTTGTGTGTAGGTGGAGACTGTGGTTGTGTGTAGGTGGTGACTGTGGTTGTAGTGTAGGTGGTAGACTGTGGTTGGTGTAGGTGGTAGACTGTGGTTGTGTAGGTGGTAGACTGTGGTTGTAGTGTAGGTGGTAGACTGTGGTGTAGTGTAGGTGGTACTGTGTTAGTGTGTGGTAGCTTGGTTGTAGTGTAGGTGGTAGACTGTGGTTGTGTGTAGGTGGTAGCTGTGGTTGTAGTGTAGGTGTAGACTGTGGTTGTGTAGGTGGTAGACTGTGGTTGTGGTGTAGGTGTAGACTGTGGTTGTGGTGTAGGTGGTAGACTGTGTTTGTGGTGTAGGTGTAGACTGTGGTTGTAGTGTAGGTGGTAGACTGTGGTTGTGTGTGGTGGTAGACTGTGGTTGTGGTGTAGGTGGTAGACTGTGGTTGTAGTGTAGGTGGTAGACTGTGGTTGTGGTGTAGGTGGTAGACTGTGGTTGTGGTGTAGGTGGTAGACTGTGGTTGTGGTGTAGGTGGTAGATTGTGGTTGTAGTGTAGGTGGTAGACTGTGCTTGTGGTGTAGGTGGTAGACTGTGGTTGTGGTGTAGGGGTAGACTGTGGTTGTGGTGTAATTGGTAGACTGTGGTTGTGGTGTAGGTGGTAGACTGTGGTTGTAGTGTAGGTGGTAGACTGTGATTGTGGTGTAAGTGGTAGACTGTGGTTGTGGTGTAGGTGGTAGACTGTGGTTGTGTGTAGGTGGTAGCTGTGGTTGTGGTGTAGGTGGTAGACTGTGGTTGTGTTAGGTGGTAGACTGTGGTTGTGTGTAGGTGGTAGACTGTGGTTGTGTGTAGGTGGTAGACTGTGGTTGTAGTGTAGGTGGTAGCTTGTGGGAGTGTGATGTGGTGTAGGTGGTAGACTGTGGTTGTGGTGTAATTGGTAGACTGTGGTTGTGGTGTAGGTGGTAGACTGTGGTTGTAGTTTAGGTGGTAGACTGTGGTTGTAGTGTAGGTGGTAGACTGTGGCTGTGGTGTAATTGGTAGACTGTGGTTGTGGTGTAATTGGTAGACTGTGGTTGTGGTGTAGGTGGTAGACTGTGGTTGTCGTATAGGTGGTAGACTGTGGTTGTGGTGTAGGTGGTAGACTGTGGTTGTGGTGTAGGTGGTAGGCTGTGGTTGTCGTATAGGTGGTAGACTGTGGTTGTAGTGTAGGTGGTAGACTGTGGTTGTGTGTAGGTGGTAGCTGTGGTTGTGTGTAGGTGAACTGTGGTTGTGTTAGGTGGTAGACTGTGGTTGTGGTGTAGGTGGTAGACTGTGGTTGTGGTGTAGGTGGTAGGCTGTGGTTGTCGTATAGGTGGTAGACTGTGGTTGTAGTGTAGGTGGTAGACTGTGGTTATAGTGTAGGTGGTAGACTGTGGTTGTAGTGTAGGTGGTAGACTGTAGTTGTAGTGTAGGTGATACTGTGTTTGTAGTGTAGGTGGTAGAATGTGGTTGTAGTGTAGGTGGTAGACTGTGGTTGTAGTGTAGGTGGTAGACTGTAGTTGTAGTGTAGGTGATACTGTGTTTGTAGTGTAGGTGGTAGACTGTGGTTGTAGTGTCGGTGGTAGACTGTGGTTGTAGTGTAGGTGGTAGACTGTGGTTGTAGTGTAGGTGGTAGACTGTGGTTGTGGTGTAGGTTGTAGACTGTGGTTGTGGTGTAGGTGGTAGACTGTGGTTGTGGTGTAGATTGTGGTTGTAGTGTAGGTGGTAGACTGTGGTTGTGGTGTAGGTGGTAGACTGTTGTTGTGGTGTAGGGGTAGACTGTGGTTGTAGTGTAGGTGGTAGACTGTGGTTGTGGTGTAGGTGGTAGATTGTGGTTGTAGTGTAGGTGGTAGACTGTGGTTGTGGTGTAGGTGGTAGACTGTTGTTGTGGTGTATGGGTAGACTGTGGTTGTAGTGTAGGTGGTAGACTGTGGTTGTAGTGTAGGTGGTAGACTGTGGTTGTTGTGTAGGTGGTAGACTGTGGTTGTAGTGTAGGTGGTAGACTGTGGTTGTAGTGTAGGTGATAGACTGTGGAAGACTGTGGTTGTAGTGTAGGTGGTAGACTGTGGTTGTAGTGTAGGTGGTAGACTGTGGTTCTGGTGTAGGTGGTAGACTGTGGTTCTGGTGTAGGTGGTAGACTGTGGTTGTAGTATAGGTGGTAGACTGTGGTTGTAGTGTAGGTGGTAGACTGTGGTGTAGTGTAGGTGGTAGACTGTGGTTATAGTGTAGGTGGTAGGCTTTGGTTGTAGTGTAGGTGGTAGACTGTGGTTGTAGTGTAGGTGGTAGGCTGTGGTTGTAGTGTAGGTGGTAGACTGTGGTTGTCTTGTAGGTGGTAGACTGTGGTTGTAGTGTAGGTGGTAGACTGTGATTGTGGTGTAAGTGGTAGACTGTGTTTGTGGTGTAGGTGGTAGACTGTGGTTGTAGTGTAGGTGGTAGACTGTGGTTGTAGTGTCGGTGGTAGACTGTGGTTGTGGTGTAGGTGGTAGACTGTGGTTGTGGTGTAGGTGGTAGACTGTGGTTGTAGTGTAGGTGGTAGACTGTGGTTGTGGTGTAGGTGGTAGACTGTGGTTGTGATGTAAACAGTAGACTGTGGTTCTGGTGTAGATGGTAGACTGTGGTTGTGGTGTAGACAGTAGACTGTGGTTGTGGTGTAGACAGTAGACTGTGGTTGTGGTGTAGACAGTAGACTGTGGTTGTGGTATAGACAGTAGACTGTGGTTGTGGTATAGGTACCAGTAGACTGAGGTTATGGTGTAGGCACCATTAGACTGTGGTTGTGGTGTAGATAGTAGACTGTGGTTGTGGTGTGGACAGTAGACTGTGGTTGTGGTGTAGACAGTCGACTGTTGTTGTGGTATAGACAGTAGACTGTGGTTGTAGTATAGGTACCAGTAGACTGAGGTTTGGTGTAGGCACGATTAGACTGTGGTTGTGGTGTAGATAGTAGACTGTGGTTGTGGTGTAGACAGTAGACTGTGGTTGTGGTTTAGGCAACAGTAGACTGAGGTTGTTTTGTAGGCGCCAATAGACTTGTTGTGGTGTAGACAGTAGACTGTGGTTGTGGTGTATGCACCAGTAGACTGTGGTTGTGGTGTAGGCACCAGTAGACTGTGGTTGTGGTGTAGGCACCAGTAGACTAAGGTTCAGTTATATATACCTAGCTCGTAGCTTGCCAGGTTCATCCCCTGCTCATCCTTACAAATATCTGCCATGACAGAGCGTCACGCCCACTTAACATCTGACACTAAAACTCAATGTTTGCTGCCATCAGTGAACTCTTGTTGATGACGCTCAGTAATACACTATGTTAACTACACTGTTTAAGAGTCTCTACTTATTTACTTAAAGACAACATCTGCAGTATAACCTTTCTGGAAAATTTGGTATATTTTCCGATAATTTAATCATAAGTATTAACTGAATTAACTTGAATGACTCGCGAAATGACACGATTGCAAACAAACCACGGTACGGGCGGGGATCGAACTCACCGCCAGGGAGTCGTAAAACTTCAGGCCAGCGCGTAAACCACAGTTGGAGCCCCATCCGTACAGTGGTTTAACTTGGGTGAATTTGTTTAGTTACCTGGAGGGTAATTGTAAAATGAGAAGCACCCTGGTAATCTTAGTGATTAATTTTAGATTAAGTGTATAAAAGTTTAGGAAGGGGGGGGGACGTAGGAAAATAACAGTGTAAGTGTGTGTACGCAGAGTTGAATAATATGTGACATATCTGACAGATGACACCCGAATTTGCATGACAGTGTCCACCATCGAAGACACTGCAAGACTCCAGGTGGACATCAACCAAATCTTTAAATGGGACACAGAAAACAACATGAAGTTCAGTGAAGACAAATTTAAATTACTCCGATATGGAAAACTTGAGAAAATTAAAACTGTATCGGAGTATAAAACAAACTCCAACCACACAATAGAGGGGGAAACTAATGTTGAGGACCTGGGAGTGATAATGTCAGAGAATCTCACTTTCAAAGATCACAACATTGTATCTACCACTTCTGCTAGAAAAATGATAGGATGGATAATGAGAACCTTCAAAACTAGGGACGCCAAGCCACTGATGATTCTCTTCAAATCGCTTGTTCTCTCTAGACTGGAATACTGCTGTACACTAACGGCACCCTTCAAGTCAGGCGAAATCATCTAGAAGTTGTAGTTTGTTCATCTAGAAACTGTAGTTTGTTCATCTAGAAACTGTAGTTTGTTTATCTAGAAGGTTTAGTTTGTTCATCTAGAAGGTGTAGTTTGTTCATCTAAAAGGTGTAGTTTGTTCATCAAGAAGTTGTAGTTTGTTCATCAAGAAGTTGTAGTTTGTTCATCTAGAAACTGTAGTTTGTTCAACTAGAAACTGTAGTTTGTTCATCTAGAAACTGTAGTTTGTTTATCTAGAAGCTGTAGTTTGTCCATCAAGAAGTTGTAGTTTGTTCATCTTGAAGCTGTAGTTTGTTCATCTAGAAGGTGTAGTTTGTTCATCTAGAAGGTGTAGTTTGTTCATCTAGGTGTAGTGTGTTCATCTAGAAGGTGTAGTTTGTTCATCTAGAAACTGTAGTTTGTTAATCTAGAAATTGTAGTTTGTTCATCTAGAAGCTGTAGTTTGTTCATCAAGAAGTTGTAGTTTGTTCATCTAGAAGCTGTAGTTTGTTCATCTAGAAGCTGTAGTTTGTTCATCTAGAAGCTATAGTTTGTTCATCTAGAAGTTGTAGTTTGTTCATCTAGAAGTTGTAGCTTGTTCATCTAGAAGCTGTAGTTTGTTCATCAAGAAGTTGTAGTTTGTTCATCTAGAAGCTGTAGTTTGTTCATCTAGAAGCTGTAGTTTGTTCATCTAGAAGCTGTAGTTTGTTCATCTAGAAACTGTAGTTTGTTCATCTAGAAGCTATAGTTTGTTCATCTAGAAGTTGTAGTTTGTTCATCTATAATTTGTAGTTTGTTCATCTAGAAGTTGTAGTTTGTTCATCTAGAAGTTGTAGTTTGTTCATCTAGAAGTTGTAGTTTGTTCATCTAGAAACTGTAGTTTGTTCATCTAGAAGCTGTAGTTTGTTCATCTAGAAGCTGTAGTTTGTTCATCTAGAAGTTGTAGTTTGTTCATCTAGAAGTTGTAGTTTGTTCATCTAGAAGCTGTAGTTTGTTCATCTAGAAGCTGTAGTTTGTTCATCTAGAAGCTGTAGTTTGTTCATCTGGAAGCTATAGTTTGTTCATCTAGAAGTTGTAGTTTGTTCATCTATAAGTTGTAGTTTGTTCATCTAGAAGTTGTAGTTTGTTCATCTAGAAGCTGTAGTTTGTTTATCTAGAAGCTATAGTTTGTTAATCTAGAAGCTGTAGTTTGTTCATCTAGAATCTGTGTAGTTTGTTCATCAAGAAGTTGTAGTTTGTTCATCTAGAAACTGTAGTTTGTTCAACTAGAAACTGTAGTTTGTTCATCTAGAAGCTGTAGTTTGTTCATCAAGAAGTTGTAGTTTGTTCATCTAGAAGCTGTAGTTTGTTCATCTAGAAGCTGTAGTTTGTTCATCTAGAAACTGTAGTTTGTTCATCTAGAAGTTGTAGTTTGTTCATCTAGAAGTTGTAGTTTGTTCATCTAGACGTTGTAGTTTGTTCATCTAGACGTTGTAGTTTGTTCATCTAGAAGTTGTAGTTTGTTCATCTAGAAGCTGTAGTTTGTTCATCTAGAAGCTTTAGTTTGTTCATCAAGAAGTTGTAGTTTGTTCATCTAGAAGCTGTAGTTTGTTCATCTAGAAGCTGTAGTTTGTTCATCTAGAAACTGTAGTTTGTTCATCTAGAAGGTATAGTTTGTTCATCTAGAAGCTGTAGTTTGTTCATCTAGAAGCTGTAGTTTGTTCATCTAGAAGCTGTAGTTTGTACATCAAGAAGTTGTAGTTTGTTCATCTACAAGCTGTAGTTTGTTCATCTAGAAACTGTAGTTTGTTCATCTAGAAGGTGTAGTTTGTTCATCTAGAAACTGTAGTTTGTTCATCTAGAAACTGTAGTTTGTTCATCAAGAAGTTGTAGTTTGTTCAACTAGAAACTGTAGTTTGTTCATCTAGAAACTGTAGTTTTTTCATCTAGAAACTGTAGTTTGTCCATCAAGAAGTTGTAGTTTGTTCATCTAGAAGGTGTAGTTTGTTCATCTAGAAGGTGTAGTTTGTTCATCTAGAAGGTGTAGTTTGTTCATCTAGAAGTTGTAGTTTGTTCATCTAGAAACTGTAGTTTGTTCAACTAGAAACTGTAGTTTGTTCATCTAGAAACTGTAGTTTGTTCATCTAGAAGGTGTAGTTTGTTCATCTAGAAGGTGTAGTTTGTTCATCAAGAAGTTGTAGTTTGTTCATCTAGAAGGTGTAGTTTGTTCATCTAGAAGGTGTAGTTTGTTCATCTAGAAGGTGTAGTTTGTTCATCTAGAAGTTGTAGTTTGTTCATCTAGAAGGTGTAGTTTGTTCATCTAGAAGATGTAGTTTGTTCATCTAGAAGTTGTAGTTTGTTCAAGGTGTAGTTTGTTCATCAGGAACTGTAGTTTGTTCATTCAGAAGGACCCATGAAAGCAGTGAAAGAAGAATCTCTGAATCCAATGAAAGAAAAATAATGCCAAAGAAATAATCCAGAACAGAACAGCAGAAATAAATTACCAATTGAAACATGAGGGAATAAACTGATAGGCAATCAGGTTTGATCCAAGGGGGAAGGACAACCCAATTCCTTGGATCGAGAGTTCTTGAAGAGCATCAAGGCTGGTCAGACACTGAAGCATTGGTGGACGCAGTTCGAGCCTCCATCGCTCCTTACCTTCAATGATCTGACACTGGTTCAGCGCCTCATGTAATACATTCCTTCCCATCTTGATATGTTTCAAAAACTGTCATTGCTGCGCTTAGGCCTCTCATTGCTACAGTTTTTTTTATATTTTATTTATTTTAAAGAAAATTATTTTCTTTGTATTAAAGATAAACGTAAGTTAGTCAAAAGATGTATCTGGAGCAGGTGATCGACGTCATGACTGAGTGCTACAAGTTGCGCATCCCCGTCCTTGATCAGGAGTGGATTGCCTCTGCGCATGGTGGTACGTCCTTACTGATGACCAGAAGAGGGTACGACAGGTGTGTCCTGTGGTTGGAGACCAAAGGCGGCGTGTACGCTATCAAGTCCTTCTATATGGAAGAGAGGGACCTGCTCCTGCACGAGGCTCACAACCTGAGCCTGCTGCAGTACGCAATTGGAGAGCCTCGGCTGGTAGGTGTGTGTCCCTACACCTTCCAGCTGGTCACATCCTACACCTTCGACTGCGACATAGACAGTCTCTGTAGTCAGTTCCAGCGCCTGACGATAAACTCCGATCCACCAGCAGTGAATGACGACGCAGCTCACAGTGGTGCTGTCAGCCCTGTGGGGACATAGGAGAAGGAGAGTACTGGGTCTTCAGCACGGCAGGGTGGAAAACGAGACGCACCAGCAGTAGAGGACGCAGCTCTCAGCGGTGTTGTCAGCCCTGTGGGGACATAGGAGGAGAGTGGTGGGTCTTCAGCACTGCAGGAAGGAAAACGAGACGCACCAGCAATAGAGGACGCAGCTCTCAGTGGTGCTGTCAGGCCTGTGGGGACATCGGCAAAGGAGCATGCTGGGTCTTCAGCACAACTAGAAGTATCAACAGGGCAAGACGGTGGTGCTCTCAGTGATGTTGTCGAACCTGTGGGGACATCGGAAGGAACTGAAGTGAGGTCCAAACGAAAGAGAGATGAGCCAGACAGAAAGTGCGACAGCTTCGTCCCAGAAACAAAAAAGAGAAAAATGAACCGTGATGCTGTCAGCCTTGTGAAGGCGCCAGGTGACGGTGGTATTGTGCAAAAGACGAATAAAAAACTTCTTTCAGACCACAGGAAAATAATAAAGAAGCGTGTAGAAATGGAGGAGAGACGAAGACGATGGACCAAGGTACCACTGTATAACCATGTTGTCCCTATGGAGACTCAACCTATAGACACCGATGTCGTCCCTATGGAGACTCAACCTATAGACACCGATGTCGTCCCTATGGAGACTTTACCTATATGCAACGATGTCGTCGTCCCTATGGAGACTTTACCTATATACAACGATGTCGTCGTCCCTATGGAGACGTTACCTATATACAACGATGTCGTCCCTATTAAAACTCTCCCTATGTACAACGAGATCACTATGAAGAAACCCTCCACCCGGGAGGCCCATGAGCAAAGAAAGAAGAAGCTGGACGACACCCCCCACCCGGGGGGTCAAAGCCGGGTCACCATCGAGAAAAGACCCGGGCCTGGACAAGACCGGCGAACCTACAACAACAACTATGAAGGAGTGAAGGCTTTACCACCTGTACACAAAGCTGTCACTCGTCGTGCAGCGAGGAGGAAAGCTAAGAAACGATTACACGACGCTGTCGTCCCTAGGGAGGTTTCTAACGATAATGTAGCTCCATATAGACGAGGTGGTCGCAGTAAAAGAGGGAAAGGGAGAACTCGTCCCGGAAAGTCACTGGACCGCGATGTCGTCCCACGGAAATGACATTGTCACCACTCTAAGACCGATGTTGGAGGTGCCCCCACTGTGTCACCTTGTTCAGCTATTAAAACTTTGGGGCCCCTGTCTCTGTGGACCCATTATGTACCTCTGTAATCTGTAAATACCTTTGTAACTTGTCATGATTGTGACCAGATTTACCTGAGTTCATTACCTTTGTAACTTGCTCAGCTATCAAAACTTTGGGGTCCAGTCCCTGGACCCATTATGTACCTCTGTAATCTTTTGACTACCGCCCACAGGATGGGTATGGGGTGCATAATAAAGATATTAAACTAAACTAACTAACGAAGTCGCTCCCCATTGTCGTCGCAGACTGCACGACGAGGTTTACCTGGAGTTTACCTGGAAAGAATTCCAGGGGTCAACGCCCCTGCGGCCCGGTCTGTGACCAGGCTGTTACTGCTGGTCGCAATGGAAAAGTGAGAGTAGTGACAGGCCCCCAGTGGCGACATCATCCCTGGAGGTCACCAAACGAAGTCCCCGGACGACGTCAGGGGACCACGATCTCGTCCCGTGGTAACCAGAGAGCAGCTGCACACGATACTGCAGCTGCATGAACCCTTTCTCCCTAAAAGGTTGAAGTCGATCGGATGAGGCGTTCTTAGTAAACTAAGAAAGAAAGAATTGATTCATGCAACAACCATTAGGAGTTACCCATTAGAGGACAACTAATGTGTTTTATGATTCACTCCTCACCAAATATACAAAGTTCCACGAAGCTAGGATGAAGCGGATCTGTGGAGAGGCGGGGCCAGGAACTGAGACTGCAACCACATATATATGAGTACATACGCTTTTTTCCTTCTAAGAAGTGAAGCGTAGGAGGTAGTATCACCAATATGGCCTCCAGGTAGTCGAATTAAGATTTTGTGGGCCCCTTTACAGTATTAGTAATTACTTTTTACTTGAAATTTTAATTATAACCTTTTTACTATTTTTTATATTCTTATAATCTAACAACTACCTCATTGTGTATGTGACTTATTTTATATTTCTCTTATAAGCAACTACCTAATAAGTGCAATTATTTACTTATATTTTAAAATACCTTTTTACCATGGGCAAATTTCAGTCACTTTATTTGCTTAATTGTATTCTTATATTCAAACAACTACCTCATTGTGTATGTGACTTACTTTATATTTCCTTTATAGCAACTACCTAATAAGTGCAATTATTTACTTGTATTTTTTTCAATACCTTTTACCATTAGCCAATTTCAGTCACTTTAATTACTTAAAATTTGATCAAAACTATTTTTAATATTAATCAAAACTGTTTTACTATTAGTTCAATAGCTCTTTGCATTCATTGACCTCTTATTGCCTTTCATATATCAATTTAATACTAGTCATTGAAGTTATTCTAACCATTCATTAGCCATTTCAATTAGTATATCATTAACATTATTCAAATATCCTATATCACTGTGAAAAATTACTGTGAACAGTTGCACATAATTGTATTAATCCATTTAGCAAGTAAGACTTTAATCTAGTACCATATCATTAAGTTTAGCATAATCCATTGTTCTCAAGTCTAGTTATAGAATCACACTAAATCTTATGATTACAGGCATTGATCCTGACATCAACCTATTATTAAATGACTTACATGATTCCAACAGCAACTGTAACTATTACACAGCAGATCAAGCAAAGACATTACTCAGATCCAACATTAACTTAACTATCTTCAATTACAATGTTAGATCTTTGAGCAAACATTATGATGACCTCACAGCACTACTCCAATCCCTACAGTCCAATATGTCAATCATCACACTCACTGAGACCTGGCTGAAGCCTGATACGACAGGTGTCTATGCCATCCCAGGTTACACAGCCATTCACAACTGTAGGACAGACCAGCGAGGGGGTGGAACAGCAATATATTATACAGATCAACTTGAATGTATCAAAAACTCTTGCACAAGGGATGAGCATGGAGAATATATTATAGCTAAATTTAAATCAAAAGACCTGCAAAAAAACCTCACAGTGATAAACATCTACAGATTACCACAGTCAAACATCCACCACTTTAGTGAAAAACTAGGAAACCTGATAATGGATTCACGCCTTAACAAAGATCACTTGCTGCTCACAGGAGATTTCAACATAAATCTCCTACATGACCAGGACCCGCAGGTAACTGAATTCACAAACACTATGAGCAACTGCTTATTACTACCAACAATATCAAAACCTACAAGAATCTCTGAGAATAGTACCTCGTTATTAGACCACATCTGGACTAACACTTTATCCCCTCTAAAATCAGGCATAATCACAGAAAACACCACAGACCACTACCCAACCTTTCTCATAACTAACCTAGGCATTTTGCCCCAAGAAATTGCAAAAGTTACCTTCAGACTGCATAATGAGTCAGCTGTTAATAATTTTATATCAGCTATGACGAACATTGACTGGCTTAATGAATTAGAAACATATTCAGATACTAATGAATGCATCAAGAACTTTCTTAAAAAAAAACACAACCTCTGTAACAGACATTGCCCTAAAAAAACTAAACAGATCACAGCTAAGAGACTTAACAATCCCTGGCTAACACCCAGCATCCTTAAATCCATAAACAAGAGGCACCAATATGAAAAACAATACAGAAAGGGTCTAATAACCAGAGAACAATCCAAACGCTACTCATCAATCCTTACTAGCCTGATAAGAAGGTCCAAAAAATTATATTATGAGAACAGACTCCAGACCGTAAAAGGTGATATGAAAGATTTAGATTTTGCCACCGAAGTGGCTAGTTTATTGTGCACCCCATATCCATCCTGTGGACGGTAGTGCAAGAGCATATGGATACACAAAAGGCCTAGGCACTAGGCCCCAAAGGGGTTAACAATTGTACATTTGGGTTTATATCTACATTTCAATTATCTGTTACAAGCAAATTTAGGAAATTTGCTTAGTACAAATGGTATCTTATTTCATGAATAAGATATCTTGACATGTCACATAAGTTATTATACTGTCTATCTCTATATTCCTCAATAAGTGCACAATTAAGCACATAGTGTTCAAGACAGTGACCATATGCCTGATCACATAATTTGCATTTAGTTTGATCATCATCTGTGTCTCCCAAACTGTCAGAAGTACCTGTAGCCAAGCCTAAGCCTGGCCACTACAACATCAGTCAGTCTGTTCACATTGCAAGTTGCTCCACAAACATGCCCATCTGTGCTCGCATTATCACTAGCACAGATAGGCACGTTCATGGAAATTAATTTGGATTTATATCTACAGTTCACTTATCTGTTACAAGCAAATTTAGGAAATTTGCTTAGTATAAGTGGTATCCTACCTTCACTAATAAGATATCTTGACATGTCACATAGGTTATTATACTGTCTATCTCTATATTCCTCAATAAGTTGACAATTCAGCACATAGTGTTCAAGACAGTGACCATTTGCCTGATCACATAATTTGCATTTAGTTTGATCATCATCTGTGTATCTCTCAAACTGCCAGAAGTACTTGTAGCCAAGCCTAAGCCTGGCCACTACAACATCAGTCAGTCTGTTCACATTGCAAGTTGCTCCATAAACATACTTATCTACATTCATGTTATCATAGTGGGTTATAGATTTACTCAGGCTTCTAACTTCATTCCTATAGCTATCATTTTCATTATTTATTTCTCTCCTAATTCTACATTCTCCTTATGGGTGCTCTTCTTGGCTAACATATCAACTTTATCATGAAGGAGTAATCCAATGTGTGACGGAATCCATAGCAAATGTACATTAATTCCTTTGTCCCGGATTTTTGAGTATCTATACCTGGGACAAAAGAATTAATGTACATTTGCTATGGATTCCGTCACACATTGGATTACTCCTTCGTGATAAAGTTGATATGTTAGCCAAGAAGAGCACCCATATGAAAAAGACCTGGAAAACCCTATCTGCAATTCTAGGAAATAAAAAGATATCCACGAACAATACCATCAAATTATCAAAAACAGACGAACCCTTACTCTCACCAACTGAGACAGCAAACAGACTTAATGTTTTCTTCTCCACCATAGGAAAGAATCTAGCGAGTAAAATCCCAAGCTCGAACACTCGTCCAACAGACTACCTCACCAACACCTACCCAGATACACTATTCCTAGCTCCTACCAACCCAATTGAAGTCTCGCTCATAATCAACACCCTTAAAAACAAAGCAGGAGACATAAATAGCTTACCACCCTTTATGTACAAAAAAGCTTCACAGGTACTGTCATCAATTATAGCAGCATTATTCAATAAATCCATTGAATCTTCTACCTTCCCATCAATTCTCAAAATAGCTAGGGTCACCCCGATCCACAAAGGAGGTGACCAAACTGACTTGAATAATTATAGACCAATCTCAAATGTACCACTGCTTTCTAAAATCTTCGAAAAATTAATTCATAGACAGATCTATTCCTACCTCGTCTCACACAATGTACTTAACCCCTGTCAATTTGGATTCAGGACAAACAAGAGCACAAACGATGCTATAACACACATGTTAGAGTTGATATACACCGCACTTGAGAAGAAAGAAGTCCCGCTGGGAATCTTCATAGACCTACGCAAAGCATTTGATACAGTCGACCATGATTTATTGCTCACAAAATTAGCGCACTATGGTATTAGGGGGCACCCACTCAACTACCTAAAGTCGTACCTTAGCAACAGAAGCCAGTACGTGTACACAAATGGAGAGAACTCTTCCACACAACAAATTACAGTCGGAGTCCCTCAAGGAAGTGTCCTGGGGCCACTCCTATTCCTCATTTACATAAACGACCTACCGAATGCATCACAACTACTCAAACCCATATTATTTGCAGATGACACAACGTATGTCTTCTCTCACCCAAATCCAGTCATACTAGCCAACACTGTTAATGCCGAATTACAGAAAATATCAACATGGATGAAGACAAATAAGCTTACTCTAAATACTGACAAGACCTACTTCATTCAGTTTGGAAACAAAGCTACAAATGTTCCACTTAACATAACACTCAATGGTACACCCATCACAAGACTCACAGAGGAAAAATTCCTAGGAATCCACCTTGACAGTAGTCTTAAATTCCAAACACATATACAACAAATTTCCAAGAAAATCTCAAAGACAGTAGGTATATTATCAAAGATACGCTATTATGTGCCTCAACCAGCTCTCATTGCACTATATCATTCACTTATCTACCCTTATCTCACCTATGGAATCTGTGCATGGGGCTCAACAACATTAAATCACCTTAGACCACTCATAACCCAGGAAAAAGCTGCAGTCAGGATGATAACAAATTCCCACTCTAGACAGCATACTCCACCTATATTCAAAACTTTAAAACTACTCACCGTAAAAAAACATTCATACCTATCCATGTGCCTACTACATACATAAAACTCTACATGCTAATATCAACCCTCCGCTCAAAATTCTCCTCAACAACGTTAATAGGTCCCACGACCACGACACAAGACACAGATCACTATTTGACATACCCAGAGTCCATACTAACCAATGTAAAAATTCTATGCACATAAAGGGCCCCAGAATCTGGAATTCATTACCAGTAAATATTAAGTTAACCTTGTCTGAAAATCAATTCAAGACTCTTCTCAAAAATCACCTACTCACCCTATACTAAATACTCATACTGTAACAAACTTTCAAACTCAATGTTATTTTACTTAAGATAATCTCAGTTTTATATTGTCATCCTCCTTAACACGTATTGCAATTTCATATCATCATATTGTTATTTTAATAGTATAGTATCATCATTTTGTTAATTTGAAATAAAATATATAAATAGAAGAAACTCAATAATTTTTTCTAGTATTATTATTATACTAGCATAGCATCAACATACTGTAACTTGAAATAAAATATACAACTAGAATAAACTCAACCAATTTCTCTAGTATTGTCACACATATCAGTAGTTAGACTGTTGGGTTTAGTCCTGACTCTTTCTCTTCTACTTCAGCTCTTCCTCTCACCGGCTATTCTTCGTCTGTCCCCACTTCCCCCTCGCCCCTAGTGGGTCCTTACCTGTGAGTCTGAACTGAACTGAACTAGTATTGTCTTTTAATAGTATAGTATATTCATATTGTAATTTGAAATAATATATAACTAGAATAAACTCAATAAATTTCTCTAGTATTATGTACATAGTGAATAAGTCTTTAGAATAAGCTGCCCCTAATGCCATGGCATGCCAGTGGTTCTCCTTGCATTACAGTTTTATAATTGTAACTACCAATAACTATGTATACTTGTAACTTGCATTGAAATAAAAAATAATATTATTATTATAGGTACTGTGAGGCCCCTAGTGATATTTTCAAAAGGAAACAAGTTAAAGGAATATTAAATTTATTGTTTACAAGGTTAACCACAATTGAAATTCAAACATTTCCTTTGCGTAATTTCTTGGAAACAAATTTCTCCAAAACATCAGTAAATTGTAAGTTGTTGAGAACATCTCTGGAGGCCTTCCAGCTGGCGGAGGCCTTCCAGCTGGCGGAGGCCTTCCAGCTGGCAGAGGCTTTCCAGCTGGCGAGGCTCCTGGTCTGCAGTCCATAAGCCCATGCCTAAATCCGGCCCTGGCCGGGAAGTGAAGGTTGGCAGGAAGTAGCATCATCAGTCTGGCTACCAGGAAGTGAAGGGTAGTAGGTGAAGTAGCATCATCAGTCTGGCTACCAGGAAGTGAAGGTTGGCAGGAAGTAGCATCATCAGTCTGGCTACCAGGAAGTGAAGGTTGGCAGGAAGTAGCATCATCAGTCTGGCTACCAGGAAGTGAAGGTTGGCAGGAAGTAGCATCATCAGTCTGGCTACCCGGAAGTGAAGGGTAGTAGGAAGTAGCATCATCAGTCTGGCTACCAGGAAGTGAAGGTTGGCAGGAAGTAGCATCATCAGTCTGGCTACCAGGAAGTGAAGGTTGGCAGGAAGTAGCATCATCAGTCTGGCTACCCGGAAGTGAAGGGTAGTAGGAAGTAGCATCATCAGTCTGGCTACCAGGAAGTGAAGGTTGGCAGGAAGTAGCATCATCAGTCTGGCTACCAGGAAGTGAAGGTTGGCAGGAAGTAGCATTATCAGTCTGGCTACCCGGAAGTATAGGGTAGTAGGTGAAGTAGCATCATCAGTCTGGCTACCAGGAAGTGAAGGTTGGCAGGAAGTAGCATCATCAGTCTGGCTACCAGGAAGTGAAGGTTGGCAGGAAGTAGCATCATCAGTCTGGCTACCAGGAAGTGAAGGTTGGCAGGAAGTAGCATTATCAGTCTGGCTACCCGGAAGTGAAGGGTAGTAGGTGAAGTAGCATCATCAGTCTGGCTACCAGGAAGTGAAGGTTGGCAGGAAGTAGCATCATCAGTCTGGCTACCAGGAAGTGAAGGTTGGCAGGAAGTAGCATTATCAGTCTGGCTACCCGGAAGTGAAGGGTAGTAGGAAGTAGCATCATCAGTCTGGCTACCAGGAAGTGAAGGTTGACAGGAAGTAGCATAATCAGTCTGGCTCTCAGGAAGTGAAGGGTAGTAGGAAGTAGCATCATCAGTCTGGCTACCCGGAAGTGAAGGTTGGCAGGAAGTAGCATCATCAGTCTGGCTACCAGGAAGTGAAGGGTAGTAGGAAGTAGCATCATCAGTCTGGCTACCCGGAAGTGAAGGTTGGCAGGAAGTAGCATCATCAGTCTGGCTACCAGGAAGTCTACAAGTGTTCAGTACCGCAGTCTACAAGTGTTCAGTACCGCAGTCTACAAGTGTTCAGTACCGCAGTCTACAAGTGTTCAGTACCGCAGTCTACAAGTGTTCAGTACTACAGTCTACAAGTGTTCAGTACCACAGTCTACAAGTGTTAAGTACTGCAGTCTACAAGTGTTCAGTACTGCAGTCTACAAGTGTTCAGTACCACAGTCTACAAGTGTTCAGTACCACAGTCTACAAGTGTTCAGTACCACAGTCTACAAGTGTTCAGTACCGCAGTCTACAAGTGTTCAGTACCGCAGTCTACAAGTGTTCAGTACTGCAGTCTACAAGTGTTCAGTACCGCAGTCTACAAGTGTTCAGTACCGCAGTCTACAAGTGTTCAGTACCGCAGTCTACAAGTGTTCAGTACCACAGTACAAGTGTTCAGTACCACAGTCTACAAGTGTTCAGTACCACAGTCTACAAGTGTTCAGTACCACAGTCTACAAGTGTTCAGTACCACAGTCTACAAGTGTTCAGTACTGCAGTCTACAAGTGTTCAGTACCACAGTCTACAAGTGTTCAGTACCACAGTCTACAAGTGTTCAGTACTGCAGTCTACAAGTGTTCAGTACCACAGTCTACAAGTGTTCAGTACTGCAGTCTACAAGTGTTCAGTACCACAGTCTACAAGTGTTCAGTACTGCAGTCTACAAGTGTTCAGTACCACAGTCTACAAGTGTTCAGTACTGCAGTCTACAAGTGTTCAGTACTGCAGTCTACAAGTGTTCAGTACTGCAGTCTACAAGTGTTCAGTACCACAGTCTACAAGTGTTCAGTACTGCAGTCTACAAGTTCATAAAGTTCAAGTGCTTCAGTCTACAAAGTGTTCAGTACCACAGTCTACAAGTGTTCAGTACTGCAGTCTACAAGTGTTCAGTACTGCAGTCTACAATGTTCAGTACCACAGTCTACAAGTGTTCAGTACTGCAGTCTACAAGGTTCAGTACGCAGTCTACAAGTGTTCAGTACCAGTCTACAAGTGTTCAGTACCAAGTCTACAAGTGTTCAGTACCCAGTCTACAAGTGTTCAGTACCAGTCTACAAGTGTTCAGTACTGCAGTCTACAAGTGTTCAGTACCACAGTCTACAAGTGTTCAGTACTGCAGTCTACAAGTGTTCAGTACCCAGTCTACAAGTGTTCAGTACTGCAGTCTACAAGTGTTCAGTACCACAGTCTACAAGTGTTCAGTACTGCAGTCACAAGTGTTCAGTACCAGTCTACAAGTGTTCAGTACACAGTCTACAAGTGTTCAGTACCACAGTCTACAAGTGTTCAGTACGCAGTCTACAAGTGTTCAGTACCACAGTCTACAAGTGTTCAGTACTCAGTCTACAAGTGTTCAGTACCACAGTCTACAAGTGTTCAGTACTACAGTCTACAAGTGTTCAGTACCAGTCTACAAGTGTTCAGTACTGCAGTCTACAAGTGTTCAGTACCCAGTCTACAAGTGTTCAGTACCACAGTCTACAAGTGTTCAGTACGCAGTCTACAAGTGTTCAGTACTGCAGTCTACAAGTGTTCAGTACTGCAGTCTACAAGTGTTCAGTACCACAGTCTACAAGTGTTCAGTACCACAGTCTACAAGTGTTCAGTACAGTCACAGGTTCAGTACCATCAAGTGTTCAGTACGCAGTCTACAAGTGTTCAGTACCAGTCTACAAGTGTTCAGTACTGCAGTCTACAGTGTTCAGTACCCAGTCTACAAGTGTTCAGTACTGCAGTCTACAAGTGTCAGTACGCAGTCTACAAGTGTTCAGTACCACAGTCTACAAGTGTTCAGTACTGCAGTCTACAAGTGTTCAGTACCACAGTCTACAAGTGTTCAGTACTGCAGTCTACAAGTGTTCAGTACCACAGTCTCAAGTGTTGTCTGCAGTCTCAGTGTGTACCAAGTCTACATGTTCGTACTGCAGTCACAAGTGTTCAGTACGCAGTCTACAAGTGTTCAGTACTGCAGTCTACAAGTGTTCAGTACCAGTCTACAAGTGTTCAGTACCAGTACAAGTGTTCAGTACCAGTCTACAAGTGTTCAGTACCACGTCTACAAGTGTTCGTCAGTACTGTTCGTACCACAGTCTACAAGTGTTCAGTACTAGCTAGTGTTCAGTACCACGTCTACAAGTGTTCAGTACCAGTCTCAAGTGTTCAGACCAGTACAAGTGTTCAGTACCACAGTCTAAGGTTCAGTACTGCAGTCTACAAGTGTTCAGTACCAGTCTACAAGTGTTCATACCAGTCTACAAGGTTCAGTACCAGTTACAAGTGTTCAGTACCGCAGTCTACAAGTGTTCAGTACCAGTCTACAAGTGTTCAGTACTGAGTCTACAAGTGTTCAGTACCAGTCTACAAGTGTTCAGTACCACAGTCTACAAGTGTTCAGTACCACAGTCTACAAGTGTTCAGTACCAGTCTACAAGTGTTCAGTACGGTCTACATGTTCAGTACCAGTCTACAAGTGTTCAGTACTGCAGTCTACAAGTTTCAGTACCGCAGTCTACAAGTGTTCAGTACTGCAGTCTACAAGTGTTCAGTACCACAGTCTAAGTGTTCAGTACCCAGTCTACAAGTGTTCAGTACCAGTCTACAAGTGTTCAGTACTGCAGTCTACAAGTGTTCAGTACCACAGTCTACAAGTGTTCAGTACCAGTCTACAAGTGTTCATACCACAGTCTACAAGTGTTCAGTACGCAGTTACAAGGTTCAGTACTGCAGTCTACAAGTGTTCAGTACTGCAGTCTACAAGTGTTCAGTACCACAGTCTACAAGTGTTCAGTACGCAGTTACAAGGTTCAGTACCACAGTCTACAAGTGTTCAGTACCACAGTACAAGTGTTCAGTACCAGTCTACAAGTGTTCAGTAGCAGTCTACAAGTGTTAGTACCAGTCTACAAGTGTTCAGTACCACAGTCTACAGTGTTCAGTACACAGTCTAAGTGTTCAGTACGCGTCACAAGTGTTCAGTACTGCAGTCTACAATGTTCAGTACCACAGTCTACAAGTGTTCAGTACTGCAGTCTACAAGTTTCAGTACCAGTCTACAAGTGTTCAGTACTGCAGTCTAAGTGTTCAGTACCCAGTCTACAAGTGTTCAGTACTGCAGTCTACAAGTGTTCAGTACCACAGTCTACAAGGTTCAATGCAGTCTACAAGGTTCAGTACCACAGTCTAAAGTGTTCAGTACCAGTCTACAAGTGTTCAGTACCAGTCTACAAGTGTTCAGTACGCAGTCTAAGTGTTCATACCAGTCTAAGTGTCAGTACTGCAGTCTACAAGTGTTCAGTACCACAGTCTACAAGTGTTCAGTACTCAGTCTAAGTGTTCAGTACTGCAGTCTACAAGTGTTAGTACCATCTACAAGTGTTCAGTACTCTACAAGTGTTCAGTACCAGTCTACAAGTGTTCATACCAGTCTCAAGTTTCATCCAGCTCAGTGTTCGTCTGCAGTCTACAAGTGTTCATACCAAGTCTACAAGTGTTCAGTACCCATCACAAGTCAGTACCATCTACTGTTCAGTACCGTCTCAAGTGTTCAGTACGCGTTACAAGTGTTCAGTACTGCAGTCTAGTTTCAGTACGCTCAATTTCAGTACCAGCCAGTGTTCAGTACTAGTCTACAATTTCATCTGCAGTCTACAAGTGTTCAGTACACGTCTACAGGTTCAGTACAGTCTACAGTGTTCAGTACAGTCTCAAGTGTTCAGTACTGCGTCTACAATGTTCAGTACCAGTCTACAGGTTCATTGCAGTCTCAAGTTCAGTACCGCAGTCTAAAGGTTCAGTATCAGTCAAGTGTTCAGTACCATTACAAGTGTTAGTACTGCAGTCTACAGTGTTGTACCACAGTCTACAGGTCAGTACTGCATAAAGTGTTCAGTACACAGTCTACAAGGTTCAGTACTGCAGTCTCAAGTGTTCAGTACAGTCTACAAGTGTTCAGTACTGCAGTCTACAAGTGTTCAGTACCACAGTCTACAAGTGTTCAGTACCAGTCTACGTGTTCAGTACCAGTCTACAAGTGTTCAGTACCAGTCTCAATGTTCAGTACCAGTCTACAAGTGTTCAGTACTGCAGTCTACAAGTGTTCAGTACCGCAGTCTACAAGTGTTCAGTACTGCAGTCTACAAGTGTTCAGTACTGCAGTCTACAAGTGTTCAGTACTGCAGTCTACAAGTGTTCAGTACCACAGTCTACAAGTGTTCAGTACCACAGTCTACAAGTGTTCAGTACTGCAGTCTACAAGTGTTCAGTACTGCAGTCTACAATTGTTCAGTACCACAGTCTACAAGTGTTCAGTACTGCAGTCTACAAGTTTTCAGTACCGCAGTCTACAAGTGTTCAGTACTGCAGTCTACAAGTGTTCAGTACCGCAGTCTACAAGTGTTCAGTACTGCAGTCTACAAGTGTTCAGTACCACAGTCTACAAGTGTTCAGTACTGCAGTCTACAAGTGTTCAGTACCACAGTCTACAAGTGTTCAGTACTGCAGTCTACAAGTGTTCAGTACCACAGTCTACAAGTGTTCAGTACTGCAGTCTACAAGTGTTCAGTACTGCAGTCTACAAGTGTTCAGTACCACAGTCTACAAGTGTTCAGTACTGCAGTCTACAAGTGTTCAGTACCACAGTCTTGATGAATCTGAACCACTGGCAGGAAGAAGTGACCTGCAATATTAGACTCAAGAGTCAGATGAGTTAGTTTAATATCTTTATTATGCACCCCATACCCATCCTGTAGGCGGTAGTCACCCCATACCCATGGTGTGGGCGGTAGTCACCCCATACCCATGGTGTGGGCGGTAGTCACCCCATACCCATGGTGTGGGCGGTAGTCACCCCATACCCATGGTGTGGGCGGTAGTCACCCCATACCCATGGTGTGAGCGGTAGTCACCCCATACCCATGGTGTGGGCGGTAGTCACCCCATACCCATGGTGTGGGCGGTAGTCACCCCATACCCATGGTGTGGGCGGTAGTCACCCCATACCTATGGTGTGGGCGGTAGTCACCCCATACCCATGGTGTGGGCGGTAGTCACCCCATACCCATGGTGTGGGCGGTAGTCAAAAGATTACAGAGGTACATAATGGGTCCAGGGACTGGTAGGCGGGATTACCCAGTGGAAGTAGGTCATGCCCAGGAGTAGCAAGTAGATTTTGGAGATACCTGGAGTATACCTGCAGAGGGTTTCGGGGGTCAATGCCCCTGCGGCTTGGTCTGAGACCAAGCCTCGTAGTGGATCAGGGTCTGATCAACCAGGCTGTCTTCTATACCAAAATTCCATGATGTTGAGAGTGACAAGTTGAATATCAATGGTATTCATTACAGACAAAATGATGAACTAGACACATGTACAACATATGGGCATCACAAGTGGCACTCGTCATTACTTGGTGCCTCATGACTCACGAAACTGTAATAACACAGATTACAAATAAATCACGGGTGGGACTCAAACCCATGGCAAGCGAGTCTTCAAAACTGGCAGGCCAGTTGTGCGAAACATAGTTTCGCACAACGACTGGAGGGTTGGCAGACGAGTCCTGAAATTCGCAGGCTAATATGTTATCGCTGGACCACTGGCCTGCCAGTTTTGAAGACTCGCTAGCCATGGGTTTGAGTCCCATCCGTGATTCATGAGGCACCAATAAAAGCTTGTCCGGTAACTTTTATTTAGTCTTCACTAGTATATTGTGTTTTCGTCAGGGATACTTTCCTATCTCTTCTACCTGTTCCAAGTTTAAACTGCTAGGAAAAACAAAACACGAAAGGAGAACTCAACGAGACACTTTTTCATGAAATAATCTTGTATATTGATGCAGTGTGCGACCAACCTGTTCTCTGTGACATTTTACCAACCTTGGATCAAGACGTCACATTTTTAACCTAATAACCCCAGGATGCGTCCAGGATTTTCTTCTACATAATACCTTGATACAGAGCCAATCTATATTAATATAATTCTCACATAATCTCTTGACGTAACAACAGAGACTGGAAATAATTTATCTTTAATAATTCCGTCTTAGGTAACAGCAAGTAGAGTAAATATCCCAGTATGACTATAATTTAAACATCGTTAAAAAAAGTGAAAGATAACTATCCCCTCAGTATTTGCACAATATTATTCAAATGCATATATGTAAACTACACGTACATACGTATATGTATATGCAACTTACACAAATATACTTATATAACATATATACTTTTATAACCTACACCTAAATACCGATGTATGTAATGTAGGTGTATATACGCATAAAGCAGTAAGTTCACAAATAACATTCTTAACCAGTAAATTAGTAGCAACTTGACAATCATTAAGTACTGTGGCTGCGACAGTGTGACAGATTTTCATAACTTCTGTGTTAAGTCTGGCCACGGTGTTGCATTTAATGAAATAATTTTTTATAAGAATAGGCCTCGTGGTGGAGCAGGGCCTGATCAACAAGGCTGACAGGTGAACCACAGCCCGGTTGATCAGGTACTGACTTTAGGTGCCCGTCCAGCGCCTTCTTGAAGACAGCCAGGGGTCTATTGGTAATCTCCCAGTAGGTTTGTGATACAGGATTTCCCCTCCCTGAAACCATGCTGGTTATTGTGTATAAGCTCATTCCTTTCTAGGTGCTCCACCAGTCTTTTACTGAGTATCTTCTTCATGACTTTGCATACTGTACATGTCAGTGACACTGGTCTGTAGTTTAATGCTACCTGCCTATCTCCTTTCTTAAATATTGGGACTACATTTGTTGTTTTCCACACCTCAGGTAGTTGCCCTGTTTCGATACACATGTTCAAGATTGTTGTTATTTGGCAAACAGTGCCTCTGCTCCCTCTCTCAGGACTACCCATGGAGAGATGTCCGGTCCCAATGCCTTTAAGGTATCTATCTCACTTATCAGCTTCTTTACCTCTTCCTTGGTTGTGTGTAGTGTGTCCAGCACTTGGTGTACTCTTCATCCTGGTTTGTTGGAGTCTTTTCTGTCTCCACTAAAAATTATACTTTAAATCTCATACTTAGCTCTTCACATACTTCTTTGTCTTTTCTTGTGATCTCCTCTCCTTCCTTCTTCAGCCTGATTACCTGGTCCTTGATTGTTGTTTTCCTCCTGATGTGGCTATACAACAGCTTTTGGTCAGAGTTGTCTTTCAATGCTATGTCATTCTCGTGTTGCCGCTGGGCCTCCCTCCTTATCCATGCATTTTCATTTCTGGCTCTTCGACTAATCTTTTTATTTTCCTGGGTCCTTTGTCTAATATACTTTAATGAATGACACATTTTAGTGGCAGGATAGTACATCTTAGTGGGAGGATAGTACATCTTAGTGGCAGGCTTGGTTTTGAAATTTTTACACCTTTTGGTAAATCAAGGGCTAATTCTGGTCTCCTCATTGTTTCTGTTACCCTTGGGTATAAACCTCTCCTCTGCCTCCTTGCATTTTGTGGTCACATATTCCATCATTTCATTTTCTGTTTGTCACATCAGTTCTCTTTCTCACTGTACCTCATGTAGGAAATTCCTTATGCTGTGTAGTCCCCTCTTTTGTAGTTTGGCCTCTTCCATCTTAAACGTGCTGATTCACTTTCCACTTTTAACTCTACAGTGTATTTGAAGCTCATGACTATGTGATCATTAGCTTCGAAGGGCCTTTAATTTGTGATGTCCTCAGTGTCTGATCCACTCAAGGTGAATATGAGGTCCAGCCTTGCTAGTTCATCCTCTCTCTCTCTCTCTCTGGTAGTGTCCCTAACATGTTGATGCATGAAGTTTTTCAGTACCACCTCCATCATCATAGCCCTCCACGTTTCTGGTCCCCCATGTGGCTCCAGGCTTTCCCAATCAATCTTGTGATTAAAATTACCCACTACTAGTAACTTTGCCCTACCCATATGAGCCCCTCTGGCCACCTCACCTAGTGTGTCGACCACTGCTCTGTCGCACTCATCATACTCTTGTCTTAGCCTCCTGCTATTCTGTGGCTGGTTGTACAACACTGTAATCACCATCTTAGAATTCCCAGTCTGAAGTGTGTGGTGTGACGTATGAGTAGTGAGGGGCATCGTGTGAGTGGTGTGGGGTGACGTGACTAGTGAGGGGCATCGTGTGAGTGGTACGGGGTGATGTGTGAGTAGTGAGGGGCATCGTGTGAGTGGTGTGGGGTGATGTGTGAGTAGTGAGGGGCATCGTGTGAGTGGTGTGGGGTGACGTGACTAGTGAGGGGCATCGTGTGAGTGGTGTGGGGTGACGTATGAGTAGTGAGGGCATCGTGTGAGTGGTGTGAGTGGTACGGGGTGATGTGTGAGTAGTGAGGGGCATCGTGTGAGTGGTGTGGGGTGATGTGACTAGTGAGGGGCATCGTGTGAGTGGTACGGGGTGATGTGGAGTAGTGAGGGGCATCGTGTGAGTGGTGTGGGGTGACGTGTGAGTAGTGAGGGGCATCGTGTGAGTGGTGTGGGGTGATGTGTGAGTAGTGAGGGGCATCGTGTGAGTGGTGTGGGGTGACGTGTGAGTAGTGAGGGGCATCGTGTGAGTGGTGTGGGGTGACGTGTGAGTAGTGAGGGGCATCGTGTGAGTGGTGTGGGGTGACGTGACTAGTGAGGGGCATCGTGTGAGTGGTGTGGGTGACGTGACTAGTGAGGGGCATCGTGTGAGTGGTACGGGGTGATGTGTGAGTAGTGAGGGGCATCGTGTGAGTGGTGTGGGGTGATGTGTGAGTAGTGAGGGGCATCGTGTGAGTGGTGTGGGGTGACGTGACTAGTGAGGGGCATCGTGTGAGTGGTGTGGGGTGACGTATGAGTAGTGAGGGGCATCGTGTGAGTGGTACGGGGTGATGTGTGAGTAGTGAGGGGCATCGTGTGAGTGGTGTGGGTGATGTGTGAGTAGTGAGGGGCATCGTGTGAGTGGTGTGGGGTGATGTGACTAGTGAGGGGCATCGTGTGAGTGGTACGGGGGTGATGTGTGAGTAGTGAGGGGCATCGTGTGAGTGGTGTGGGGTGACGTGTGAGTAGTGAGGGGCATCGTGTGAGTGGTGTGGGGTGATGTGTGAGTAGTGAGGGGCATCGTGTGAGTGGTGTGGGGTGACGTGTGAGTAGTGAGGGGCATCGTGTGAGTGGTGTGGGGTGACGTGTGAGTAGTGAGGGGCATCGTGTGAGTGGTGTGGGGTGACGTGACTAGTGAGGGGCATCGTGTGAGTGGTGTGGGGTGACGTATGAGTAGTGAGGGGCATCGTGTGAGTGGTGTGGGGTGACGTATGAGTAGTGAGGGGCATCGTGTGAGTGGTGTGGGGTGACGTATGAGTAGTGAGAGGCATCGTGTGAGTGGTGTGGGGTGACGTGTGAGTAGTGAGGGGTGGCAGGCTACCCAGGATTAAGCCAGGGTTGGCACACCTGAGTATCGACAACAACACAGGGTGGGTGGCAGCTGAGCAACATAGTAGGGCGGTGGGGTGGCAGCTGAGCACCACGGTAGGGCGGTGGGTGGCAGCTGAACAACACAGTAGGGCGGTGGGTGGCAGGTGAGCACCACAGTAGGGCAGTGGGTGGCAGTTGATGAAGACAGTAGAGCGGTGGGTGGCAGGTGAGCAACACAAGGAGGGTGGCCAGTATGAGTGTAGTGCACATCAGAGGTGCACCCCCGGCCTCCTCAACCATGTGTAGGTCAGGTCACTCGTTGCTCCCTCCTCCTCCTCCACCTCCTACCACCCAGTGACCCCCACCTCCAGGATATATTGTCACCCCCAGGGGATGGAAATGTTGCGACGGACTAATACATCAGACGTGGTCAACCTCTTCACAGGTGAGTACCTCTCCTTCCTTATTTACTCCTTCTTTTATTCCTTTGTTTACTCGTTATATCACCGCTGATAATATAGATATAGGTACTCATATCAGTTAATAGATAACAAATAAAAGGTTTTCTTGTGGATTATCGTATATATTGTAAGTTTAATGTATTGTAACTTCGAGCATTGACCCCCTAATAAGAATACATAATATACTACTGTCGTGTTCTCGTAACATCTGGGCCCGTAATACCATTTAAAAAAAAATGTATATTGTATATGCAATACCTACATAAAATCTTGCATACATTTTGAGTTCAAGTCTCAGGGTTAGCGACATAATGTATTATCACAACAGTAGAAATATTGAATGGCAAGTGAAACTAGAAGTGATATGAGGAGTAATAATTCATAGTGAAGTTCGTTGATTGGTATATTAATATATAGTCGTGGCTGTTTGACCCTCAGCTCGATGACCCAATGTAAACTTGCACTGAACTGCGTTGTCAAAGGTGACACATTTGTTTATTTTCAGTTTCCTTATTTGTGGTTAAATGGTTATAGGATTACATTCACCTAACCTAGACAAACCAATCATAACCTAACATAGCCTAAACTAATGTAATGTAACATAACCTAACTTAGCCATGCTTCAGTTGATAACATCCTCAACTCACACACTGAGAGACCCGGGATTAATCCCAGCACATGTGAAACATTAGGAATGTTTTCCTTACACGTGCTGACCCTATTCACCTAAAAGTAAGTAGGTATCTGAGTATTGGTTGACAGCTGTGTGTCGCACCCTGAGGGAGAGGATTACAGACTCCGTTGGAAATAAAACTGACACTTCCTGATGATGCACGGACCTATAATAATAATAAGCTCGATCGCTAGAGCACTCAGCTCACACACTTAGGACCGGAGTTCGAATCCCCGGTACGGCTGGATACCTTTCTCGGACGTGTTTCCATAAGACACTTGCTGTCCATGTTCACCCATCAGTAAAATGGGTACCTGGGTGTTAGTCGACTGGTGTGGGTCGCATCCTGGGACAAAACTGATCTAATTTGCCCAAAATGCTCTGCATAACAAGCGGCTTTCTGTATAGTAGTATGTCATTGATGTCAGCTAGGACTGTATACCTTGTACATGTACTTGAAGAAATAAGGATATATAATAATAATACTTTATTTAGACATGGTACAATGATACATGGTTGGGTAGACAAGATACATAGGTATTAATGAGATGTACATGCCAAAAGCCCCTAATATGCTGTGCATTGCGGGCATTCTTAGGACTACTTAATTGTAGACTACATGGTAAAAAGTTATGGTTGATAATTTATAAAATAAGTATAATTGTGTATCTAAGTTATAAAGTTTGAATATAAGTTGAACATATCAAATAATTGTAGCAATGCAACTAATTGAGTGAGATAACAATTTAAAACAATTAATTGCATTGCAGTTACAGTTTACGTGGTCATTATAATGTAAATGTTATGGAAACAGTTAGCTTAGTATGTATTATTCATAACAGGTTTTTACATTTAAGTGATTAGTCAGGTTTTTACATTTAAGTGATTATTCTACTTTGTTGGGAATGTTTGATATTGAGCACTTAGGTTTGGGTGAGAAGGTGGTTTTTTAGCATCGTTTTGAATTGGGGTACAGGCAGGGTTTCTTTGGCAATGACAGGTAATGAATTCCAAATTTTCGTGCCTTTTATATGCATAGAGTTTTTACATAGTGTTAGATGGACACGGGAAACATCAAGGAGTGATCTGTGTCTAGTGTTATTCATGGCTAACCCTTTGGGGTAAAAATCTTATACTGTTTCATCATATTTTAACCTATTCTAATCTAAACTATGCCATATTATCCTATCTAACCTATAAACTGGTTGCTACCATGGTTCAATCCCTGGCATGGGTGGAAATATTGGGCATGTTTCCTCACATCTGTTGTTTCTGTTCACCTAGCAGGTGTTAGTAGACTGGTGTGGGTTGCATCCTCGGAACAGGATTAAAGGACACCATTGGAAATAATGTTGCACTGACTTTCTTAGGTTATCCTGGATGGCTTATCCTCCGGGTTAAAAATCCGAACAAATTTTTACTTTATCTTGCCTTGCAATGTACATAGCCTTTAACAAACTGTTACTAGCTGCATGAAGAGATGCTTGACATACTGTTATCGTGCATATGTTTTTATTGTTTAAATAACTTATTTTACTATCGTCTTAAGTTTATTACTGTTAGGTACATCAAGATGTGTTAAGTTTTATATTTTAAAAATGCCATTGTCACGAGAATTATTATTTTTTTAAGTAGCGAGAGATTGTTCTGATACCAGGTACTATAGTGGTGTTGTCCAGTGACTAACCTACGTGTCATTATTTCTTAAGGAAGTAAATTCGTTCGGTAATGGCACTTGAGCAGCATTCTGGAACGAATTTTCGGCGAAAACCGAGAGATCACTGTACAGTACACTACTGTATAAACATTTAAAAATATACAAGAAATGTTATAAATGGTGCAAAGGTGACATTAAAAACAGTATCAAAGATGGTTGACACAAACTCGCTACCATTATAATATGCTCCTCACGTACCGACGAATTCATTTAACGATGTGGTCTTAGGAGCGGAACTCCATCGTTAATTAAGTGAGGAGAAGCTGTACAGTAGTCCCCCACCCGTATCTGCAGGGGATACGTTCCGTGACCTACCGTGGATACCTGAAACCGTGGATGGTAGCGAACCCTATAAGTCATTTTTTGTTTACATACATACCTATAATAAAGTTTAATTGATAAATTATGCAAAATAAGTCTAGAATTAGCACTTTTTCACTGATGGGAATCATTTCACAGTTTCTCTTAGGCTTTGAAGAACTGCCAGCATCACTAATTTTGCACTTTGGGGATATTATTAAGCAAAATTAAGGTTATTTTTGGGCCACAGTAAACAGTGAATAACTGAAACAGCAGATACCAAATCCATGGATACAGGATCCTACTCTACCACACTAATAATAATAATAATAGTAATAATAATAAAGATATTACAAGGATGAGCCATGGCTCTGGGAGTAGAAAAACTCGGAACTCATCAAAGGTATAGTATATCAAAGGAACCCAATGGAAACATCTCACTTGGTATTGTATTGTATTGTATTGTACATTGTCTGACCTTTTTGGGTTATCCTAGGTAATTTACACACGTTACTATGTATGATAATTGTACTTATGTGTTCCTGTGCCTGGAGTATACCTGGAGAGGGTTTTGGGGGTCAACGCCCTCGCGTCCTGGTCTGTGACCAGGCCTCATGGTGGATCAGGGCGTGATCAACCAGGCTGTTACTGTTGGCCGCACGCAAACCGACATACAAGCCACAGCCCGGCTGGTCAGGTACTGACTTTAGGTGCTTGTCCAGTGCCTGCTTGAAGACAGCCAGGGGTCTATTGGTATTTCCCTTATGTATGCTGGGAGGCAGTTGAACAGTGTTGGGCCCCTGACACTTATTGTGTTGTCTCTTATCTTGCTAGTGGGACCCCTGCTTTTCATTGGGGAGATGTTGCATTGTCTGCTGAGTCTTTTACTTTCATAGGGAGTGATTTTCGTGTGCAAGTTAGGTACTAATCCCTCTAGAATTTTCCAAGTGTATATAATCATGTATCTCTCCCGCCTGCATTCTAGGGAGTACAGGTTTAGGAACTTCAAGCGTTCCCAGTGATTGAGGTGTTTTATCGCAGTTATGTGTGCCGTAAAGTTTCTCTGTACATTTTCTAGGTCAGCAATTTCACCTGCCTTGAAAGGTTCTGTTAGTGTGCAGCAATATTCCACAATAGATTGAACAAGTGACCTGAAGAGTGTGATCATGGGCTTCGCATCCCCAGTTTTAACCCTTAAACTGTCCACACGTAGATATACGTTCACTCGCGTAGCTGACCGAACGTAGATCTACGTTTTTTTTCAAATGCTTTTAACCTTGCCACGATAAACCTGAGTTGCCTAGAGATTAGAGAATGGGTCTGTGCACTCAGTATGTGTAGTATTACAAAATGTGGGAATGACAAACAAAATGCACTCTTCATTTTAAAGAAAACGAACAATTTATTTTTTTCTCAAAATACTCAGTCAGCTACGCGAGTGAACGTATATCTACGTGTGGACAGTTTAAGGGTTAAAGGTTCTCATTATCCATCCTGTCATTTTTCCTGTCATTTTACTATAGCTCTGTGATACTTTTTCAAAATTCACAAATGGGATGATTACAATAATATAAGAACCTGATACAATAAGTATATATTCTTCAGTTTCCATCTTAAAGCATCATGTCATTTCATACTTTGTGATGAAGCCAACTTATAAAAATTGAAGATAAATGAAGTGTCGATGGTGTCCTGTGGCCTGGTAGGCAACGCTCTCTCCTCACTGAGTGTCCTGAGTTTGATCCCCGGCCGGGTGGAAACATTGAGCATGTTTCCTTACACCTACTGTCCCAGTTCACCTAACAAGCAAGTAGATACCTGGGCGCTAGTCGACTGGTGTGGGTCACATCCTGGGGGACAAAATTGAAGGACCCCAGTGGAAATAAGACAGACAGTTCTCAATGACATACATTGGACCCTCGGTTTTCGTTCACCTCCAAACTCGAACAATTATGTAAATGTATTTTTGTAAGAGCTTTCGTAAGTGTATTTTTGGGGGTCTGAAACGACTAATCTAATTTACATTTGTCCTTATGGGAACAAATTCTTTTGGTAATGGCACTTAAACAGTACAGTGGTCCCTCGGTTTTCGTGCATCTCCAAACTCGAACATTTATGTAAGTGTATTTTCGTAAGTGCTGTTGCAAGTGTATTTTTGGGGGTCTGAAATAGACTAACCTACGTGACATTATTTCTTAAGGAAGTAAATTCGTTTGGTAATGGCACTTGAGCAGCATTCTGGAATGAATTTTCGGCAAAAACCGAGGGAGCACTGTATTCTGGAAAGAATTTTCAACGAAAACCGAGGGTCCACTGTACTGACATTCTTGGGTTATCTTGGGTGGCTAATCCTCCGAGGTTAAAAATCTGAAAGAAATTTTATCTTATCTCTTATCTTACTGGTCTCAGACTGGGTAAGTAAGTTTATTTAGGCACAGGTACACATAAGTACAATTATCATACATAGTGTAAATTACCTAGGATAACCCCAAAAAAAGTCAATGACTTATTTCTATTGGGGTCCTTGACAATGGGGAAGATATTCCTGGAACCATTAACAGATAACAGTGTCACTCAGTAATTTATGTAAAATTGATAATAATGGGACATGATTAGGGTTAAATATATTATTGAGCGCTTATTTGCATGGTGGTGGACCTTGCTCTGCTTGTTAAGCATCTTTCATATGTTAAGTAAGTTTATTTAGGTACAGGTACACATTGGTACAGTTATCATACATAGAAACATATGTGTAAATTAACTAGCTCATTTACCTGTAGGCTATTTAGAGTGATGGTAGTGTAGTGGTGATGGTAGTGTAGTGGTGATGGTTAGTGTAGTTTTGATGGTAGTGTAGTGGTGATTATAGTGTTGTGATGGTAGTGTAGTAGTGGTGATGTAATGATGGTAGTGTAGTAGTGATGAGACTGTAATAGTGATGGTAGTGTAGTGATAATGGTAGTGTAGTACATAACTGTACTACAGAATGGTGAATAAAAAACACATGGACAGGCTTATTCTTACCTCTGCAGGCAGGTCCCACTTGCACCCAACCACTCCCACTCATAAAAACCATAAGTATATGCAGCAGGCTTACTGGCCATGCTAGGCAAGTCCCTCTTGTGCCCAGCCACTATTACTCAAAGAATTTCTGTTAACCAGGATAAAATCAACAATCCTCAAGAGTGTAGCAATTCTAGGGGACTTTAATTCTAACGAAACTGGATAATGTTTGAAGGGGGTTTACAGTTGTGACATAAAGGCTGTCTTTTACTTTTATGGTTATGTAATACAGTACTCTATTGCATAGTGTTTTAAATTATTTTATGTTTTGTATGTGAACACTAATATATATCAGTATTTAATTATTATGCTGGTGAAATCTGCATTTGATTGTCCTCATTGGTACACTGTACATGAAAAAAAAAACGCTAACAAAAACTGTATTTCTATGAAGTATAGTACAGTATAGAAGTATGTACCATAGAATTAACTGACATGTCTAAACTACTTTGCAAAGAGCCCAGTGTTATGCAGAGCATTTTGGGCAGCCTTAAAATTAACTTATAATTACTGGACAATTATACAAATTATGCAATTTGTTTTGATTAATAGAATGGTATGGTTGGCAATATTTTACGTTTTATTTATTGATCAATTTAGTTTTATGATTTATGACATTTTGAGATCTTGTGTAACAGTTTGATGTTAACATTTGTATTGTTGAATACCGAGATGTATCATATTTTTGGTTAATACACATGTTGAAACAGATTGGTGATAGTGAGAACATCAGTATGAATGCTAATATGCTATTGACTCGTCAGGCTTTCTTATAATTTATCTTAGCAGGGTTTGTCAGATTTAGGAGGTGCTTTGTTAACTATATGTTTTGAAGCAGGTGGCTAAAGAGGATCTTTTTGCATCTTCTGGAAGGGAGTTCAAAATTTTGGAACCCTTAATTTGAGTGGAGTTCCTGTATACATTGAGTCATACATGTAGTATATTAGAGAGAATTATTTCTTTTATTATGTTTGTGTGTTCTGTTGCAGCTCTTCTAATTATCTAGTATGTATAGAATACACAGTAGTAAATGTGGATGTGTTTTATGTTGAGTAGTGAGGGAGTATATTGTCTTAAATCTGTTTGGGTGATTATTCCAACAGCTGATTTCTGTTGGGTAACAATGGGCTTTAGGTGATTTGCTGTAGTAGATCCCCGAGCACAAATACCGTTGGTAATGTAAGGATCGGTTAGAGTGTAGTACAGAGTGAGTAGTGTTTGTGGAACAACGTGGCTTATATTTGATAAATATATCCCTAAGAATTTTCCTTACGTCTTGTCTTTCTGAGTGAATTGTTTATTTTTATCATAATGGATATTTTTAGCTTTATTCCCTAATAATACGCAGAATGTGTTATCAATATTGAGAATAACTTTGTTGGTTGCCATCCAGGTAGAAATCTTTGAGCTCCTCATTGACTGTGGTGTTGAGGACATGATCAGGATTAGATATGACACATGTGTCCTCTGCAAACAGGAGTGGTTTAAATTCCTGGGAAGTATTTTGTAGGTCATTGATGTAGATGGAGGAATAATAGTGTGCCAAGATGCTACCCTGAGGCACCGCTGTGTTGATAGTGTTAATGAGGTAGTGTCATTGGTTGTCATGCTGAGGTTTCTTAGAGTTTCGTGACAATGTATAAGATTCCCTCTCTTCTGCATTGGTTACCTGGTCAGTGTTTCCTGTTTATAATTACTCCAATATTCTTTTTATCAAATATTTTTAGGATTTTATGACTTTCAGCTCTCTCTCTCTCTGTTTTTCTCTATGTTCTCTCTCTCTCTGTTCTCTGTCTGTATTATACATATATAGTAGGGCCCCACTTATACAGCAGGTTAGGTTCCAGGCTAGTGCCTTAACCCTTTGACTGTCGCAACCCCTAATCCTGAGTGCTCTCCTGTTGTCGCAAAATTTAAAAAAAAATTATTTTTTATTATGAAATGATAGGGAGCAAAGTCAGGATATTTTTCTAGAATGGTCTGTAATATACCACTGTGGATAAAATACTTTGACATATCTTGAACATTTCTGAGTGAGTTGTCTCTGAATTCATTAATTTTACCACACTCCAGTACATAATGACGCAGGGTGTGACAATAATCCAACTGGCAAAGTTTACATTTTGTTTGGTATACATCTGGTGGTGGTGATTTAACCTGCCAAAGATACTTGTAACACAGCCGGAGGCTGGGTTACAAGAGCCTGCTTATTTTGTTGGATGCACCATAGACATGTGGCTCCTCCTTCATGATAGAATGATGATAGATGGACTGACTGGTGTCAATCTCCTTGAGTCTTAAGTCAATAAAATTCAGTTGAAGTTCTTTTCGTATTATTGTTCTCAAACTGCTAACTGACAAGCCAAGATTGTAATCTACCCCCTCTTTGAAAGCATAAAACTTGGCCAATTTATCAGTTCTATCATGCATCTGAAGACCAATGTGAGATGGAATCCACAGCATGTGCACTCTGACTCTACTATCCACAATCCTACCATACCTGTGTCTGGCTTCTGACACAAGCATGCTACAATTTATACTTAATGAGTTGAGAGCATTTATGGATGACAGAGAATCAGTTACAATTAAAGAGTCAATCTTAGATACATGGATGCATTTGAGTGCAAGGAGTATGGCAAACAGTTCTGTTTGAAGGGTAGAGGCCCAGTTATTGATGCGTGCTCCAATTTCTTTAAGAGAGCCATCACTCTGTATGACAACAGCAGCACTACCAGCTGCACCAGTGGATTGGTGAACAGAACCATCAACGTAAATAATTTGTGAGAGAGTGTGCTGTGTGACTTAAGTTATCAATATAGCTTAAGGCATCATGTTTGGCTTCAAGGCAAAGCTTTGGTTGTGATTTTAGAAGTAGTTTGGGGGGAAATGGAGGGATGGTAGTTTGGAAAGGGGTAATATTCCATGGAGCGGAGAAGTGCCGCTGTTGCCTTACTTGACATAGATCATGTATCTGATTCATGCGGAGGTCAGTTCCAGTTTTTTTTATCCATCTGGAGGGATGTTCACCATTGCTGAGGAAAGTTTGGAGGGCTTCTGTGCAGGGGGTTTGAATGGGCTTGCCTGAGCATATTAACCCCAATTAGGATATTTTTTCAGTAACACGATCTCTGATGCTTGGAATATCAAGTTCTTTCTGAATATTTAAAATTTTGGCAGTACGAGGGCATCCTAAAATGATCCTCATTGCTTCGTTCTCCAGTTTTTCCAGCCCTCCAAGCTTCCAGTCAGACACAAGAGCAAGTAGTGGCGCATTCTCTGAGTGATAAATAATCATAGGTTTTTAACTTGCAGTCCCCAGCAGCATTAGCTCCTAGCAAGAGTGTTAGCTGACACTCTTGGGTTATCCTGGGTTCTCGACACATATGCTGCTATATGTAACTGTATTTGATGGCTATCTCAGCGATCAACATATACGTACCTTGTTAGTAAGTTTATTCAGGTATACACAAATACAGTGGACCCCCGGCTAACGAAAAAATTCATTGCAGAAGCCTGCTCAAGTGCCATTACCGAACGAATTTACTTCCTTAAGAAATAATGTCATGTAGGTTAGTCTATTTCAGACCCCCAAAAATACACTTCCACAAGCACTTACAATATTATACTTACATAATTGTACGATTTCCAGGGTGTTCGTTAGTCGGGGGTCCACTGTACTACTAAATAGGCTACAGATGGTCAAATATATTGTTAAAGAAATCATCTGATTCTGTGTCTGCTTTCTTTTAGTGCAGGACAATTAAATTAGAAACAACTATTGGATTTCATTAAGAATAAGCTCTTTGGATTTACCATGCCTAAATCTGTTTTTATTTTATTAATTAAGTCTTCTTATGAATGTCATTATTAACTATTTTCAAGTGAAATTTAGAGAGATACAGTACTGTATTTTAAAAATCAAGTGATACTGTTCCTGGGTGATTGAGTATGAACAAAAAGTTCATAGAAACCATGTGCTCCAATTGCATAAAAGTGAATTTTTGCCATATAGAGAAGTCCTGGTAGAAATAAGGTCAATGCATATAAGTGAGTTCGTATAAGGGAAATCCTCATAAAATTATGAAAAACCCATACTGGTAGTAATTCATCCTTGCATGATCGTTAAGTTCCTGGAGATGGTGTGAATTCTGAATGCCCAGGTACAGTACAGGTCGGCCATGACAAATTCGGCATCATCGGAACCTGTAGGGTGCCAGATTATTGACTTTGCCAGATTACCCAATCTACTCCCTATTTTTGGCCCATTCCATTGTTCCAGTCTACCAAACTCATAGCTATTTCGCTAGTATTCCTTCTGTAGTGCTGTTTAAATTCAGCAAGGTTTATACAAGAACTGCACTGAACCTTCACTTCAGTGCAACTCTTGGCAAGATCAGATATTGCAAATGTTCTTGCAAGATCTGTTCTTGTTTCTGGTTTCTTATACAAAATGGCTAGCTGGTTTATTATGTGTTAAAACCCATCGACTACACAATGGTTTTTAAGGACCTCAATAGAAATAAGTCACTTTGTCTAACTTTTTTGGGTTATCCTAGGTTCTCTACACATGCTGCTATGTATGATAATCTGTGTAACTGTATTTGTGTAAACCTGAATAAACTTACTTATTTACTTCTTGTCTGTCGACTGAGTACAAGAAACCACCCATTCACCTGCTTCAACTACCCAATAAAGTGGTCAGAAATTAGCAATTTGGCCAATTTCACACAAATTTCTAAAGATGCCAATTTCAAAATAGGGTCCAGAATAAACAATGCAAACATTCCTAGCACTAAAATAGCATTTTCTTTGTTCATTAGTCATGTCTCCAGGTCCCTCTTATATTGAGCTGCCTTTTCATTTTGAATTTTTATTCACACAAAAAATAGATGATTTACTGTTATTTAGACTTCTGCATAATTGTATAAATAATATCAGCGCATTCGTGAATGCATATTAGACCCACCAGTTGATATGTATTGGATGGGTGACATGATTTGTTTACTCTTGAACATCGTCAAAAATCTAACATTTCCGCTACTTTGAGCTCAATTTCAAGCTACTTTTAGTCGGTAAACCATTCAAAATCACCTCTATTTTTGTAATATACAGTGGACCCCCGGATTTCGTCATTAATTCATTCCAGAATGCTGTTCAAGTGCCGTTACTTAACGAATTTGTTCCCATAAGGAATAATGTAAATTAGATTAGTCCTTTTAGACCCCCAAAAATACACTTACAAAAGCACTTACAAAAATACACTTGCATAATTGTTCGAGTTTGGAACAGTACGAAATTCGGGGTCCACTGTATCTTCCATTCTGTCAAATGAGACCAAGAAAACGAGAATACAGCCATAGATACCTTACAAAAATACATTACAAAGTCACTGTTTTAAACCAAAAACATGGATGCACTTTTTATTTTCTCATGCAATGCTTGCTGCAGGATTTTTTTTATACTGCACACACTGACCACGCAGCTTCTTTCTCTCATATGTAGCGTACCAGCTTTCTCCCGCAAGATTTGAAGCTGCTAGAATTTTGGTGTTGTAATATGGGACCGACATTGGCTTCAAAGCCGTAATTTTACTGGACCAACACCAAAGGGATTAAACACAACTTTCCTTGTATGAATATTAGTCCTGGCTTTGTCTCTGTAGATGCCTTCCTTTCTCATTACATTGTCAAATGCTCCAAACTTCAGAACACTCGCGACCTGACCTTATCCTTTCTTCTCCTCCCCCTTCCTCCTCTCCGTTCCTATTTTTTTTTCTTCTGCCTTAGTGTGTTCTTTTCTTTCAGTTTTTCTCCCCATGTGTTTTTGGTCCCACCCCTTGTGGACCCTTAGCTCTTCTGAGTGCTGCTTGTTCTTGTCCTTAGACTGACTCCATTTCTACTACTTCAGCCTCTCCTCACTTAGCGACGTACTCATTTACCAATGCCTCGGACTTACAACGGGCTCTCTGACCAGTATTCATACCTAAATAATGTACACTAGAGCTGATTTCTTCTATTCTGTTTATTTCAATATATAGTACACTACTGTTTAAACTTTTAAAAATATACCAGAAATGTTATAAATGGTGCAAAGGTGATATTAAAACTATATCAAAGATGGTTAATACAAACTCTCTATCATTATAGTATGCTCCTCACTTAGCGACGAATTCGTTTAATGATGTGGTCTTAGGAACAGAACTCCGTCATTAAGTGAGGAGAGGCTGTGCTACTACTACCTCTCCATTTCTACTACAATTGCATCCCTTCACCCTTCACTTCCCTTTCTCTCTTGCACTGCTAAACTACTCTCCCTACTTTCTACTAGCACTATTACTTCTACTTCCAGCCTTACCACTACCAGCCTTTCTTCCTCTCTTGGTCCCATCTCTGTCCCTCTCACCTATGTATACTGACTCCCTCACTCTTTTGTGTTAGTGTGACTTTCTAAATAGTCGAAGTTGGACCAAAACATCTTCAGTCCGACTTAAACCGACAACGCTTTCTCTCTCTCTGATGCGGGTTATTTGTGTGTGGTGTTGTAAAAATACTGTAGGACATGATTAATAAACAGGAAAAAATGTTGTTTTAGTGCCTGGAATGTCTACAGTATTTATTTTGGACTGTTTTTAAATTTGAATTTTCTGAATTTTGTGTAAAATTAGCCAAATTATGTACTGACTTCCGTGCACTTGATAAGGTGATTGAATGGGAGGTGTCTTGTGCTCAATTGATAGAATGGAAGGCATACAAGCAAAATGTGTAAATTACACCCAGATTGCTTAATCTGTGCCTGCATAAATTGCTGTGAGCACTTTTAATTTCAGGGCTTCCGACAGTGAAGGGGTTAATGGATACAAGAAAGCTATAAAGTTGTCTGTTAGAAAAATAATTTTGCTTGGATTCTCTAGTTATTCTTGTTAAGGTTGCAGATTATTGCTTTACTGTATCCTTAAATAGAAGGCCTAGCTTATACAGGAGGGAAGGGAAGGGCAAAGAAGACCGCAAACGGAGTACAGTCTAGGGGGCCAGAGACTACAAACCTCAATCAAGGAAAAAGATCTTGGGGTGAGTATAACACCAGGCACATCTCCTGAGGCGCACATCAACCAAATAACTGCTGCAGCATATGGGCACCTAGCTAACCTAAGAACAGCATTCCGACATCTTAATAAAGAATCGTTCAGGACCCTGTACACTGTGTACGTTAGGCCCATACTGGAGTATGCAGCACCAGTTTGGAACCCACATCTAGCCAAGCATGTAAAGAAGCTAGAGAAAGTGCAAAGGTTTGCAACAAGGCTAGTCCCGGAGCTAAGGGGTATGTCCTACGAGGAGAAGGTTAAGGGAAATCGACCTGACGACACTGGAGGACAGGAGAGATAGGGGGAACATGATAACGACATATAAGATACTGAGAGGAATAGACAAGGTGGACAGAGACAGAATGTTCCAGAGATGGGACACAGCAACAAGGGGACACAGTTGGAAGTTGAAGACTCAAATGAATCACAGGGATGTTAGGAAGTATTTCTTCAGTTATAGAGTGGTCGGGAAGTGGAATAGCTTGGGAAGCGATGTAGTGGAGGCAGGTTCCATACATAGCTTTAAGGAGAGGTATGATAAAGCTCGTGGAGCAGGGAGCGTGACCCAGTAGTGGCCAGTGAAGAGGCAGGGCCAGGAGCTATGAATCGACCCCTGCAACCACAACTAGGTGAGTACACACACACACACACACACACACACACACACACATACATACAACAGGCCTAGTGTCTAATCGACATGTGCCTAGGACAAAATGGTAACTAACACACACACACACATCCCTTGAAACTGGGCAGCTACCTGAGATATGGAAAAAGGCCAATGTAGTCCCCATCTTTAAAAAAGGAGACAGAAAAGAGGCACTAAACTATAGACCGGTGTCACTTACGTGTATAGTGTGCAAAGTCTTGGAGAAAATTATCAGGAAAAGAATGGTGGAGCATCTGGAGCAGAACAGGATAATCAACGCCAGACAGCACGGATTCAGGGAAGGCAAATCCTGTGTAACAAACCTCCTGGAGTTCTATGATAAAGTAACAGAGGTAAGGCAAGAGAGAGAGAAGGGTGGGTTGACTGCAGTAAGAGGCTTTCATAAGTTTTGCGTTGCGAGGCTCTACACCACCTTTCAAATTGCAAGCTTTTTCTCACGGGCAAACTCCACACAAGTTTGACCTTGTCATCGTTGTAACGTACGAAATGCATGTTGGTAACTTACAGGTAACAAATTAGTACAGTGGTACCCCGGTTTACGATATTTTTTCATTCCAGAATGCTGTTCAAGTGCCATTACCAAACGAATTTATCTCCTTAAGAAATGTTGTAAAATAGACTAGTCCTTTTAGACCCCCAAAATTACACTTACAAAAGCATTTAAAAAAATAAACTTACATAAAAGGGTGAGTTTGGGGACCATCGTAAACCGGGGTACCACTGTATATGTCTGGACTGGAGGAAGGCTTTCGACACAGTTCCTCATATGAGATTAGTAAAGAAGTTGGAAGACCAAGAGGGTATAACAGGAAGGGCACTGGAATGGATCAGGGAATACCTCACAGGGAGGCAACATCGGGTCATGGTGCATGATGAGGTATCACAGTGGGCGCCTGTGATGAGCGGTGTACTGCAGGGGTCAGTCCTAGGACCAGTGCTATTCTTGGTATATGTGAATGACGTGACGGATGGGATGGACTCAGAAGTGTCTCTGTTTGCAGATGATGTGAAATTAATGAGGAGAATCACATCTGATGAAGACCAAGCAGGACTTCAAAGAGACCTTGACATCTGGTCTAGCAACTGGCTTCTCAAATTTAATCCCACCAAATGCAAAGTCATGAAGATCGGAGAAGGGAAAAGAAGACCGCTGACAGAGTACAGGCTAGGTGGACAAAGGCTACAAACCTCATCAAAGGAGAAAGACCTTGGGGTGAGTATAACGCCAAGCACGTCTCCAGAAACACACATCAACCAGATAACCGCAGCAGCATATGGGCGACTGGCAAACCTAAGATTAGCGTTCCGTTACCTTAACAAGGAATCGTTCAAGACACTGTACACCGTGTACATCAGGCCCATACTAGAGTATGCAGCACCAGTCTGGAACCCACACCTGGTCAAGCATGTCAAGAAATTAGAGAAAGTGCAAAGGTTTGCGACAAGGCTAGTTCCACAACTCAGGGGACTGCCGTATGAAGAAAGGTTGAGGGAAATAGGACTAACAACACTGGAGGACAGAAGGGTTCAAGGAGACATGATAATGACATACAAAATACTGCGGGGAATCGACAAGGTAGATAGTGACAGGATGTTCCAGAGAGGAAACACAGAAACAAGGGGACAAAACTGGAAGCTGAAGACTCAGATGAGTCAAAGGGATGTTAGGAAGTATTTCTTCAGTCATAAATTATCAGAAATTATCGCCATAGAAACACTATCACCCGCTATCTGTTTTTCGTTGATCCACACCGCCAACAACTTCTCAACCTCATCCACTGCTTTTGATCTGTTTTTGGCAAACATGTTAACACCTTTTGCAACATCAGCTTCCTTGAGTTCTTTTCTCTTTGCCAGGATAGAGGTGATAGTAAATTTGTTTTTTCCGTACATCCTGGCAAGCTCCCCCACACGTACGCCACTCTCATGTTTTTCAACTATCTCCTTCTTCACTTCGATGGTGTTCCTCACTTTCTTAGCCACAGGGGTGCCACTAGGAAACTTCTTTGGACCCATGGTGACTTATTTCACAGTGACAATCACTAAACAAGCAATAAACACAATAAGATTATTGTGAAATGCTTGAATGAGTGCGCTGGGTATTGTTCACCCAAGTGTAAACAAAGCAAGACTGGCTCACGACGCCTGCGAGGTGCGCAAGCGCGGGGCAGGCGGAAAGGTCTGGGACGCGGGTCGATAATCGGGGAAATGGCCGATAATCGGGCAAAAATTGGGCCGAAAAAAGAAATCGATTTTCGAGCCGGCCGATAATCAGACCGGCCTATTTGCGGGGGTCCACTGTACTTGGGAGGTCATGTGGTTGACGTAAATTGGAAGACTCAACAAATGATGTTAGGCCGCTGCCAGATTCCAAAAGCACTTCAAGTTAAGTAGGATAAAGAGTAAGAAAAACAAATTTCACTTTTTATTATTTTATCAAGGTTCAATGTGATTTGATTGCAGGAGGTTAGGCATAGAATCAGGAATATTGTAAAGCATGTCAAGCTCATTTCTTGAATGCAGAATTTTTTTTTCTTCTTGGTGAACATGGCACTGATGATATGTTTTTGGAAAGGAGCTTTGCTTTTCATTCCAAAAGTTCTTGATGGGATTGAAGTCAGGGCTGTTCACTGGCCCATGGGTAACATTGACTTTATTCTCTTGCAGCCATTTCTTGACCTTTTTTGACATGTGGCACTGTCTTGCATAGTGTGTGGTGCCATGAAGTATTCATGGCACCACATGAAGCATTCATGACCTCTGGTCTTGAACGCTTCCAAACACGAACAAATCGGTTCACGACCAAAAAATTTGCCAAATTTTTGCATCTGGTCACGAACCCATAATCAGGTGCCGAACAAATGCAACCACGCCAATTTTCACATTCCGCACCATTTGATGACGTCTTTCATTTCTGTAACGTTTTGATGCGAAGGAAAAGACTAAGTCACATTAGATCAGTTTATGGTCAAGTTTGGTCCACCATCTAAACAAGAGAAAAAACCTGAAGGAGAACGCCCCTACATCGCGGAGGTGGACTCTCCCTCAAAACAGTATCCTCCTCCCCCACTTATCTTCCTCTTCACTTCCTTCAAGCCAGAAGTCGACTCATGAAAAGTTAGTTTTCTTTGTTGTTTACTGTATGTTTTTTCTGTTATTAAAGTTTTTTTCTATATTAAACTGTGCATTTTTTTGTATAATTAAGGATTTTTCAAACTTTGATTACTTTTTCTGTGCTTAACCCTTTCGGGGTTTTGGTCGTACTAGTACGTCTTACGCCCTGGGGTTATTGACGTACTAGTACGCCTAAATTCTAGCGCCATCAAATCAAGCAGAAACAGGCTGTTAGGCCTAGATGTGATAGAATGTGTCTGTGCGGTCAGTGTGCGCAGTATAAAAAAATTCCTGCACCACACAGTGCATAATGAGGAAAAAAAACTCTGACCGTGTTTTTTATTTAAAACATCGACTTTGCAGTCTATTTTCGTATGGTATTTATGCTTGTATTCTCGTTTTCTTAGTCTCATTTTATAGAATAGATGATATATTACAGAAATAAAGATAATTTTGACTGGTTTCACGATGACAAGTACCTTGAAACTGATAGCAAAGTAGCGAAAATGTTCGATTTTGGCCGATGTTCAAGAGTAAACAAATCACACCATGCGTCCAATACACATCAACTGGAGAGTCTAATATTCTTGCACAAGTGCGCTGATATTATTTATACCATTTTTACAGTGATGCAGTTGTATACATAACAGTAAATCTTCTATTTTTTGTGAGAATAAAAATTCAAAATGGAAAGCAAAAGTAATGTAAGAGAGGCCTGGAGACATGACTAATGAGCAGAGAAGATGTTATTTTAGTGCCAGGAATGTCTGCCTTGTTTATTATGGACCCTATTTTGAAATTGGCATCGTTTGAAATTTGTGTGAAATTGGCCAAATTGCCATTTTCTGACCACTATTTTGGGTAGTTGAAATTCTTAAATAGGCAGTTTTATGTACTCAATCGATAGAAGAAATGGAGTTCTAGCGAAATAGCTATAATGTTAGTAGACTGAAATATTGGAATTTGCCGAAAATAGGGCTCAAAGTGGGCGAAATCGCCGATGCGTAAATGTCATGGATACCACTAACTTCGCGAAAGCATAATTCCGTTAGTTTTCGATCAAATTTCATAATTTTTGTGGCGTTATGATCAGAAAAAGATTCTCTATCATTTCATAAGAAAAAATAATTTTTTTTTTAAATTCGTGGACCCCCAAAGGGTTAAAACTCATAAAAAAAAAAAATGTTTATCGCAAACGGTTCATAGGGGTCTGGAATGGACTCGTGCAATGTTAGTTTTCTCTGTTGTTCAAGGCTTTCTCAGTGTTATTCAAGGCTTTTATACTTAGTTTACTATTACACTGTGCATTCTATGGTATAATTAACTATTTTTGTGCTTAAAAATCTTGAAAAAGCAATATTTTCATACAGTTTGTAGGGGTCTGGAACGGATTAATCGTATTTACATACAATGCAATGGAAAAATTAGGTTCGGGTCACGACCAGAGTTTTGGAACTAATTATGGTCATGACCAGAGGTTCCACTGTATTCCTTAAGTACATCTACTGTATGCAAAGACCAGCAGCAGTACTTGTGGAGTCAGTAATGTGGAAATCTCCAGCAGTTATTAAGTGCAGTATTTATGTTGAGTTTGTTGATGCTATTATATAAATTAAATAAATTTTTTTATGACCCATATTAATTACAGCAGTTATTCATTTGAATTAATTATATTTTGAATTTGATGTTATTAAAATAGATATAGATACTGTAATTTGATGCAATATAGGGTTCAAAAGCCAATAATTATGCCAATGGTTTTTGGTCAGATTAATTATAAGGCTTACATTCTACTAATATCTAGACCAAGTACGTATATAATTAAGTCATTACAGCTTGGGTATTTCATTACAATGAGACAGCAGGCTGTAAATGAAGAATTTGTCAATTACAATTAAATTACATTGAAGTTACATAGGTTCAATGTCCTACATTTTATGGAGTGGTTGAACTGAGGTGGTGAAATCAAAGCATGAAAATTTACACACAGTTAATGGATCTAACATTTATGCGAGGTTTAATAGGTCCTTTTTAAGAATATTAGTAAAGATGTTGGCAAATGGGGAACTTCTGGCATTTTCAGGCATCAAGTTCCAAATTTTTGGGCCTGTCATCTGCACAGAGATTTTGATCAAGTTTGAAAGCTTCTGTGGCCCTACTGGGCCCAGGTTGATGGTTTGGGTTGGTAATGTGATGTTGAAGGTTGGGGGTCTTGTGATGTTGATGCAGCTTCATCAGTTTATGGTTGCACTGGAGTTCTTAGGTATTCTGTCATATACCCTGCAGTTCTTTATACAGCAGATAATAAGGTCCAAGCACCTTTTCCATAGCAAACTGTACAGCAATGCTTCTACATGAGTCACTCTCCTTTTTGGTAAACAAGTTTGTAATTTTTACAGTTGTATGCAGTGACTTAGGTATCTTGCAGTGTCAACATTGGTCATTCAGATTCCTCTTTGTCTTCTCTGCACCCGGGAATTGAATTCCTGCTACATTTCCTCTGCAGTTGAATCATCATCATCATCCAGGAGTTCATTGGCATCATCTGGCTGTATATATTCAAATTCCTCGCCAGGCACTTACCTTGCTGAATCAACCGTTTCCTGAACCTGATTTGCTGATGGAAAACCCGTAAAATTATTCACAGTACGAGGCCATATTTTTCTCCAGCTGGCATTTATTGTTGATTTAAGTACAGAATCTCATGCATATTTTTTTTTTACATAGAGTAGTGAATGTATGTACAGTGGACCCCCGTTTTACGATATTTTTTCGTTCCAGAATGCTGTTCAAGTGGTGGTGTGTTCTATAACACTGTGGTGGTGGTGTGTTCTATACCACTGTGGTGGTGGAGTCTTCTATACCACTGTGGTGGTGGAGTCTTCTATACCACTGTGGTGGTGGAGTCTTCTATACCACTGTGGTGGTGGTGTGTTCTATACCACTGTGGTGGTGGTGTGTTCTATACCACTGTGGTTGTGGTGTCTTCCATACCACTGTAGTGGTGGTGTCTTCTATACCACTGTGGTGGTGGTGGTGTCTTCTATACCACTGTGGTGGGGGTGTTCTATACCACTGTGGTAGTGATGTCTTCTATACCACTGTGGTGGTGGTGTGTTCTATACCACTGTGGTGGTGTCTTCTATACCACTGTGGTGGTGTCTTCTATACCACTGTGGTGGTGATGTCTTCTATACCACTGTGGTGGTGGTGTCTTCTATACCACTGTGGTGGTGGTGTCTTCTATACCACTGTGGTGGTGGTGTCTTCTATACCACTGTGGTGGTGGTGTCTTCTATACCACTGTGGTGGTGGTGTCTTCTATACCACTGTGGTGGTGGTGTCTTCTATACCACTGTGGTGGTGGTGTCTTCTATACCACTGTGGTGGTGGTGTCTTCTATACCACTGTGGTGGTGGTGTCTTCTATACCACTGTGGTGGTGTCTTCTATACCACTGTGGTGGTGGTGTCTTCTATACCACTGTGGTGGTGGTGTCTTCTATACCACTGTGGTGGTGGTGTCTTCTATACCACTGTGGTGGTGGTGTCTTCTATACCACTGTGGTGGTGGTGGTGTCTTCTATACCACTGTGGTGGTGGTGTCTTCTATACCACTGTGGTGGTGGTGTCTTCTATACCACTGTGGTGGTGGTGTCTTCTATACCACTGTGGTGGTGGTGTCTTCTATACCACTGTGGTGGTGGTGTCTTCTATACCACTGTGGTGGTGGTGTCTTCTATACCACTGTGGTGGTGGTGTCTTCTATACCACTGTGGTGGTGGTGTCTTCTATACCACTGTGGTGGTGGTGTCTTCTATACCACTGTGGTAGTGGTGTGTTCTATACAAGTGTGGATCTCCATATTCTTCAATAGGTGGACAGTGAAGCACATAGTGTTCAAGATAGTGACAGTGTGGATGACCATACTTTGTATTATTTTGTTCAGCATGTGTGTCTACCAAACTGCCAGAGGTACTTGTAACCACGCTTAATCGTACTTACCAACGTTCATGTATAGTTGATGAAAGATCTACTCAGGCTTCTAACTGCATTCCTATAACAGTGTTTCATTATTTACTTGTCTCATAATATTATTCCTAATGCTAGACACAGACACTATTTTTTAGGTAATTTATCAACTTTATCATGAAAGAGCAATCTATTGTGTGATGGAATCCAAAACAGTCGTACATTAATTCCATTTTACTAGGTTTTTGAGTATCTATATCTGGCTTCTCCAGTGAGTATGTTGTTAGTCATGCGAGTCAAGAGCCTTCAGTGATGACATAGAATCAGTAATAATCAAGGAGTCAAGCTCAGTGTCATAAGTTAACATTATCGTTATTAGGATGGCAAACAATTCAGTTTGCAATGTAGACGCCCAGTTGTTTATTCTTATGTCTAACTCAGCATAGTTCCTATCATTATTATTTAGGGACGTGGCAACACGAGCATATGCGGTCCTGCTAATAGACTCCTGCTTACACCCATCAGTGTATATAACTTGTGATAAATTATTACTAACCGTTAAGGGGCACGTCAGTTTCCCTATCTTCTAATAATATGTTATTTTTCCCCAATAATCTACGTTGCCCATAATTACTATCGAATTTGCTTTGTTTCGTAAGGTGAAGTCTTACGGAGAGGTCTAAGCTTCGCTCAAACCTCTCCAATACAATTGTCCTCAAAGATTTGCCTGGTGGCAAAAGCTCTCGCTTCACACGGTGAGGGTCCGGGTTCGATTCCCCGCGAAGGGGTGGAAACATCGGACGTGTTTCCTTGCACCGGTTGTGTATGTTCACCCATCAGTAAAATGGGTACCTGGGTGTTAGTCGACTGATGTGGGTCGCATCCTGGGACAAAACTGACCTAATTTGCCCGAAATGCTCTGCATGACAAGCGGCTTTCTATATAGTAGAATGTCATTGATGTCAGCTAGGCCTGTATACCTTGTACATGTACTTGTAGTAAATAAATATATTATTATTTTACTAGTTTAGTGTTATTATTTGACAAGTATACGAAAATAAGCACGATATTCTCTTCAGTGGGAGACACGGAACAAATTGTAAGAAGATACAATCAATCTTCCAGAGGGCAATATAAAATTTGGTGGTCATAGTTTCCAATTGCTCAGATATAAAGAGAAGGAGGTACCGGAAAGGGACATGGTATACAAAACACAATATGGCCTCCAACTAAAACGAAAAAAACATGTGAAGGACCTGGGTGTAATGTCAGCTGACCTGTCATTTACACACATGTTTGGATGGATATTACCAGTAATAACACTATTTAAAAATGCATAATTATAGCGACCATCTACGCATTAAAAAAAGGTATTTTAAAAAAAAGTGTAAATTGATACGTGATAATATATACTTTGGAGATACTGGAGCACCTGGTCCTAAACCAACACCCTACCATAACGTTGATGAGTAAGATACATGTGCAACAGTTTAGTATCTTTATTGGTGAAACGTTTCGCCTACACAGTAGGCTTCTTCAGTCAATCACAGAGGCAGCTCCATGGCGCTGAAATTTTCTGCAGGCTGAGGGACTGACCACCTCAAATTCTGTTTCTCCAAGGTTGATGGACTGATAACATCATCTCTATTTTACTTCACCTGATGGCTCTGTATTTGACTGAAGAAACCAACTGTGTAGGTGAAACGTTTCAACAATAAAGATACCCAACTGCTGCACATGTCTTACTCATCAACTTGTCGATATTTTATTCCATTTTCAACCTAACTGACTATAACGAACTGGGGCGAGAGATATAACAGGTAGTGTAAAACATTGTGGAAAAAACAAACATGGGCGCCGTATCAACATCAGTGTTCCTAGACTATTGGACTTGCTACCAGCAGATATCGGGAATATTGCTACAACAAGTTTAGGATTATTCAAGAACAAATTGGACCAAGTGCCAGATCAACCAACGGGCAGCCAACAGCAGCAACCTGGTTGACAGGACAAATACCAGACAAGCCTAGCCCATGACCAGGCTGCAGGAGTAGGAAAACTTTGTAAATATGTCACAGGTATATTACAACAGGTCATTAGTAGTAGTAGTTGTGGTTTGTTCTATACAACTTTGGTGTTTCATATATTTACAGTTCTTGTGGGTTGGCAAGTGTGTTTATAGAGAGTGTCGTGACAGTGTAACCAAGTGGAAGGTATTGCGTGACAGCCTCGCGGTTGTGGCATCATGTGGGGCTTCAGGCAGGGAAATGTATACACCAGAGCCAGAATTACTTGCCACCTTTTGTGTTCGCTCCATTATGAATGTTTTAATTAGCTCGTTTTGAAGCAGGTGTTAGTGCATGTAGGAGGCAGGCAGTGTAGTGGTGAGCGCCGTGGCAGGTATCCACAGAGGAATGATGGTTGTGTAAACTCCATAAATGAGTGTGAACACGTCAGAGCATTGTGTAAAACATTCTTGTGACGTCAACTCTAAACTCCGTATTACTGCCAGTCCTGTTCCGCCATATTTATTACTTTCAAGTTACTAACATTTTTTTAACAGGTTGCATTTTGCTGTTATTCTGTTTTTTAACAGGTTACATTTTGCTGTTATTCTGTTTTTTAACATTACATTTTGTTTTTCTAAATTAGGTCAGTTTTAGGCCCAGTTTTATCTGAAGTATACCATCATCCCCCCCCCACACCCACCAGGATGCCACCCACGAAAACCTGATAAAATTTATTCGATTTCGATGATTAAATTGCAGCTATAAATTTCATATTGTTATTCTCAAGATATTGTAGGTGTTTTCAGATACCAGTGGGTACATACAAGAGAGTTAGTGATGATATATGTGAAGCACTTTAACTGAAGGATGTTTTCGGAGGTCACCGGTACTGCGCCCCGGTACCAGACCAGGCTTCCTGGTGGATTAAAACTTGATCAACCAGGATGTTTCTGCTGGCTGCACGCAATCCAACGTACGAACCAGCTAATAGGGAACTGACTTTAGGAACTTATCAAACTTACTCTTGAAGACAAAAACGTGTCTGTTGGTAATCCCCCCTTTATGTATGAGGTATGAATGTTGAAAAGTCTTGGGCTCCCTACATTTATTGTTATGTCTTAGTGTACCCATGGCACCCCCTTTCTCTCATTAGGGTATTTTGAACTATCTGCCGAGCCGTTTACTTTTGTAGGGAGTGATTTTCGTGGGAAGATTTTGGGTCAGTTCCTCGTGGATTTTCCAGGTGTAAATTATAGGCCTAGTAATTTAGGTGCTTTATTGAATTTATACACTGTGACGGTTCGCTGTACATTCTCTAGGTGTGCAGCTTTGCCTGCTTTAAAAAGGGCTGTTAATGTACAGCAATATTCCAGCCTAGAGAGAACCAAGTAAATTAAAGAGGACCATCATCGTCTCGGCATCTCATATTCTGAAGTTCTCGTTATCTATTCTGTCATTTTCTTCACAGCTATGATAGTGATGTGATCCTTGAGAGTAAGATGCACTCACATTATCACTCCTCAGTCCTTCACGTTAGTTGTTCGTGCTATTGAGTAGTTACAGTTTTATACTCCATTCTAATTTTCGTTTCCTTAATTTTTCCATAAGTGAGTAAGTGAAATATGTCTTCATCGAACCTCATATTGTTTTGTGTAGGCCACTGGAAGACTTGTTTATATCACCTTGGGGAATTATCATGTCCTCGTTGGATGCCACTCATATAAATTTGAGTATGTATGCAAATTCTTGTATGAATATACTGTACATTGTACTGAGTTGTTTGCTCCAACCCCAACCTCTTTGATGATGATTCACCTTAATATGGTGGTGAAGTTGAGCAGCTTAGTGTGACTAAGAACTCGGCTCTCCTACTTCTCCTTTATTTAACTTATGTAGTGGAGATTTTTCTCCCATTTGTTAAAAAAATCACTGGAGCATTATGGAAGGAGTCGCTCTTTGTTACTCCCCTTGTTATCTTGCTAGTGTTGGTGTGGTCCACCACACCCAAAGGTGTCTGGGCAGCCAGATGGACCATCTGGTGGCACAACAGGTGGTACACCAGGTGGTGTGTGGCGGCATAAACCGGAAGTCACTGCAGATCCATTAATGACTGGTGAAGGTGTGCAACGCTCGACGTTCGTGTCAGTTGCCTTCGCTAATTATTAGCTGAATGTTGCAGTTCATGGGGTATTTCCACTCTAAATGGCCAGTTTTGCTAAGCCTTGCTCTGTTAATTCTGGCCAAGTTAACCCGGAGCTTCAGCGTGTTGGGACGGGAGGGGGTGTCAGGGATGGTCCCTGTTGGGATTAGGGGGGCGTGTCAGGGATGATCCCTGATGTCTGGAGGAGGGGCGGGCGTGTCAGGGATGGTCCCTCATGTTGGGAGGAGGGATGTGTGTCAGGGATGGTCCCTGATGTTGGGAGGGGGTATCTGGGAAGGTTCCTGATGTTGGGAGGGGGTGTCTGGGAAGGTTCCTGATGTTGGGAGGAGGGGGCGTGTCAGGGATGATCCCTGATGTCTGGAGGAGAGGCGGGCGTGTCAGAGATGGTCAATGATTTTGGGAGGAGGGGGTGTCAGGGATGGTCCCTCATGTTGGGTGGAGGGATGTGTGTCAGGGATGGTCCCTGATGTTGGGAGGGGTATCTGGGAAGGTTCCTGATGTTGGGAGGGGTGTCTGGGAAGGTTCCTGATGTTGGGAGGAGGGGCGTGTCAGGGATGGTCCTGATGTTGGGAGGGGTGCCAGGGATGATCCCTGATGTTGGGAGGAGGGGGCTTGTCAGGGATGGTCCTGATGTTGGGAGGGGTGTCAAGGATGGTCCCTGATGTTTGGAGGGGTGTCAGGGATAGTCAATGATTTTGGGAGGATGGATGTGTCAGGGATGGTCCCTGTTGGGAGGGGGCGGGCGTGTCACGGATAGTCCCTGATGTTGGTAGGGGGTGTCAGGGATGGTCCCTGATGTTTGGAGGGGGTGTCAGGGATGGTCCCTGTTGAGAGGGGAATGTCATGGATGGTCCCTGATGTTGGGAGGGGGTGTCATGGATGGTCCCTGATGTTGGGAGGGGGTGTCAAGGATGGTCCCTGATGTTGGGAAGGGGAGTCAGGGATGGTCCCTGATGTTGGGATGGGGTGTAAGGGATGGTCCCTGATGTTGGGAGGGGGTGTCATGGATGGTCCCTGATGTTGGGAGGGGGTGTCAAGGATGGTCCCTGATGTTGGGAAGGGGAGTCAGGGATGGTCCCTGATGTTGGGATGGGGTGTCAGGGATGGTCCCTGATGTTGGGAGGGGTGGGGCGTGTCAGGGATGGTCCCTGAAAAATAGTTGTCACAACTTGTGGCGTTACATATTAAACAAAAATTCTCAACCCCCATTGAGTATTTTATGAGTTAATTTTAATATTTTGCGCTGGTGGTGGATGAGACCAGTGTTGCCGAGGGGAGGTTACTGCACCTGCCGAGGGGAGGTTACTACACCTGCCGAGGGGAGGTTACCTGTAAAGCTGCCTCACCTGCTAAACTCGTAGAGAAATACTTGACACTGTCTTTATTGCCCTGTTGAATGTCTTTCAGCTCACGTTGAGAAATTCGATACTTCGTGTATGAAACATGTCTTGTGTAATGGAATGACAGGAAAACATAGCTAGTTTTGTTTTCATTTTGTAACTCCAATATAAAACAGGGTAGGTGTACACTGCGGATGTTCCCACATTGTAACTGGTAAAATAGGATAGCTGTACACTGAGCATCGTGTGTGAAGTTTGAATACTTGGCATTAATCCTTTGTTAGACTTCTGGGTCAGTCAATGTTAAGTCAATAAGTTGTTTGCCTTGCCAGAGGCTGCCAGGTGGTGCAGTTATCGTGTAGGTGGAGCAGATGGATGCAATAATAATGCTACTATAATTACCCACGTTATAGTGCTTATCGAAGCAATAATTTAAAATATACTGTTGAGTGTGTGTTCTGCTTCGCCTTCAACTTGGGCCGCTCTAATATTTTGACCAAGTAAGGTGTTCAAGTTTTGACTGCAGGTTCTGTATAGCGAGACCGTCAGGATGTACATATAGACGTGTGTACACTTGAAGACATTGAGAAGTTTCGCCGCCAGTGACTTCTTCAGTCTCAAGGATTGAAACTCTTCTTCAATAAATGTCTTGAACTGTGCTTATGTCTTTTATATTATATGAAAGTATTCTACATATGACGTTTATTTTGTAGTCGAGAGAAAGAAGGCGTCGTCTTAACTACTGTATACACACGTACATTAGTACTAGCCACTCAAATAAATTGTTTGCCTTGGAATGTGGGAAGACTACTTTTTTTTTTTTTTTTGGTGGGGGAGTGTTTATAACCCAGGATAAATCCAAGGCAAACATTGTGGGTAACGTCCGTTGTGGTCCTTAAGTTATTTCTCTCCTAGATTGCCATCCACCGCAATCGACTAACTCCGTATCTTTTTACTGCTAGGTGAACAATATCAACAGTAGGGAGACTTGAACGTCACTCCTCTCTCATACGTCACGCATCGTCTATACATCGAAATGTGTCTCATCTCATTCAGGCATTTGCACAGTGACGCAGCCAGGATTCAAATTTGGGGGCGTAAGCCAGGACTTCACTCTGGTGGTGAGCTTAAAAAAATCATAAGATACTGATAAAATCTAATAAATCGCCTTAAAAACACGATTTTCAGCACGAACGTGAATGACCTTGGTGGTTACTGGTCAGAAGGGGTTTGCCAAAGTAGCGTTATCGGTGGTATCGGTAAAGAAAATGGTATGGTTCCACTGCTACTGGTCACTATAGTGAACATTAGCCATTGATCGAAACATCAGAGTATTTACATCTGGGGCTTTAACCTTATTAACCCTAACCCTCACTCGTGACTCCTACTGCATCTACACGCATTTCATTTGGTCCCTACGTCTCGCCTCATTTCTACGTCTCGCCTCATTCCTACGTCTCGCCTCATTTCTACGTCTCGCCTCATTCCTACGTCTCGCCTCATTCCTACGTCTCGCCTCATTCCTTCGTCTCGCCTCATTCCTACGTCTCGCCTCATTCCTACGTCTCGCCTCATTCCTACGTCTCGCCTCATTCCTACGTCTCGCCTCATTCCTACGTCTCGCCTCATTCCTACGTCTCGCCTCATTCCTACGTCTCGCCTCATCACGACGTCTCGCCTCATTCCTACGTCTCGCCTCATTCCTACGTCTCGCCTCATTCCTACGTCTCGCCTCATTCCTACGTCTCGCCTCATTCCTACGTCTCGCGTCTTCCCTACGTCTCGCCTCATTCCTACGTCTCGCCTCATTCCTACGTCTCGCCTCATCACGACGTCTCGCCTCATTCCTACGTCTCGCCTCATTCCTACGTCTCGCCTCATTCCTACGTCTCGCCTCATTCCTACGTCTCGCCTCATTCCTACGTCTCGCCTCTTCCCTACGTCTCGCCTCGTCGGTACGTCTCGCACAGATCATGTCTGGCTTGGTTCCCATGTTTGTGCCAGCATCCAGGTTGTTGGTTTCGTGCCGGACACAGTCGCCACTCTGGTAACTGATAAAACCGCTAAACATCACTTTATCATATTTTATTATAACTTACGAGGAGTGAAGTCATTGATGTTTACCTTGTGAGTAATGTGTTGAGACGAGGGAGGTTGTGGTGGATGGTAGACCAGGGAGGTTGTGGTGGGTGGTAGACGTTGTGGTGGATGGTAGACGTTGTGGTGGATGGTAGACGTTGTGGTGGATGGTAGACGAGGGAGGTTGTGGTGGATGGTAGACGAGGGAGGTTGTGGTGGGTGGTAGACGAGGGAGGTTGTTGTGGATGGTAGACGAGGTTGTGGTGGGTGGTAGACGAGGTTGTGGTGGGTGGTAGACGAGGTTGTGGTGGGTGGTAGACGAGGTTGTGGTGGATAGTGCAGTAGAAAGATGCAGTAGAAAACGAAAAATTAAAATAATAATAATATCTTTATTTACTACAAGTACATGTACAAGGTATACAGGCCTAGCTGACATCAGTGACATACTACTATATAGAAAGCCCCTTGTTATGCTGAGCATTTCCGGCAAATTAGATCAATTTTGACCCCAGGATGCGATCCACACTAGTCCACTAGCACCCAGGTTCCCATCTTACTGATGAGTGAACATAGACAATCGGTGTAAGGAAACACGCCCATTGTTTCAACCCTTGCCGGGTATCGAACCCTCATAGTAATTAGTACTTAGAAGGGCACCCTTTATGCATACATTATATGTTTACAAACATTATCTCTCAGTCCACAGCAGCAGGAATCGAACCTGCATACAAACATTATGTCTCAGTCCACAGAAGCAGGATTCGAACCTGCACACTCAGCCAGATCTGGGATCTGCCTGAGTGGCTGAATTACTGCGTAATTTGATGCATTGTGTTCAGGTTGGAATCCTGCTGTGGACTGAGAGATAATGTTTAAATAATTTCACCTTAGCATACATTGTGTATGTTTGCATATATATATATATATATATATATATATATATATATATATATATATATATATATATATATATATATATATATATATATATATATATATATAATACATACATACATACATACATACAACTCTACTACACCTTGGACGGGTTTCGAGAGTTTTCCTTATTTCCGCAGCCAAGTCCTGGGTCAGGGCTGTTGGTGCTGGCGGCCCGCTAGCGCACATCCTCATCACAGCCTAGTTAATCTGGCACATTGCGGAGGTTCTTGTCGAATTTTCTCTTGTAGACTCCCACAGTGTTGCTGGTATCTTCTGATAGTGTTGAGTAATACTGACGTTGGTAATTTGTTGGTATTTGCTTGATAAACATTAGTCATGATGAAACTGTTATGTTATATGTAACTTGTATGTTGATAGACAGTAACCAGTTAGGTAACTATTCTTATGTCATGCATAACTTGTATGTGATAGAGAGTAACAAGCCAGGGAAGAACTGTTGTGTTATACGAGTGAGAAACATAAAGATGTTTAAGGTTTTAACTTGAGAGTTCTCTCTCTCTCATCAACCCGAGACTGACATTCACTATACATTCATCTTTTCTTTCTGTGTTTTCCAATAGTTTTTATTTCTATACAATATTTTCAGTTTAGTGTTCGTGGCTTGAGACTCAAACCATTTACACATTACTTGCTATAAAAACAACACAAAGCTCTTGTTGGAGATTTACGCCGACAATATATAATGTTAGAACTGTCTAGACGTTAAGGGAAAAGATCCAAGCTATTGATTCTTGGTAAACTGCAACCACATAGTAAAGTGGCACCTCTGTAAGGGCCCAGAGACACAGGGTGCCATGTTCTTGATACTTAAGAACATAATAGAAGATCAGTACAGTAGGTCCATGCTAGGCAGGTCTTACTCATTCCCACTTATGTATTTGTGTAACCTACTTTTCTAGGATGGAGTTTTCGTTTTATTGAAGTTCTTTGGAACTTTGATCCACTCATCTAAAACTATTATTGCCAAAACAGTGAGTTTTTTCTATATATTTTTAAAATATGATAAATGGTTTCATCAGTCCAATACAAAAATGAACGGTGCAAGGAGAGAAGTTTGAGGTAATCAGTCCCTCTGCCTGGAATCGATGTGTCCAGTCCATCAATCTTGAAGTAAGTACAGCATATTGCCGGAGAAGTGGCTTATATACTGTAGTCAGGTGAGTGGAAGCAGGAGGAGGCGGAGTCACAGTGGAACCATCCACTAGTTAGTTACCATTTTGTCCTAGGCACATGTCGATTAGACACTAGGCCTGTTGTATAAGTAGGTCTTCGTCCAAAGGTTGGACAAGTGTTGAAGAATTCCACGGGATCTTGATACAAGGAATTCGACAATTGTCCAACTTTTAGACGAAGACCTACTAACACTAGTGGATGGTTCCACTGTGACTCCGCCTCCTCCTGCTTCCACTCACCTGACTACAGTATATAAGCCATTTCTTCGGCCATATTCTGTACTTCAAGATTGATGGACTGAACACATCGACTCCAGGCCGAGGGACTGATTACCTCAAACTACTTCTCTCCTTGCACCGTTCTTCTTTGTATTGGACTGATGAAGCCACTGTGTGGCGAGACGTTTCCTCAATAAAGGTTCCCATATGTTGCATTTTCTAAATGCATGTTTACCCACTACCAGATGTAATCTGCACACCTTGACTTCCCCAAGAAGAGGATTGCCGCTACAGACTACCATTCTTCCTCGTTTGCGTCTCTTAGCATTTTATTTCATCTCTTAGTGATCAGTGTTCTTTGCACTTTGTCGAACCGACTATATTTATACAAGTTAAATGCATTGCCCCAAGTTGCCTCTTCCATTCAGCAAGCAAGAGACCTTTAAGTGGTTGCCAAAATAATTTAATCTTTTCCTTTTCATTTCATTGATAACACGAGGCTTCATCTGAATGACTTCGTCTTGAGTGTTGTTGTACGGTAACTAGGGCCAAACTCTAGGAACATTTAACATGCTCAGGTGCCCTATGATCAAAGTTGTTGAGCCCCATTCCCAGCATCCTGGAATGGCTACAGTAACTTCAGTGTAGTAGGAAGCATTAAAAAAAAAAGTTGCCTGTTAATTCGACGATGACAGAGTGAAATTCAAGTGTGTGGACGCACATCTGCCTGTGTAAAATATTGTGAAATTTTGATTACTGTTAAATCACGTTAAATGAATTAGTCTTCCTCTACTGAAATACTTGAGTAATGGCTAATGCATGTTACGGCCGGGTTGCAGGCAACCCTGGCAATACACTAAACTTTTATAGGACTTGGAAGTGCTGGAATACGTGAGATAACAAGTCTTTTCTTGGGGATTGGTTTTAAATTTTCACCCCTGGTGTGTTTACCAGAAAGTGACCTTCACATTGTTATTTGTTTACGTGTCCCACTTTGCCAATATATTATTAAATTAATAGTGGTATTGATTTAAATTCAATAGCTAAAAAAAGGTATTTTCTTATCGGCTTCAAAATATTAATGTTGATACATCCCATGTGAAGGATGACATTCAGTAAGATTAAACTGTTTAGGCTCAAATTTTAAGGAAACTGATAAAAAAAAACCATGAAATCGTTGGATTCAGAAGTTACTGAAGATTGTCTTTTCTGATAGCCTTCCAAACTTTCAGTGTTAATGGGCTTTATAAAAATAAAGCTTGGCTTTCATTTTGACCTGTGTAAATTTTAATTACAAATTTTATAAAATATTGTCCATGTAATACCTGGAGAATGCTTCTTCTGGTCGGCTTCAAACTCTCACTTAAGCATTGGTGTGTCTTAATTTGAAATAATTTTGTTGAAATTGGGCTTTCGACATGCCAACTTTTCAGTTTTTTTATTAAATTTGAATTTATAAAAAAAATAATAGTTTTTTCTTAGATGTCTGTAAAGAATTTTAAATGCAATAGAACTCTAAGAAAATGTGAAATATTGAAAGCTCTATTTTTTATGTAATTTTTATTTTGAGGGTTTTAGTGAGGTATTAAACAGTGTAGTGTACGACTTGATACCAGAGCTCTCTGCAGCATACACTCGTAATAATACTTATAAATATAACCATAATTGTTTAAAGAGGTGGACCGGTAAGCCAGCTAAAGGCCTCGGTCAGATGACCCAAAGCTCCAGCTGCGGGTCTGCGCTGTATGACCCTTGTAGGTTCAACACTTGTTTTTTATAATAATAATCCAGGTGTGGGTCATCATATAACGAAGACCCGCGTCAGGAAATATTTGTCCTGTTTCCTGACAAACTTACGTAACGTGTAAGTTACGCTGGTCTCGTCCCATCTTGCTTTCTTCATCGTTTTCCTTTGTAACTTCACAATGTCTTATCCGATCAGCTTCAATTTTTTAACTCTGGTTGACTATTACTACCGGGGTCAACGCCCCCGCGGCCCGGTCTTTGACCAGGCTTTGCGGTGGACCAGGGCCTGATCAGCCATGTTAGGTAAAAGGACACAAGTGCAACTAATGTGACATTTTATTGTGGCAACGTTTGGCTCTCCAGCAGCTTTGTCAAGCATTACAAACAATACATGGATATAGAGGGTATATATAGGCTTAGAGTGAGGTGTTCGGCACAATATAATCATTGTAGCAGTAGTTCTAGTTGTTACTACTGGGCGCTCGCAAACCCACGTAAGAACCACAGCCTGGCTGGTGAGGTACTGACGTTAATGTTTGTGGAACATGTGATAAATGTAGGTTCCCTTTGCTCAGTTTTTTATAAACAATTCCTAAAGTTGGTTTCCACGAGAAATATCTATTGAGTCATATGTATTCCCTCAGTCAACATGGTTAACATAATTTTAAGCAAAAAATGTTGAAAAGGTATCGGTATCGACAAAAAATATGGTATCGTTAAATCCATAGAGTACATATACTGTATTGTACAACACAATTGTACTCAAAAATTTGTTAAGTTATACCATGAATTAAGGAAATATCCTGGACTTCACCTTACGAAACAAACTAAGTGCGATAGTAATTATGGACAAGGTAGATTATAGTGGAAAAATGAACATGTTATTAGAAGACGGAGGAACTTACGTGCCCTTTACGTAACTGACAACTTAAGAAAGATGATGATAGTTATTTCAGTATAGGTTAAGAAGGAAGGGGAGGCAGCTTTACACGCTTGCTTGCTGGTGGGTGGGAATTATCATCTCTCAAGACGACCTTTCACACACACACGCCAGAACCTCTTTATGAGGATGTTATGAATTTTAGTTGTAATAAATGTGGTGTACATGTTTACAAGGGGAGGAGGAAGCCTTGAACACTAACACTGGCCTCGCTCCTATCAAAAGCCTTCACACATAAGTATATTGAGTATATTATATTATGCAAATATCTCGAACAAGCGATACAAGATGCAGAACAACCACGGGGGAGTTGAATAATAGCTCTAGGCCTTTCGTGTTGCAATCAACACATCAGGAGCTTTCAATGTTGCAAAAAAGAGGTGGTGCAAGCAGACTTGGTTCCCTGTGATCGGGGAGGGGCCGAGCTGGGAGTAGTTGATCTAGAGGGGGTACTACTACTTGCTACCCCCCCTATCGTTCTACTACGACCGGCACCCCCCCCCCTCTAGTATGTATACTGGCTTCCTTCCCTTCGCGCTTCTGACTAGTTAATTGTTCAAAATAACAAAAAAAAAAATACACAAATAACCCGCACATAGAAGAGAGGAGCTTACCACCACGTTCGCTCCTTTGAAATGTTCCTCTTAGTATTTGACTGACTACTACTACTACTAGTGCTGCTGCTAGTACTAGTGCTGCTGCTAGTACTAGTGCTGCTGCTAGTACTAGTGCTGCTGCTACTACTAGTGCTGCTGCTACTACTAGTGCTGCTGCTACTACTAGTGCTGCTGCTACTACTAGTGCTGCTGCTACTAGTGCTGCTGCTAGTACTAGTGCTGCTGCTAGTACTAGTGCTGCTGCTATACTAGTGCTGCTGCTACTAGTGCCTAGTGCTGCTGCTAGCTACTAGTGCTGCTGCTATACTAGTTGCTGCTGCTAGTACTAGTGCTGCTGCTACTAGTGCTGCTGCTAGTACTAGTGCTGCTGCTACTAGTGCTGCTGCTAGTACTAGTGCTGCTGCTAGTACTAGTGCTGCTGCGTACTAGTGCTGCTGCTAGTACTAGTGCTGCTGCTAGTACTAGTGCTGCTGCTAACTAGTGCTGCTGCTACTAGTGCTGCTGCTACTAGTGCTGCTGCTACTACTACTTCCTTCTCTTGTTGCCGTCCCTGTGTGCTGGTCTATATATACTCCCTCCTTCTCTCCTTTTTGTTAGTGTGACTTTGTAAATGGTTCAAGTTGGACCGAAACGTCGTCGTAAGTTTGTCTCCTATGTACGGATTATTTGTCTATTGTTCAATTCACTGTTATTGTGACTTTTTATTATTTGGTAAATACTGTTTTAAGCAAATGTCTCTGTATTCATCATTTAGATTAAATTTGTTCAGGTTAGATTGTCGTCTGTAAACAATCATAATAGAACGCCACTAAGTGCAGTAGTGCACATAAAGGCGATCAGAACCTCTGAAGCGAGAACAGAAAACGGGGAGCCACCTAGCGGGCTGTCAAATAATCATTTTTTCTTTCTAGTGTCAACGTCACAAGAGACGCTCTTCAGGCAATGTGAAATATGAACATTACTTAGAAAGGTGGCCGGCTGTGATTTAGCTGGTCAGTCAGGTTGTTGCTACTGCCAATGTCTCCATGACCTACATAACCATCACAACCTGCTTGATCTGGAAGTTGTTTCAGGTATTTGTGTAGTCTCCTCTTGAAAACCTGTACAGTGGAGGAGCACGAGAAGGACAGGAGAAGCCACACTTTAAAAAAGGGGACTACACAGGTATGAGGTGATTCCTGAATGAAGCACAGTAGGAAAGATAAATAGAGGGAGAGTAAACGATGGAATACGTGACCCTAAAGTGCACAGAGGCAAAGGAGTAATTCGAACCCAAAAACAACAAAAGCAGTGGGAAGACCAGACTGAGCCCATGGTTCTCCTTACTGTGAAAAGAGGCCAAAGCCAAGTGCATTGTTTGAGCAATATTTCATATAACTGCTGGTTGAAGATTGAAGAGTCTTGAACCACGCATGTTGCAGCACTGCTAATCACTGCTCGTGCCATCTCTCTTCTTCATTGACATTGTTCACTGTACGAACAATATATTAAGATAATGTGTTTCGGTTTTTGCTCCATCTGAGAAAAGAATCCGTGTACCCCATAAGCCCAGCCGTCTCTACTTGAATGAATATCACAGCAAAACTACAGAATGCGACATAAGTTTCTGATAAATATCAGCATTGAAGATTTAAAGCCAATCAAATAATGTCTTTAGTTATCGAACAAACCAATATCTGAAAATACTCGCAAGTTTTTTGAAATCTTATTTATGATCAATATTTCGGCGATTTAAGTTTAAAGAATCACATGATATATGTCGCCCAACAATCACAGGTATTATTAAGCGTGGTGCATCCAATGACAAAAACTAATCATTCATGTAATTTTTTATATATGCATGACAAAAAAATCCATTTAGTCATACAAATATATTTACAGTTTTCAGGTTTTTTTTCGCTTGTGTTGAGTATCACTGGCAGCAGTGTCTCTCAGTGATCCTCAGGATCACCCTCGCAGCAGTGTCTCTCAGTGATCCTCAGGATCACCCTCGCAGCAGTGTCTCTCAGTGATCCTCAGGATCACCCTCGCAGCAGTGTCTCTCAGTGATCCTCAGGATCACCCTCGCAGCAGTGTCTCTCAGTGATCCTCAGGATCACCCTCGCAGCAGTGTCTCTCAGTGATCCTCAGGATCACCCTCGCAGCAGTGTCTCTCAGTGATCCTCAGGATCACCCTCGCAGCAGTGTCTCTCAGTGATCCTCAGGATCACCCTCGCAGCAGTGTCTCTCAGTGATCCTCAGGATCACCCTCGCAGCAGTGTCTCTCAGTGATCCTCAGGATCACCCTCGCAGCAGTGTCTCTCAGTGATCCTCAGGATCACCCTCGCAGCAGTGTCTCTCAGTGATCCTCAGGATCACCCTCGCAGCAGTGTCTCTCAGTGATCCTCAGGATCACCCTCGCAGCAGTGTCTCTCAGTGATCCTCAGGATCACCCTCGCAGCAGTGTCTCTCAGTGATCCTCAGGATCACCCTCGCAGCAGTGTCTCTCAGTGATCCTCAGGATCACCCTCGCAGCAGTGTCTCTCAGTACACCATCAAAGTGATCCTCAGGATCACCCTCGCAGCAGTGTCTCAGTACACCATCAAAGTGATCCTCGGGATCACCCTCGCAGCAGTGTCTCTCAGTGATCCTCAGGATCACCCTCGCAGCAGTGTCTATCAGTAGTCCACCATCAAAGTGATCCTCAGGATCCCCCAATGTTTCTTCTCCATAATGGTTATTTATGTCTTGGTGAAATCCTTCACTGTGTTCAGGAAAAAGTTAAGGTGAAAATGGAGGAAAGGAATCTTGAGGGGACATCCTACATCCCAGTAGATGATATGCTCTCAATAGCTCTTCTGCGACATTTATGTAATCGTCACTGTGATGACTGTTTAAGAAACCTGTGCAAGTGTTGGTGAATGCCACTCATGCTCTCAGCTCAGCATCTTGGAGACTTTCCTCAAAAAATGGATAATTTATAAATGTAGGCTCAGATTTTGAGATCCGATGAAGATATCTTCCTTCAGTTTGGCGTCATTAACTTCGGGAAACCTCTCCTTCAGATAGTCAAACCCTGCACCTCCTTTGTTCAAAACTTTGATAAAGTTTTCAGTTAGGTCTATAGCGTAACGTGTAATGGCGGATGAAATATATCATTTGGGTAAAGTAACGACGTGTTGAAGGTTCTTGACGCCTGCTTCATATGAGTATCGAGTTATCCACGTACGTCGAACGTAGTGCTGCTTTGTATCTCCACTGTCCCACAGGCCCATGAAACAACAATACTTTGTAAATCTACTTTTCAGTCCCAGATTCTCCACTCAAACTTCTCAAATTCGATCCAAGTGACAAATTTTTTATTTGTTTAAAATGTTTGTTTCAAGTGTGTTGAGAGCTACAGGCAGACTTGGTAGTGTTGCCAGTGTGAAGTAACACTCCCCTCACACTTTGCTTTACTGGCATGTAAACAAACGCCACATTGCAGGATCATAATGTTTACCCAAAACATTGAAAAGTCCATTAACATCACAACAGTAACATATTAATTCTTTCAATTTAAAGTAAGTTTTTAGGCTTTTCTGTCGCTTTCTGAACAGACTGATTCGTGTATGTGGGTGCAGCAAGTTCCACTGACGTAATCTTAAAACAAGTACCCCTGGTCCTTGGATAAATTAAGATCACGCACAAGATCATTAAGGTCACTTTAATTCACTAGATGTGGTTCCTGGTTGTTGACTCCAGTCAGTTCAAATTCGGAATCTGAGTTGGTGTCTTCATCATCCAAGGGTAATATATATGGTGGCATTGGAATAGGGAGATCCTCTGAATGTTCGACCAGTCTGATTGCAGAAGGAAGATCTGATTATGTTCTGTATTTTTTTTTTTTTTTGTGAAAATCCCTACACTTTTCTGATACAGAAATAATCAGGCCTGCAATTGGCATGGATGACTTATTTCAGGAAGCCCATTGCATGAGTTTGAGCAAGTCACACAACAGCGATGAGGTGCCCGCATCTTGGTCTCATCTCCGACCTTCACACCAAGGTAGTGAAGATAGGCTGTTTTCACAAGATGTTCCCTCTCTGCTTTGTTGGAACAAAGCTTCCCACATATATATATAAAAGACTTTACTGTTGTCTAAGCAATCACGAGACATCGTAGGCTTGTAAATTGACACTTGAAAATACCACTTAACTCTGATAGAGAAAACATATAATCATTAGTGACGAAACAGTCTCATAAATCCACAAAATTAAAAACAAAACCATAAATAATCTTGCATAAAAAGACCAAGCACTCGGTAGGCAATAATATACATATTTTAAAAATAATTAGGGTGATGGTGGGGTTCTGTTTCACAGAAACTGTACATCTTGGAACAAAACTAGGTTCAGATTTGAATTTAGCATCCCAAAATTAGAAACACGTTTTTCACCGTGAAGTGTTAATGTAATCAGGCACCCACTTGAAGGTACCTACCCCTTTTGGGATATCTAAATATACAAAGCATAGAGACGTACATTTATACTTTAGATGAAGTTGGCAGTGTAAGGTGTGTGTGTGTGTGTGTGTGTGTGTGTGTGTGTGTGTGTGTGTGTGTGTGTGTGTGTGTGTGTGTGTGTGTGTGTATGTATGTGTGTGTGTGTACAGGAGATAAAGAAGATGGTGTTTTGCAACAAGTTAGTCAGTGAAAGGTTCGAGGTGAATGTCGCTTGATTGTTGTTAGTCACCAACCTCAGTCACCTTCATACTGCTGCTACCTTCATAATGTTACTGCTGCTGTTGTTAATGCTGTTTCTGGTGCTCTTACTACTGCTGCTGCTGGTAATACTATTGCTGTCTTCGTACTGTTGTTGCATTCTTTCTGTTGGTGCTGTTGTTACTGTTGGTGTTATTACTGTTGGTACTGTTGGTGTTATTACTGTTGGTGCTGTTGTTACTGCTGCGACATCTCCCCACCAGGTCATTCTTACAGCATTAAACAGTATATTTTCTTTGTTGTAGATGGGTAGCATAATATTTAGTTATGGGACTAAACCATTACGTTAACAATGATGCCTACTATTGTACGTTATGATACTGCAAGTCCTAATAGTTTGGAAAGTAATTTATATTACATCACATTTGTATTGTTCACTGTTAAAAACTGAACACTGGTATTTTATGTTTCATTCTTAAATTATCGCAAAAATCTGCGAAAGGAAAAAAAAAGTGTGTTGTGTCACTTGAAAACGCGGGGCGGCAAGCCTAAGGTCACTTGTTTATGTTATGTTGAAAATGGTAAGAAATACCGAGAAGTTGATGATTAGGACGTGTGCAACAGATGGGTATTTTTATTGTTGAAACGTTTCGCGTACACAGTAGGCTTCGTCGGTCAAATACAGAGGCAGCGGGTATATTAGCGACATGAAGGTGATATAATCATCCTATCAACTTTAGAGATATGAGGTGGTGAGTCCCTCAGCCTGAAGAATAGTTCAGCACCATGGTCTGGCACGATATGAAGGTGAAGCTTGTTGTTGTATGTTCGCCGGTACATCCGGCCCGGGTCTTCTCCAAATGGTGACCCGGCAAAGCGAAGGTGAAGCATGAGAATGGAGTCTTAAATACTGTCGAAGGTGAGGTGAAAGATCTCGAAGATGTAGAGGACGGGATTCACTAGTAGAAGTTAGAAGGTAGGTCCCTCTGGAATCCAACCCTTCTCACTCATAACTAAAAGTTACACGATCAAGTGTGGAAGATATCCTCTGAACCAGAGTACGGCTCTTGTGCTGCAGTGTCTGCCTCTGTATTTGACTGAAGAAGCCTACTGTGTAGGGGAACATTTCAACAATAAGGATACTCAGCTGTTGTACATGTGTCTTAGTCATCAAACTTGTGTATGTGTGTTAGCACATAAACAGATGAAGCAGATGGTAACTGGAACACACGAGCCCACACTATCAAGCGTGTGCAGATACTCCACATGATCACTGTTTCTCAGTGAATATGTTTCTCAAACTGAGAGCAAATGGACTACATTTTGACGTGCACAAAGCTCGGGGCACTAAAGTGGATGTGCAGAGAGGAAGCCACAGGATGTAGATCAGGGGGTATGGCAACCAAATAATGGGGGTGTGGCAACTAAATAATGGGGGTGTGGCAACTAAATAATGGGGGAGTGGCAACTAAATAATGGGGGTATAGGACTCGATCTCTGAACAATTAGAATAAACTATCAGCTGTTCTGTTTTTAGCTTTCCATATGTAAAGTAAAACCAAGCTGTTGACTTTTGAAGTCATGCTGGTACCTAATAGGACAGGTGGTGATTTCCACATTCTGGTGAAGGGGGGTATGGGGTCATATTGGGTAATCCATTGGGGATGGGGGGTTGTAATGGTTAAAAGGTGAAGTACCCACGAGGTCTGGTCACGGACCGGGTCGCGGGGTCGTTGACCCCCGAAACCCCCTCCCGGTGTATCCATTAAAACTGCAGATGAGCCACAGCTAGGTTAGGAAAAACCTTCCCCCTCAGGGTAGTAAATAAGGCATTGGCTTAAGCCGGTAGGAGAATTGGACCTGCCTCGCATGGGCCAGTAGGCCTGCTGCAGTGTTCTTTCTTTCTTGTTCTTATGTAACACAGTAGACGACAGTGTGAAGATAAAATATGCACAGTTAGAAGTACAAATGTGATAGCTCACTGTAGGCCAAGAATTGTTTATTAATTGGTAAAAGTTAATGAGACTAGCCCAGGAGCTATGACTTAACTCCTGAAAATTTAACTAGGCGAGTATATGTTATTCATGCCCTTGTTACTCTTGCTACCATTGTGTGTATGCACATTCCCCTTAATGTTACTGTTGTCACCTTAATGTTACTGTTGTCCCCTTAATGTTACTGTTGTCACCTTAATGTTACTGTTGTCACCTTAATGTTACTGTTGTCACCTTAATGTTACTGTTGTCACCTTAATGTTACTGTTGTCACATTAATGTTACTGTTGTCACCTTAATGTTACTGTTGTCACCTTAATGTTACTGTTGTCACCTTAATGTTACTGTTGTCACCTTAATGTTACTGTTGTCACCTTAATGTTACTGTTGTCACCTTAATGTTACTGTTGTCACCTTAATGTTACTGTTGTCACCTTAATGTTACTGTTGTCACCTTAATGTTACTGTTGTCACCTTAATGTTACTTTTGTCACCTTAATGTTACTGTTGTCACCTTAATGTTACTGTTGTCACCTTAATGTTACTGCTTTTTTTACCCTAATATATACAATATATACACTAGTAATGTTGCTGTCATCTAAATATATACACATTAGTAATGTTACTATTGCAACCTTCTTGTATACATTCATACATAATAATGTAGTTAATGCTACTGCCCTCATACATACATACATACATACGGGATGGAAGGAAGACAATGAATGGAGGTTAAATCAGAGGCAGATTTATGAGGGCAGGTGTAGAAAGACAGACAGACAGACAGACAGACCAGTCAAGGACTAGAACACTAGACGTTCACCACCCAAGATGGTAGACAAGCCTGTCGTAGGTAGACGAGTAATGCTTCTCTTACCTACCAGCATCCCTCCACCATCCTTATACTGTTATCTGTCACCTACCACAATATGCCACTTTTGCAGTCTACCAACCCGACGCTGCGTTACTTTAATACGGTCGAAGGGTTTGTCGTTGGTGACTTGGGGTAGGGAAGGGCCTCTTTTCTTCAGGTAAAAGGTACTTGCCTGACTAAGAACCCATCATCTCTTTCGGCATAAAGAGTTTGGATATTTCTCCTTTCGTCTAAATTTGTTCACACTCTTGGCCGATGACTGAAAGTTATCGGCCAAGAGTCAGTTGCTCACGACAGTAACAAGATAATGTTGATAGTGTAAATTTGTTATATAATTATAGAAACGAATTTTTTGTAAAGAACTCAGTAACCAAAAGGTTCTACTGTTTTGTAGATATATATGAAAAAACAGAAAGAAGCAACTTGGATGGTAGAAAACCTGAAACTGAGGAGTAATATTTCTCTTCCCTACCACCATCCCTCCAGTCTCTCTTACACTCCCTCACCACCTACCACCATCCCTCCAGTCTCTCTTACACTCCCTCACCACCTACCATCATCCCTCCAGTCTCTCTTACACCCTCACCACCTACCACCATCCCTCCAGTCTCTCTTACACCCTCACCACCTACCACCATCCCTCCAGTCTCTCTTACACCCTCACCACCTACCACCATCCCTCCAGTCTCTCTTACACCCTCACCACCTACCACCATCCTCCAGTCTTTTACACTCCTCACCACCTACCACCATCCTCCAGTCTCTCTTACACTCCCTCACCACCTACCACCATTCCTCAGTTCTCTTACACCTCACCACTACCACCATCCTCCAGTCTTACCCTCACCACCTACCACCATCCCTCAGTCTTCTTACACCCTCACCACCTACCACCATCCTCCAGTCTTTCTCCTCACCACTACCATCCTCCAGTCTTCCTCACCACCTACCACCATTCCTCCAGTCTCTCTTACCCTCACCACCTACCACCATCCTCCAGTCTTCTTACACTCCTCACCACCTACCACCATCCTCCAGTCTCTCTTACACTCCTCACCACCTACCACCATCCCTCCAGTTCTTACACCTCACCACCTACCACCATCCCTCCAGTATCTTCACTCCTCACCACCTACCACCATCCCTCCAGTCTCTCTTACACTCCTCACCACCTACCACTTCCTCCAGTCTCTCTTACACCTCACCACCTACCACCATCCCTCCAGTCTTCTTACACTCCTCACCACCTACCACCATCCTCAGTCTCTCTTACACCCTCACACCTACCACCATCCTCCAGTTCTCTTCATCCCTCACCACCTACCACCATCCTCCAGTCTTCTTACACTCCCTCCATCTCACTCTACCCTACCACCATCCATCCTAGTCTCTTTACACCCTCACCACCTACCACCATCCCTCCAGTCTTCTTACCTCACCACCTACCACCATCCTCCAGTCTCTCTTACACTCCTCACCACCTACCACCATCCTCCAGTCTCTTACACTCCTCACCACCTACCACCATCCTCCAGTCTCTTACACCCTCACCACCTACCACCATCCTCCAGTCTCTCTTACACTCCTCACCACCTACCACCATCCCTCCAGTCTCTTACTCCCTCACCACCTACCACCATCCTCCAGTCTCTCTACACTCCTCACCACCTACCACCATTCCTCCAGTCTCTCTTACACTCCTCACCACCTACCACCATCCTCCAGTCTTTACACTCCCTCACCACCTACCACCATCCTCCAGTCTCTCTTACACCTCACCACCTCCACCATCCTCCAGTCTCTTACACCCTCACCACCTACCACCATCCCTCCAGTCTCTCTACACTCCTCACCACCTACCACCATCCTCCAGTCTCTCTTACACTCCTCACCACCTACCACCATTCCTCCAGTTTCTTACATCCCTCACCACCTACCACCATCCCTCCAGTCTCTTACACTCCTCACCACCTACCACCATCCTCCAGTCTCTCTTACTCCTCACCACCTACCACCATCCTCCAGTATCTCTTACACTTCCTCACTCTACTACTCACCTACCATTCCTCCAGTCTCTCTTACACTCCTCCACCTACCACCATTCCTCCAGTCTCTTACTACTCCTCACCACCTACCACCATCCCTCCAGTTCTCTTACACTCCCTCACCACCTACCACCATTCTCCAGTCTCTCTACACCTCACCACCTACCACCATCCCTCCAGTTCTCTACACTCCCACTACTACACCTCTCCAGTTCTCTTACACTCTCACCACCTACCACCATTCCTCAGTTCTTACACTCCTCACACTACCACATCCCTCCAGTCTTACACTCTCACACTCACCACATTCCTCCAGTCTTTTACATCCTCACCACCTACCACCATTCCTCCAGTCTTCACTCCCTCACCACCTACCACCATCCTCCAGTCTTCTACACTCTCACCACCTACCACCATCTCCAGTTCTCTTACACTCCTACCACCTACCACCATCCCTCCAGTCTTCTACACCTCACCACCTACCACCATCCTCCAGTCTCTTACACTCCTCACCACCTACCACCATTCCTCCAGTCTTTACACCTCACCACCTACCACCATCCCTCCAGTTCTTTACACCTCACCACTACCACCATCTCCAGTCTCTTACACTCCTCCACCTCCACCATTCCTCCAGTCTCTTACTCTCACCACCTACCACCATCCTCCAGTCTCTCTTCACTCCTCCACCTACCACCATCCTCCAGTCTCTCTTACCCCTCACCACCTACCACCATCCCTCCAGTATCTCTTACACTCCCTCACCACCTACCACCATTCTTCCAGTCTCTCTTACACTCCCTCCACCTACCACCATCCCTCCAGTATCTCTTACACCCTCACCACCTACCACCATTCCTCCAGTCTCTCTTACACTCCTCACCACCTACCACCTTCCTCCAGTCTCTCTTACACTCCCTCACCACCTACCACCATTCCTCCAGTCTCTCTTACACTCCCTCACCACCTACCACCATCCCTCCAGTCTCTCTTACACTCCCTCACCACCTACCACCATTCCTCCAGTCTCTCTTACACTCCCTCACCACCTACCACCATCCCTCCAGTATCTCTTACACTCCCTCACCACCTACCACCATCCCTCCAGTCTCACACTCTCACCACCTACCACAATATCCCATCCATCTCGTTACCCACCAACTTGCGGGGGTCGAAACTCAGCTCCTGGCCCCGTCTTCCAGGCTACGTTGATTAGCATTACTGATTTTTTAGGCTTCATAATATATACTCTTAAAGCTGTGTATTCAGTTTGCCTTCACCACTGCCTTATCCAAGTTGCCTTCACCACTGCCTTATCCAAGTTACCTTCACCACTGCCTTATCCAAGTTACCTTCACCACTGCCTTATCCAAGTTACCTTCACCACTGTCTTATCCAAGTTGCCTTCACCACTGCCTTATCCAAGTTACCTTCACCACTGCCTTATCCAAGTTACCTTCACCACTGCCTTATCAAGTTACCTTCACCACTGCTTATCAAGTTACCTTCACCACTGCCTTATCCAAGTTACCTTCACCACTGCCTTATCCAAGTTACCTTCACCACTGCCTTATCCAAGTTACCTTCACCACTGCCTTATCCAAGTTACCTTCACCACTGCCTTATCCAAGTTACCTTCACCACTGCCTTATCCAAGTTACCTTCACCACTGTCTTATCCAAGTTGCCTTCACCACTGCCTTATCCAAGTCATTCCATTCCACTTTTGAACCTCCCTGAGACTGAAGAAATACATCCTTATGGCTCATCTGTGTCATCATCCACCCGTGTTCCTTGATACTGTGTCATCATCCACCCGTGTTCCTTGATACTGTGTCATCATCCACCCGTGTTCCTTGATACTGTGTCATCATCCACCCGTTTTCCTTGATACTGTGTCATCATCCACCTGTGTTCCTTGACACTGTCATCATCCACCTGTGTTCGTTGATACTGTGTCATCATCCACCTTTGTTCCTTAATACTGTGTCATCATCCACCTTTGTTCCTTGATAATGTGTCATCATCCACCTGTATTCCTTGATACTGTGTCATCATCCACCTGTGTTCCTTGATACTGTGTCATCATCCACCTGTGTTCCTTGATACTGTGTTATCCACGTGTGTTCCTTGATACTGTGTCATCCACCTGTGTTCCTTGATACTGTTTCATCATCCACCTGTGTTCCTTGATACTGTGTCATCATCCACCTGTATTCCTTGATACTGTGTCATCATCCACCTGTGTTCCTTGATACTGTGTCATCATCCACCTGTGTTCCTTGATACTGTGTCATCCACCTGTGTTCCTTGATACTGTTTCATCATCCACCTGTGTTCCTTGATACTGTGTCATCTACGTGTGTTACTTGATACTGTGTCATCCACCTGTGTTCCTTGATACTGTGTCATCCACCTGTGTTCCCTTGATACTGTCATCATCTTCCACTCGTGTTCCCTTGGTCCTCATAGTTAAAACAGTCTCTTCTGTGTGTACTGTCAATTTCTCTCAAGCTTTCTTTATGCTGTGATCATGTGTTCACTAATGTTTCTCTAGCAAGGTGGTCAGGTTTAGTTTCTGTAGGCCAGCCTCATAATTTATTCCTCTTAGTTGTGATACTAGTCTGGTTGGTCTTTTTCGAGCTTCTACATATGCTTGACCAGGTGTGGGCTCCATGCTAGGGCCACGTACTCGATAATTCAGGTTGGATATGCCATAAAGGTTTAAAAGATTCTTTGCTTATGTTCCTGAATAATTTTCTGAGGTTTATTAATCTTGCGGATGCTGCTGACGTAATTCCTGCTATATGCTTCATGTTATATTTGTCCCCAGCTACTTTTTGTTCCCTGACATTTGCACCTTGTGTTTTGTGTCCGGTGTGTCCTCTCCTGTGAATCACATCACTTTGCATTTGCTTGGATTTCACTACAGACGTCACTTGTCTGACCATATCTGCAGTCTGTTGAGGTTTTACTGGAGCTTATCGCTGTTCTATCCTGTTTTTATTCTCGACTTTAACAGCAATAGCAAACAGTGACTTACGTACATAATATGCCATCCCTTCTGGTATTTCGTTCACTTACTGTTAACTTCTCTGCAGGAAGCAGAGAAGTTAACAGTAAGTGCTTTTCTGCTTCCTGCAGACAAGTTACAGGCCGGGTTAAAAGACAGTGTGTTCCACTGGAACACACTGTCTTTTAACCCGGCCTGTACCTATAATTTCTGAGTTAATCACTAGTGTGGTACTGTATCATATGCTTTGCTGCAGTTCAAGAAGATGCAGTCCACCCAGTCATGTCTTTCTTCTTTTATCTCTAACTCTTATAGAACTTCAAGCTCGTAAGACAGAATTTTACATCATGCTGATTTTCTGTAAAGAATCTTCTCAAAGTGCTCCAATATAATTTTACTTACAATCTTCTCCAAAACTTTTGACATTATGCATGTTAGAGATACCATCCTCTTCGTGAGTGTCTCTTGTCTAACCCCCACCCCTTCCCTTCCTGTGTTTTAGATACGGGCACTGCAGTGGTTCTGCTCCTCTCAACAATGGACAACCATTGTATGGTCACATTACATATAACCCTTCTAGTAGTGTTATCAATTCTTCTGTTGTGTTGCTCTTCTCTTTAGCTCCTGTTCATCTGTTGTGACTACAGTAGTTCTCGACTTTTTTTGTGAATACTTCTTTGAATCTTCACAAAGCTCTTTGAATACTTCTGTCATTCTCCGTCATCTTCCCTCCTCCTTTATCCTTCACAGTTGCCTTTATTCTTGTGTAGCTTTGTAATAACGCTGGTTCAGTTTTTGCTATTGATGCTGTATTTTCTGACACTCAGCTTTATTCTCACTTTGTTTGTGTCGTGGCTCTCCTGCTTGTTTTCTTGTGTTCCCTGGATGTATTAGCTGTGTGTTTCCTCCTGCACCTTCACTGATTGATACACGAGTTGTCTCTTTTTCTTGTTTCTTTTCTTCATGCTTGGTATGAATCTGTGTTTTGTATCTTGGTACTTTGACTTTATTACCTCCATCCTTTCCTTTACTGATTAATCCTCTAGTTTATTTTCTCACTGCACTTCCTTCACAAAATTTCTCATAGCTGCCCCTTTTTGAAGTCCCATTTCTTGTCATTCACTTCCTTCATTTTTTCCCTATTTTCTTAAAACGTGGTACTACATGATCGCTGGCATCCAGTGCTTCTCCATTAGTAATTTCAACTATTTTGTGTGAAAACCAGATCAAGTTTAGCTGGTTCATCTTCCTTTCTCATCCCTCGTCACTCTTGTTTCCCCACACTTGTTGGTACACCAACTCCTTCCCCATTGCTTCCATAATTTTTTTCTCCGTGTTCCTGTTCCTCCAAGGGGTTTCAGTTTCTCCAGACAATCTCCTATCACTAAGAATTTAGCTTTGCTTCTCCTTGCTCTCTCTCTGAAATTGTCTCTAATATACGAATCTGTCTCCTGATATTCTTGGCTTCAATTTTTTTTGTGGACCAGCGGGCCGTCAGCAGCAAAAGCCTTGTTGATCACGCAAGCATTAGACGAGCCTGACCCAGGGTCGGGCTCCGGGAGTAGAAACTCGAAACTCATCAAAAGTGTACTCACCTAGTTGTGGTTGCAGGGGTCGATTCATAGCTCCTGGCCCCGCCTCTTCACTGACAGCTACTGGGTCACTCTCCCTGCGCCATAAGCTTTATCATATATCTTCTTAAAGCTTTGAATGGAACCTGCCTCCACTACATCGCTTCCCAAACTATTCCACTTCCTGACCACTCTGTGACTGAAGAAATACTTCCTAACATCCCTGTGATTCATCTGAGTCTTCAACTTCCAACGTGTTCCCTTGTTGCTGTGTCCCATCTCTGGAACATTCCTGTCTCTGTCCACCTTGTCAATTCCTCTCAGTATTTTATATGTCGTTATCATGTCCTCCCTATCTCTCCTGTCCTCCAGTGTCGTCAGGTCGATTTCCCTTAACCTCTCCTCATATTACATACCCCTTAGCTCCGGGACTAGTCTTGTTGCAAACCTTTGCACTTTCTCTAGCTTCTTTACGTGCTTGGCTAAGTGTGGGTTCCAAACTGGTGCTGCATAGTGGTGTGTGTACTCACCTAATTGTGGTTGCAGGGGTCAATTCATAGCTCCTGGCCCCGCCTCTTCACTGGTCGCTATTAGGTTCACTCTCCCTGCTCCATGAACTTTATCATACCTCTTCTTAAAGCTGTGTATGGATCCTGACTCCACTATATCACTTTCCAGACTATTCCACTTCCTGACAACTCTGTGACTGAAGAAATACTTCCTAACATCCCTGTGATTCATCTGAGTCTTCAACTTCCAACTCTGTTCCCTTGTTGCTGTGTCCCATCTCTGGAACATCCTGTCTCTGTCCACCTTGTCGATTCCTCTCAGTATTTTATATGTTATCATGTCCTCCCTAACCCTCCTGTTCTCAGTGTCGTCAGATCGATTTCCCTTAACCTCTCCTCATAGGACATGCCCCTTAGCTTCGGGACTAGTCTCGTTGCAAACCTTTGCACTTTCTCTAATTTCTTGACGTGCTTCACTAGGTGTGGGTTCCAGACTGGTGCTGCATACTCCAGTATGGGCCTGACGTACACTGTGTACAGAGTCCTGAATGATTCCTTACTGAGGTGCCGGAACGCTATTCTTAGGTTTGCTAATCGCCCAACTCCTGCATCAGTATTTGGTTGATGGGGGCTTCAGGAGATGTCCTCGGTATTATACTCACCACAAGATCCTTTTACTTTAGTGAGGTTTGTAATCTTTGGCCCCCTAAACTGTACTCTGCAGGATTCTTTGCCCTTCCTCGATCTTAATGACTTTGCACTTGCTTGGGGTTAAACTCCAGGAGCCAGTTGCGGGACCAGGCTTGCAGCCTGTCCAGATCCCTTTGTAGTTCTGTTAGATCCTCATCCGATTGATTTCGCCTAATTAGCTTCACATCGTCTGCAAACAGAGACACTTCTGAGTCTATCCCTTCCATCATGTCATTCACATATACCAGAAACAGCACCCGTCCTAGGACTGACCCCTGTGGAACCCCACTCCTTACAGGCGCCCACTCTGACACCTCATCACGTACCATGACTCACGTTTGCCTCCCTGTCAGGTATTCTCTGATCCATTGCTGTGCCTTCAGTGTTATACCTGCCTGATTCTCAAGCTTTTGAACTAATCTCTTGTTTGGAACTGTTTCGGAAGCCTTCTTACAGTCCAATAAAATGCAGTTTACCCACCCCCATTCTCTCTCGCTAGCTTTGCTGCCATTACCTTGTCATAGAAATCCAGTAGGTTTGTGACATAGGACTTTCAATCCCTAAAGCCTTGCTGGCTGTTATGTATGAACCCACTCCTTTCTAGGTGATCCGCCACTCTTCTGATAACCTCCATAACTTTACATACTATGCATGCGTGTGTACTCATCTCTATGTACTTACCTATATGTGGTAGCAGGGGTCGAGTCTCCTCTCTCTCCGCCTCTTCGCTGGTCGCTACGAGTTTCACTCCTGGCTTCAAGAGCCTTATCGTACCTCTTCTTAAAACTGTGTATGGATCCTACCTCTGCCACTTCACTCTCCAATTCATCCGGCTTCCTGACTATTCTAAGGCTGAAGGAATACTTCCTACCATCCCTATGATTCATACGAGTTTTCAGTTTCCAGCTGTGCCCTCGTGTTCCTGTTTCTCACATCTCAAACATTCTGTCCCTGTTCACCTTGTCAATTCCTCTCGGTATTTTATACTTTGTTATATTCCCCCTAGTTCTCCTGTCCTCCAGTGTCAAGTTAAGTGTGTGTGTGTGTTAGTTACCATTTTGTTCTAGGCACATGTCGATTAGACACTAGGCCTGTTGTATGTGTGTATGTGTGTGTAACGAAACACTTCGAAATGTTTCGGCCCCGCCGGGAATTGAACCCGGGCCCTCCGTGCGTGAAGTAAGAGCGCTAGCCACTATGCCATCGGGGCGTGTGTGTGTGTGTGTGTGTGTGTGTGTCTTCTGTCTGTGTGTCTGTCTGTCTGTGTGTGTGTGTGTGTGTGTGTGTGTGTGTGTGTCTGTGTGTGTGTACTCATCTAATTGTGGTCGCAGGGGTCAATTCATACCTCCTGGCCCCGCCTCTTCACTGGTCGCTACTAAGTCCACTCTCTCCCTGCTCACTGAGCTTTATCATACCTCTTCTTAAAGCTGTGTATGGATCCTGGCTCCACTATAACACTCTCCAGACTCTTCCACTTCCTGACAACTCTATGACTGAAGAAATATTTCCTAACATCCCTGTGACTCATCTGAGTCTTCAACTTCCAACTGTGACCCCTTGTTGATGTGTCCCATCTCTGGAACATCCGCCTTGTGTATGTGTGTGTACTCACCTAATTGTGGTTGCATGGGTCGATTCATAGCTCTTGGCCTCGCCTCTTCACTGAACACTACTAGATCTTCCTTCTCCCTGCTCCATGAGCTTTATTTAACCTCGTCTTAAAGCTATGTATGGTTCCTGCCTCCACTACGTCACTTGCCAGACTATTCCACTTCCTGACAACTGTATGACTAAAGAAATACTCCCTAACATCCCTTTGACTCATTTAAGTCTTCAACTTCCAATTGTGACCCCTTGTTTGTCTCTCTCCTCTGGAATATCCTGTCCACCTTGTCAATTCCTCGCAGTATTTTGTATGTTGTTGTCATGTCTCCCCTAACCCTCCTGTCCTCCAGTGTCGTCAGGCACTAGTCTTGTTGCAAACCTTTGCACTTTCTCTAATTTCTTGACGTGCTTGACAAAGTGTGGGTTCCAAACTGGTGTTGCATACTCCAGTGTGGGCCTGACGTACATGGTGTACAGAGTCTTGAACGATTCCTTACTGAGGTATCGGAACGCTATTCTCAGGTTTGCCAAGCGCTCATATACTGCAGCAGTTATTTGGTTGATGTGCGCCGCAGGAGATGTGCTCGGTATTATACTCACCCCAAGATCTTTTTCCTTGAGTCAGGTTTGCAGTCTTTGGCCACCTAACCTATACTCTGCGGTCTTCTTTGTCCTTCCCCGATCTTCATGACTTTGCATTTGGCGGGATTAAATTCGAGCAGCCAGCTGCTGGACCAGGCTTCAGCCTGTCCAGGTCTCTTTGTAGCCCTGCCTGATCTTCATCCGATTTAATTCTCTTCATTAACCTCACATCATCTGCAAACTTAACACTTCTGAGTCTATCCTTTCCGTCATGTCATTCACATATACCAAAAATAGCACTGGGCCTAGAACTGACCCCTGTGGAAGCTTGCTCGTCGCAGGTGCTCACTCTGACACCTTGTCACATACCAAGACTCGTTGCCTCCCTGTCAGGTATTTTCTGATCCATTGCAGTGCTCTTCCTGTTATGCATGCCTAATCCTCTAGCTTTTGCACTAATCTCTTGTGAGGAACTGTGTCGAAGGCCTTGCAGTCCAAGAAAATGCAATCTACCCATCCATCTCTCTCATGTCTTCCGTTACCTTGTCATAAAACTCCAGTAGGTTTGTGACACAGGATTTTTCTTCCCTGAATCCGTGCTGGTTGTCGCTTATAAGCTTGTTCCATTCCAGGTGCTCCACCATTCTCCTGATAATCTTCTCCATGACTTTGCATACTATACACGTCAGTGACACTGTAGTTTAGTGCCTCGTGTCTGTTTCCTTTCTTAAAAATGGGGACCACATTTGCAGTCTTCCATACCTCAGGTAGTGGCCCAGTTTCAATGGATGTGTTGAAAATTATTGTTAGTGGCACACAGCATCTCTGCTTCCTCTCTAAGGACCCACGGAGATGTCCGGTCCTACCGCCTTTGAGGTATCAAATTCACTTAGCAGCTTCTTCACCTCCTCGGTTGTGTGTATTTCATCAAGCTCTTGTTGGTATATCCTTTGTTGGTGCACCCCCCTCCCTTATTCTGACTTCCAGGGGTCCTTTCTGTCTCCACTGTAAATACTTCCTTAAATCTGATATTGAGCTCCTCACATACTTCTTGGTCGTTTCTTGTGAGCTAAGGACTTTCCTTCCTCAGCCTGATTACCTGTTCCTTGACTGTTGCCTTCCTCCTAATGTGGCTGTACAAGAGCTTCGGGTCAGACTTGACTTTCGATGCTATGTCGTTTTCGTACTGTCGCTGGGCCTCCCTCCTTATCTGTGCATACTTGTTTCTGGCTCTTCGACTAATCTCTTTATTTTCCTGGGTCCTTTGTTTTTTGTACTTTTTCCATTCTCTAGCGCACTTAGTTTTTGCCTCCCTACACCTTTGGGTAAACCAAGGGCTCGTTCTGGTCTTCCCATTATTTCTGTCTTTCTCACTGAACCTCCTGCAGGAAGTTCCTCATGTCTGTGTAGTCCCCTTTCCCATCCTCCTCCTGTTACCCTCTCCACTTATAACTACAATGTATTCAAAGCTCAGAACCACGTGATCACTAGCTCCGAGGGGCCTTTCATATGTAATGTCCTCAATGTCCGAGCAACTCAGAGTGAATACGAGGTTGTTTTGCTGGTTCATCCTCACCTCTCTCTCTCTCTCTCTCTGGTAATGTTCCTAACATATTTATACATGAGGTTTTCCAGCACCACATCCATCATCTTGGCTCTCCATGTTTCAGGACCCCCATGTGGCTCCAGGTTTTTCCAATCAATCTCTTTGTGATTGAAATCGCCCATAACTAGTAACTTTGCTCTACCCATGTGAGCTCTTCTGGCCACCTCAGAGAGTGTCTACACCATTGTTCTGTTGCTCTCTTCGTATTCTTCTCTTGGCCTCCTGCAGTTCTGTGGCGGGTTGTACATCACTGCAATGACTACTTTATGTCCCCTATCTGGAGTCTACCTGGAGGGCATTCCGGGGATCGACGTTCCCGCGGCCCGGTCTGTGACCAGGCCTCCCGGTGGATCAGGGCCTGATCAACGAGGCTGTTACTGCTTGCTGCACGTAGTCCAACGTACGAACCACAGCCCGGCTGATCTGGCACTGACTTTAGGTATCTGTCCAGCTCCCTCTTGAAGGCAACCAGAGGTCTACTGGTAATGCCTCTTATGGCTGGTGGGAGGCTGTTGAACAGTCTTGGGCCCCGGACACTTATTGTGTTTTCTCTTAGTGTACCAGTGGCGCCCCTACTTTTCACTGGGGGTACGTTGCACTGTCTGCCAAGTCTTTTGCTTTCGTATGGAGTGATTTATGTGTGCATATTAGGGACCAGTCCCTCCAGAATCTTCCAGGTGTAGATTATGATATATCTCTCTCGCCTGCGCTCCAGTGAATATAAGTCTAGTGCTTCCAGGCATTCCCAGTAGTTAAGGTGTTTGATGGAACTTATACGTGCATTAAAGGTTCTCTGTACGTTCTCTAGATCTGCAATTTCACCTGCCTTGAATGGGGATGTTAATGTACAGCAGTATTCTAGCCTAGAGAGAACAAGTGATTTAAAAAGGATCATCATTGGCTTGGCATCTCTTGTCTTGAATGTTCTCATTATCCATCCTATCAGTTTCCTCGCAGATGTAATAGTGACATTGTTGAATTGTACCTATGTAGTCCCTTTCGCCCATTTCGTCCATTCCTTCCATTTCCTCAAATCCCCATTGGTTTTTAATGAGCAGTGCAACTCCTCCTCCCCCTATCTTTCGTCAGGATCTGATATCTGGGTGGGAAGATTGTGTCTGTTATCGTCCTGGTGAGTTTCGTTTCTGTGAGTGCTATGATGTCTGGGGACGTCTCCTTGATTCTTTCATGTAACTCCTCACATTTATTTGTCATTCCATCCGCATTCGTATACCAAACCTTCAACTTCTTTTCTTAAATTGTGGTCTGGGGAGAACGTTGGGATTGGGGGAGCGGGAGACTTGGCGGGGAACTATGGGGGGTTGCTGTGGGCGTGGAGTTTATGATGAGGGGGTGGGGGCAGTGGGTATGGTGTGTGGGTTTTGGGTTAGAGTGTTTGGTTGCATTGGGGTTGTCGTGGTCCTTCTGTAGGTGGTTCTAAGGGAGGTTGTATTTGTGTGTTAGTTAACATTTTGTCAAAGACACTTGGCCTGTTCGGTGTTTGTGTGTGTGTGGGGAGGATGTGTGTGTGGGGAGGATGTGTGTGTGGGGAGGATGTGTGTGTGGGGGGATGTGTGTGTGTGGGGGTGGGAATGTGTGTGTGTGGTGCTTATCAGGAGAGAGGTTTGAGTTACACTAGGCTCTCCAGTAACACTGTGCGAGTGAGGCAGGATGAGTGTAGTTTAAGAGCGTGTGGAGCAAGGTGTAAGGAAAAGCATCACTTGTGACACACCACCTCTCACCATTCTCATGCTCCCACCAGGCATGACGGACGCATGACACCCACTATGACTGCTTGCATGTTTGCTGCTTCTCACCTCTTCCACGCAGCCGCTTGTAGTGATGGTGACGTATAAATACCAGTCCATACCTCTGGTGCAGCTTGACCCAGGTATGACGCACTCTTGTTTTACTGAGGGCCACGCACTTTTACCCCCCTCCTCACACTCTTTAAATCTCCACTCACCTTTTGTTAATCTCACCCGTTTTCTGTTAGAAAATCAGAGAAAACGTGAATTCACAGGACTGGTGACGTAGATTGTTTTGTATGTAATGCAATCATCCAATGATTATGTTTTTCCGATCTGGACGGCCATCAAGGCCAAGTGTGGCACACAGTACAGTAAGAATATTGACCAGTCTCCCCGAGCAAGAGCTGTTGCATCTGGCACCCACCACTGCTCGTAATTCACTCATGTTGCCCTTATCCTGTCATACATGTGCATAAATTACAACCTATATTTGCCATTAAAAGTTGTATTTGTTGTAAAAAATACACGAATGATATTGTAATGGTATATTTAATGAGTTTGTGTGTGTGTGTGTGTGTGTGTGTGTGTGTAAGTAGCAGGGATTTACAGCTAGACGCTGCTGATAAATACTACACCGGAAACTAACCTAACCCTCACACTAAACTTAAAATGTCCTCACCTGTTGTTGTTGTTGCTGCTAATGCTGCTGTTAAGGCTAATGCTGCTGCTGCTGCTGCTGCTGCTGCTGTTGTTGTTAGTGGGAGCTACAGTGAGAGGAAGAGGTAGATAGGGTATAAGGAGAATGTCATCAGTAAAAGAGAAGCGAAAGTTTATAAATTAAAGAAGGAGATAGGGTAAGATATTAGCAACTACTGGGAGAAAGATGGGCTAGAGAGAGTACACTTAATGAGGAGGTCGAAGAGGTATGTCATAGACTGAAGAATGTAATGTTAGTGTGCAGCAGAAGCTTGTGGATATATGAGGGTGGGTGTGGGAGGGAAGCAGAGTGATTGGTGGACTGAAAAAAGTTAGCATATGAGAGGTTTTACAATGTAGAAGTAATATACAGACGTTGGAGTTTATGAAGAATAAAAGGGGTAATGAAGTGGTGAGGGAACAAAGTAGAGGTAATGAAGTGGTGAGGGAACAAAGTAGAGGTAATGAGAGAGTGGATGAGATTTTATAAAAAAAAATGCTTATAATAAGAAAAAGTTTTGAGAGGTCAGTAAGTTGAAAAAGCCTAAGGAACAAGTTCATTTAACAGTTAAACACAAAAGAGGGGAGCTATTAGATGGGGAGGTGGAGGTATTGGGAAGAGGGAGGAAATATTTTAAGGAATTGTCTGTTGACGAAAAGAGCGAGGCAACGATTTCGTGCATTGAGCAGGGATGTATAATATTTATTAGAAATGAGGAGGAGCCACATGTGACGGTGGAGGGAGTGCCTGAGACATTGGATAGAATGAAAGAATACTAATCAGTTGGGATTAAAGAGGTTAAGACAAAATATCTTAAAAGCAAATGGAAATATAGTTTTGGAGTGGTTGGCACATTCGTTCAATAAATGTATGAAAGGGAGCGAAGGTACTTACGGGATTGGCAGAGACAGTACATAGTTCATTTGTATAAGGAGGAAAAAGGGATAAAAGAAGAGTGTAAGTATTGTTTAGGGGATTGAGCCTGTTATGTATACCAGGTATAGTGTATGGTAGAGTTATTATTGAAAAAAACAAGGGAAAGGGAGAGAGAGTAGGACTGCAGATGAACAATGAGATTTTAGGAAGGGTAGGGGATATGTAGACCAAGTGTTTACAATGAAGTATATACTCCAATACTTGGGTAAAGGTTAAGAACTTTTCGTTGCATTTATGGATTTAGGTGGATAGGGAAGCAATGGGGCAGATGTTCAAAATATTATATGGAATAGGTGGTAGGTTACTGAAAACAGTTAAGAGTTTTAATATGGATAGCGAGGTTCAGGTTAGGGTATGGAAGGGGAAGGGAGAATATTTTCCAGTGAAAGTAGGCTCTAGGGGTGCGTGATGTCACCATGGTTGTTTAATATATTTGTAGATGAGGTTGAAAAGTGAACGCTAGTTGTTGTTGTTGTTGATTCGCCGGTACTCTCCCGGCCCGGGTCTTTTCCAGATGGTGACCCGGCCTTGGCTCCCTGTCGTGGGAGTGTCTGAGACCTATGTCTCCCATGGAGGAGGTACAAGTACCCCCTAATCGTCTGGGACCAACTGGCCCCAGGCCAGTAGGGAGAAGCTAGGCCCCGCTAGGGTGTTGGGGAGAGGTGTGGGAATAAAAGATAACGAATCTAATGAAGTTGGAGTTGTTATAGTTGCTTATTTACCGATTGGGATTCTGGAGAGAAATTGCAAAGGCTAGTAGACGAATTTGGGAGGGTATGTAAAAGAAGGAAATTTAAAGTGAACTTAGTAAACAGCAAGGTGATGAGTGTAACAAGACAATTTTAGATAATGAAAAATTGCATATCAGATTGGAAGGCGTGTGGAGGAATTAAATGTGCTCAGATATTTGGGAGTGGTCTTGTTAGCAAATGGTTCTATGAGAGATGAAGTGAACCATAGAACAGATGAGGTAAAAACAAAAAAACAGAGGTGGTGCATTGAGGCACCTTTGGAAATAAAGTACCGTATCCATGGAGGCAAAATGGGGAATGTACAAGAGTATAGTGGTAACAACACTTATAAGGGTACACAGATAATCCCCCCATGGCAAACAAACTTATGACGACGTTTCGGTCAAACTTAGACCCTTAACTAGTCACACATTAAATAGTCACTCTGTGTGGCTAGTTTATGGTTCATTTCGGACCAAAACGTCGTCAAAAGTTTCAGTCTCGTACTTGCAAGTTATCAGTATATTCCAGTCACAGTATTGTGCATTTTTATGCTCTTATATGGGTGTGAAGCATGGGTTATAAACGTTGCAGCGAGGAGACTGGACGTAGTGAAGATGTCGTGTCTGAGGGCATTGTGTGGTATGAATATGCAGGGAATTTGTAGTTTAAAGGTTAGGTGCAGTGTCATTAAAAGTATTATCCAGGGGGCTGAAGACGGGGTGTTGATGGGGTTTGGTCATTTAGAGAGGATGTAGCAAAATAGGAAGACAATGAGAGTGGAGGGAAGGCGGGGTAGAGGTCATCCTAGGAAGGGTTGCTGGGAGGGGGTAAAGGAGGTTTTGTATGCGAGGATATTGGACATCCAACAAGAGCGTATGAGCGTGTAAAGTAGGAGGGGGGGCAGATCGTTTTTTATGATTTAACATGTTAGTGTGTAAACAAGGTAATATTTATGAAGGGATTCAGGGAAACTGGTAAGCTGGACTTTTGTCTTGGAGAAGGGAAGTACAGCGCCTTCACTCTGAAGGAGGGACGGGTGGGGATGTAGTTTGGAGGAGCATCTGAACTGTAAGCGCGTCTCTACCAAGACAATGATGGTGAAAGTGTTTCTACCTTTTATGTTCATCCAGCACATCAGACCTATTAGCACAAGCTAGTCAGGTCTAACTCACACCCACCCACACACACTCATGTATGTATCTAACCTATTTTAGACGTTTCGCCATCCAGTGGCTTTATCAATACAAAATTCTAGGACATAATATGAAGAGAGTAGAACTATATACAAAAGCTGAAGTAATCAGTCCCTCAGCCTTGGAGTTGGTGTGTTCAGCACCGTTGGTGTGGAGATTCTGAAGACCTTGAACTTGATTTGACCTGAGCGTCAGTAAGATGGGGAAGGAAGAAGGATGGGTAATGATGGAAACATGGGAAATGGTTGGGAGGGGGGAGGGGGAGGTGGGGGTTATAAAGGTAAGTGGCCTAACCACTTTGGCGGAATTTAATAAGTGTGTGTGTATGTAGAGTTATTCATGAGTTAATTTTATGAGGTGGGTATACCTACTGCCCATCAGTTGCACACAGACATACAGCTGTATCACAGCATGCTACCGAGTTGGAAGAATGCATACGATTTGCAATTTTTTTTTTATTGAGGTCGGAGGCAAGGCTGCTGCAACAGGTGGTAGTTGCTGGTCTTTTGATGTTGTTGGTGGCTAGCCCGGAGCTGGTCAAGCAGTTTCTGAGGTGGTGTCCTATAGTAGGAAGTTCGTGAGTGTTACAAGGTTAGTTGGTTAGTTGTAAGAAGTAGTTTGATAAAGGTAGGTCACAAATAGATGGGGAGCATTTATCTTCGTTGTTGGACGTAGACTGGGTCTGGTGTTATCCACTCTTCTGGTTCAACGGGGAGGTCACACAGGATTCTTGGTCGTGGGTAGTTGTCCTTGTGAATGAAACGTCTAACTCTTTGTTGCAGGGTCATTCTTTGGGTTCGGTGGGGAGGTGTGTTGATGACATAGTCGGTAGTGTTTGCTGGTTGAGGGAGGTTTTCTCTATCCGGTATGTATGTTCTTCGTTAGTTTGTCTATCCTGACATTAATTGCAGCGATTTCCTGTTGTATATGCAGGTCTTCCATTCTGATTGTCTCTGAATCTGGTCCCAGTGATAAAGCGGAGGGCTTTGTTCTGGACACGTTGAAGCCGCAGCATGTTGGTTTTAGTTGTTAGTGATAAGGGTACGCAAGGGTATTCCAGCAGAGGTCTGATCATCATCTTGTAGAGGTGCTTCTTGATGTGGGGAGGGGCATCTTTAAATCTGAATAGTTGGTCGAGGCAGCTTTAGCTAGGTTCACTTTTTTAGAGATGTGAGAAGTGGAGTGAAGTAATCTGTCGATCGCGTATCCCAGGATCTTGTTAGGGTTTCTGATATCGACACGTGAACCTCTTATGGAGATACCTCCTTTGCCTTCTATGGTAGGCGGTATTCCCCAGTGAAAGTAGGTCATACCCAAAGAGATGGGTAGTAGTTGTACAAGAGTGGTATTGTATACCACTCTTGTACAACTTATCAGACACTGCAACATCATGGAATCTTGATTCTGAGGACCTGTACATAACCTTCTTCACGGCTACGACTACTACTACTACCCATCTCTGGGTATAACCTACTTCCACTGGGAAATCCCGCCTACCAGTGACTATGCCCTCGTCTGCTACCCGTCCCTATCAGCTGACGCCTATTTAAGGTCAAGCCGCCTTACCTGGTCTTCATGCCGGGTCACCATTTGGAGAAGACCCGGGCCGGATGTACCGGCGAACCTACAACAACAACAACAACAACCTGGTCTTCAGAATCTCCACACCAACGGTGATGAAAACACCAACTCCAAGGCCGAGGGGCTGATTACCTCATCTTTTGTATATAGTTCTACTCTCTTCAACTTATGTCCTAGAATTTTGTATTGATAAAGCCACTGGATGGCGAAACGTCTAATATAAAGACACCCAGATGTTGCACATGTGTCTTAATTTCATCTTGTCGGTATTGTATAACATTCTTGTACAACTAACCTATTTTTAAAACTACACAACGTTTTAGCTTCTATGACGGTACTCGGGAGTTTGTTCCACTCGTCCACAATTCTATTATCAAACCAGTGTTTTCCTATATCCTTCCCGAATCTGTTTTTTTCCAACTTAAAACCATCGCTGCGAGTCCTGCCTTGGCTAGATAATTTTAGTACGCTATTTACATTCCCTTTATTAAACCTAATGCGCCATCTTAAACCTTCCTACACTTTCTTAAAACGTCCTACACTTTTTTAAACCTTGTTATTCTCTTAAACCTTCCTCCATTTTATAAAACCTTCTACACCTTTCTAAGTGGTTTACTTAAACCACACCCCTGCCAACACTACTACCACCACCTGTTACCACCTGTACACCCCCCCCCCTCTGATGATTCTTCAAGACTGCGGTACTCATCACCAACTCCAAGGCTGAGGGACTCTGATCACCTCGTCTTTTGTATGTAGTTCCACATTCTTCCTATTATGTTCTTGAATTTGTATTGATAAAGCCACTGGATGGCGAAACGTCTACAAATAGATATCCAGATGCTTCACATGTGTCTAATTCTTCATCTTGTCGGTATTGTCTACCAGTCATGTACATCAAGAGGAAAGATATATTGTAAATCTGTCTGGGTTCCTCAGATGCAGAGTTGTTGATGGCCAGGGGTGAGGCTGCATAGTGGTGGCAGACCTGGCTCGTGTGCTTCTCTGGTAATTAATAAGATGAGATTTGTTGGGATTTTTTAGCCCGGGGAAGGGCTAGCCTCCTAGGATAACCCAAGAAAGTCAGTGTGTCATCGAGGACTGTCTGTCTTATTCCTTTGCAGTCCTTCAGTCTTGTCCCCCCAGGATGCAACCCACACGAGTCGACTAACACCCAGGTACCTACTTACTGCTAGGTGAACAGGGACAGCAAGTGTAAAGAAACATTCCCAATGTTTTCACCCATGCCGGGGATTGAACCACGGGCACTCAGTGTGTGAGGGCAGTGCGTTGCTAACCCAGCCACGGGACACCTCACTTCTTCCCTTCCACCCTCTTACCTGCACGATAATACTTGATATCCTCGTTGCTGTACTGAAGTGTCTCAGCTCAAGCTGACATTTCAACACCTTGCATGAGTCGCGCGACATCCTGTGTGTTGCAATTTGACGGGGAAACGTACCTAGCTTTTGTTAACCCTTTGTGACTGTCGTATAGCAGATAGTGATACACTGCTGAAGTATCCGGTTGTGACACAAACATTGTGACTGTCGTATAGCAGATAGTGATACACTGCTGAAGTATCCGGTTGTGACACAAACATTGTGATTGTCGTATAGAAGTGACACACTACTGAAGTATCCGGTTGTGACACAAACATTCTGACTGTCGTATAGAAGTGACAAACTACTGAAGTATCCGGTTGTGTCTCACGAAATCGTAATAGCACAATTGCAGTCAAATTACAAAACGGACGGGGTTTGAATCTAGTTATCGGGAGTTTTAGGGCTCACCGCCATGGGTTCAAACCCCCCACCCGTTCCGTGGGTTACCTAGTTGTGTTAAAAAAACGTATAGGATGCTGCATCTGGCTCATGTTATACCTGTTTACGTGTGTGTGTATGAAGCTGTGTGTTACCATGTAGAACCAAGGATGGTAAGGGTGAAGCCAGGAGCGACTGATGCGTCATAATCAACCTAACAGTGCTGGCGGGTAACTGACTCTTGTGTACTGGCGGGCGGTCAGGAGAGTTGCCAAGTAGTAAACACTGCCTAATTGCCAAAAGCTCAACCCATCTGTTGCTTAAGCCTGATATATGTGTAAAATAATATAGCATGTGCAGAACCCACTTGGGGATGGAAATCATTAGCTCTAAAGCTTTCGCACTCTCGTACGTCGTCAGGAGCTATGCAATATTGCAAGACAGCAACAGATAGGAGGGGAAATTCTCTGAGGCAAGGCAGAAGGTATCAGTGGCAGCGGAGTGTCATGGGCTGTAACAAACTTTCACTAGTTGCTTATATGTTCTCTTACTTTACATAAGGTGGTAATTCTCTCAGTATTTACCCAGCAAGTTATCCTTACACTGGATATAAACAATGTCTTGTCTTGTTCCAGTATAACGCGCACCATGTTGCCACCCACCTTCACATTTCCTTTATTTGCGGTTAAATCTAATCTAAACTTATCCAATCTTACTTCAAATATAGATTTTTTTTTACCCAGTTTCAGAGAACATTCAGAAATTGACGTTGAGCATTGCATTATATAAAGCTTGTATTAGTCTACCTACCTGGAGTCTACCAGGAGGGTATTCCAGGGATCATCGCCCCCGCGGCCCGGTCCACGACCAGGCCTCCCGGTGGATCAGGGCCTGATCAACCAGTCTGTTACTGCTGGACACACGTAGTCCAGCGTACGAACCACAGCCCGGTTGTGTGATTGTGGTGGAGAAATGTGTTTGCGTTGCGTTATTTTTTAAGTTTGCGTTGTTGTTAGTGGTGTAATTATCTAGTAATTGCTGTTGGTATGAGTTACCATCTGTGTGATCCCTAGCAACACACACCAGGTAAGTAAGTAAGTTTATTCAGGTATACACAAATACATTTACATAGATTATCATACATAGCAGCATATGTGTAGAGAACCCAGGATAACCCAAAAAAGTCAGACAGAGTGACTTATTTCCATTGGGGTCCTTTACTTATTTCCATTGGGGTCCTTTACTTATTTCCATTGGGGTCCTTTACTTATTTCCATTGGGGTCCTTTGCTTATTTCCATTGGGGTCCTTTACTTATTTCCATTGGGGTCCTTTACTTATTTCCATTGGGGTCCTTTGCTTATTTCCATTGGGGTCCTTTACTTATTTCCATTGGGGTCGTTTGTGATCCCTAACACCACACACCAGATCACCTTTGTGATCCCTAACACCACACACCAGATCACCTTTGTGATCCCTAACTCTACACACCAGATCATCTTTGTGATCCCTAACTCTACACACCAGATCACCTTTGTGATCCCTAACTCTACACACCAGATCACCTTTGTGATCCCTAATACCACACACCAGATCACCTTTGTGATCCCTAATACCACACACCAGATCACCTTTGTGATCCCTAACTACACACCAGGTCACCTTTGTTCTTAACATATCTACACACCAGGTGACTTTTGACATGTCATTATCACTATACTCTTTCTACCAACATTGGTAAATGTAACATAGTCTGAAAGGTTAAGTGGTACCTTATATTGTGTAGGTGGTGTAATGTATGGTGCAGGCACTGTACATCACTGTTACTGATGCTAGCCTACACTCCTAGGTCAGCCACTTGTATTGTGTAGGTGGTGTAATGTATGGTGCAGACGGTAGTAGACCAAAAAAAATTGCAGAAAAATATAAGCAGTGATTTTGTAGTGGACAGTAGAGAACATGACGTTCAGTGGTGATAAGTTGCAGCTGCTTAGTACTGGAAAGAATGAAGAACTCAAATGGGACACTGTTTATGAAACTCAAGAGGATCGTCAAATAGAACGAAGGGAACACGTGAAAGACCTGTGAGTAATTATGTCGCCTGACCTTTCAAAGAACACAAGACAAATGTCAAGGCAATCAGGAATTTGACGGGGTGGATAATTAAAACTTTCAAAACAAGGAAAATAGTTCCAGTGGTGAGTATGCGTACTGATCTGTTTTGACGGCCTCATTCAGGGCAGGGAAGATAGTTGGAACACATACAGAGATTCACAGCCCGCATAAGGCCAATTAAGCATTTAAATTACTGGAACGCCTCAAAGGTCCTAAATATGCACTCCCTGGAGCGGGGGAAAGACAGATACATATATGATAATATATGCTTGCAAAATACTGGTCTTGAGAGCCTAGTCTCAAATCTGCACATTGCCATAACAACACACTGGGAGAAAGTGCAAAATAAACCCAGTGAAAAGCTGGGGTGCCTTGGCTTGGTTAACACTCAGCTCACATACTAATGTCCAGGGTTCGTTCCGCGGTATGGATGGAAACGTTGGGCATGTTTTCCTTACACCTGCTGTCCATGTTCACCTAGCAGTAAGTAGGTACCTGGGTGTTAGCCGAGTGTTGTGGGTGGCAGCATCCTTGGGGGTGATAGTATACCCTAGATAGGGCTGGGCTTTGAAATGAGCTGAGGTAGGATAATAGGTCGTACACTGTAAAATTGATGTGTAAAAAAAAAGAGAGAACATTGTATCAACATCCTTGGGCCCAGATTATTCAACATCTTGCCAGAAGATATCAGGAACACTGGACTAGTATCTCCACCAAGTGCCAGATCAACCAGGTTGTAAAGGATATGCGGGCCAGGGGGCCACCAGCAACAACTTGATTGACCAGGCAAGCACCTGACAAGCCTGGTCCAAGGTCGGGCCTCGGGAGTAGAAAAACTCGAAACTCACTAAAGGTATATCAAAGGTATAGTGGTGGTAGCGTGCAGACCAGGTCAGCCACTCTTGTTTTCCCTGGACGTATATTGCAGCAGTTGCATCCAGGTGGCTTAATGTTGCACACTAGTGAACATAACACACACACGGACACTGTAGAGCTTTATCAAGGCTTGATAAAGATGTCTTAATGCTCTAAACAGCGCGAAACGTTGTTCCAATGAAACCTTCCTCTGCAAAGTGTCTTTTACAACTTGAAATTTCTTGTAGGAAGGAACACAAGGCACCTGTGCTTAAGTGTTAATGTCTAGATGAGGGTTGTCTAACCTTTCTCAGCTAGTGCAACCCTAACCAAATTTAGCCTAACCCACACATCCCATCTCATAAATTTTTTGATAACAACAACAACAAAATGATTAAATTAACATCCAAGATACACTTGAATTCACATTTTATTGTAAATTTGTAGAGCCAGAGAACTCACTTAGGCTAAAGTTAACAAATCACGTGAGTTAGTCTTAGCAGGAAAATATAAATAATGTTAGTTAGTCTTAGCAGGATAATATAAATAATGTTAGTTAGTCTTAGCAGGATAATATAAATAATGTGAGTTAATCTTAGCAGGAAAATATAAATAATGTGAGTTAGTCTTAGCAGGAAAATATAAATAATGTGAGTTAGTTAGTCTTAGCAGGAAAATATAAATAATGTGAATTAGTCTTAGCAGGAAAATATAAATAATGTGAGTTAGTCTTAGCAGGAAAATATAAATAATGTGAGTTAGTCTTAGCAGGAAAACAAAAGTGTTCAGTGAGACTTCTGGTTTTGCATTTTACTGATGAGCAGTTGGAAGGAGCGAGGTGCAGCTTTCTGAGCAAGCAGAAGCTTACTTGTGAACCTGAGCTGGGCTCATCATTTACTCTCCTTGATTCATAATAAATTACTTAATTTATCCGCATGCAATTTTTAAGTTGAATTAATAAAATATTATTTTTACCAAAGAATTACATAAAATACTACTGTAACCTTGAATGTGTTCATGCACCCTGTGTTGAGGCTCCAGTCACCCCCAGGTGCGCAGGACCCCTGCTGAGGCTCCAGTCACCCCCTTAGGGGTGCATGTACCTCGTGCGGAGGCTCCAGTCACCCCCCAGGTGTGCATGACTTGCTAAGGCTCCAGTCACCTCCAGGTGTGCATGACTTGCTGATGCTCCAGTCACCCCCAGGTGTGCATGACTTGCTGAGGCTCCAGTCACCCCCCAGGTGTGCATGACTTGCTGAGGCTCCAGTCACCCCCAGGTGTGCATGACTTGCTGAGGCTCCAGTCATCCCCCAGGTGTGCATGACTTGCTGAGGCTCCAGTCACCCCCAGGTGTGCATGAGTTGCTGAGGCTCCAGTCACCCCCAGGTGTGCATGACTTGCTGAAGGCTCCAGTCACCCCCCAGGTGTGCATGACTTGCTGAGGCTCCAGTCACCCCCTAGGTGTGCATGCCTTGCTGAGGCTCCAGTCATCCCCCAGGTGTGCATGCCTTGCTGAGGCTCCAGTCACCCCCCCAGGTGTGCATGACTTGCTGAGGCTCCAGTCACCCCCCCAGGTGTGCATGACTTGCTGAGGCGCCAGTCACCCCCAGGTGTGCATGACTTGCTGAGGCTCCAGTCACCACCCCAGGTGTGCATGACCTGCTGAGGCTCCAGTCACACCCAGGTGTGCATGCCTTGCTGAGGCTCCAGTCACCCCCCAGGTGTGCATGACTTGCTGAGGCTCCAGTCACCCCCAGGTGTGCATGACTTGCTGAGCCTCCAGTCACCCCCGGTGTGCATGACTTGCTGAGGCTCCAGTCACCCCCAGGTGTGCATGACTTGCTGAGGCTCCAGTCACCCCCCAGGTGTGCATGACTTGCTGAGGCTCCAGTCACCCCCAGGCGTGCATGAGTTGCTGAGGCTCCAGTCACCCCCCAGGTGTGCATGACTTGCTGAGGCTCCAGTCACCCCCAGGTGTGCATGAGTTGCTGAGGCTCCAGTCACCCCCAGGTGTGCATGACTTGCTGAAGGCTCCAGTCACCCCCCAGATGTGCATGACTTGCTGAGGCTTCACTCACCCCCCAGGTGTGCATGCCTTGCTGAGGCTCCAGTCATCCCCCAGGTGTGCATGCCTTGCTGAGGCTCCAGTCACCCCCAGGTGTGCATGACTTGCTGAGGCTCCAGTCACCCCCAGGTGTGCATGACTTGCTGAGGCGCCAGTCACCCCCCAGGTGTGCATGACTTGCTCAGGCTCCAGTCACCACCCCAGGTGTGCATGACTTGCTGAGGCTCCAGTCACCCCCCAGGTGTGCATGACTTGCTGAGGCTCCAGTCACCTACAGGTGTGCATGACTTGCTGAGGCTCCAGTCACCCCCCAGGTGTGCATGACTTGCTGAGGCTCCAGTCACCCCCAGGTGTTCATGACTTGCTGAGGCTCCAGTCACCCCCAGGTGTGCATGACTTGCTGAGGCTCCAGTCACCTACAGGTGTGCATGACTTGCTGACGCTCCAGTCACCCCCAGGTGTGCATGACTTGCTGAAGGCTCCAGTCATCTCCCCAGGTGTGCATGACTTGCTGAGGCTCCAGTCACCCCCCCAGGTGTGCATGACTTGCTGAGGCTCCAGTCACCCCCAGGTGTGCATGACTTGCTGAGGCTCCAGTCACCCCCAGGTGTGCATGACTTGCTGAGGCTCCAGTCACCCCCTAGGTGTGCATGCCTTGCTGAGGCTCCAGTCACCCCCAGGTGTGCATGCCTTGCTGAGGCTCCAGTCACCCCCCAGGTGTGCATGCCTTGCTGAGGCTCCAGTCACCCCCAGGTGTGCATGACTTGCTGAGGCTCCAGTCACCCCCAGGTGTGCATAACTTGCTGAGGCTCCAGTCACCCCCAGGTGTGCATGACTTGCTGAGGCTCCAGTCACCCCCAGGTGTGCATGACTTGCTGAGCCTCCAGTCACCCCAGGTGTGCATGACTTGCTGAGGCTCCAGTCACCCCCTAGGTGTGCATGACTTGCTGAGGCTCCAGTCACCCCCAGGTGTGCATGACTTGCTGAGGCTCCAGTCACCACCCCAGGTGTGCATGCCTTGCTGAGGCTCCAGTCACCCCCCCAGGTGTGCATGACTTGCTGAGGCTCCAGTCACCCCCAGGTGTGCATGAGTTGCTGAGGCTCCAGTCACCCCCTAGGTGTGCATGACTTGCTGAGGCTCCAGTCACCCCCAGGTGTGCATGACTTGCTGAGGCTCCAGTCACCCCCAGGTGTGCATGCCTTGCTGAGGCTCCAGTCACCCCCCCAGGTGTGCATGACTTGCTGAGGCTCCAGTCCCCTCCCAAGGTTGGATAATCCTAGCTCTATAGTGCCTCAGCTAGGCCTAGGGCCGTCACCATGATTCGCCGTAGGTTTTGATTTTGCCCCCGAAGTGGCTAGTTTATTGTGTACTCCACATCCATCCTGTGGACGGTAGCGCAAGAATATATGGTTACACAAAAGGTCTACTTGAAGTGTATTCCAGGGGTCAACGCCCTGCGGCCCAGTCCTTGACCAGGCCTCACGGTGGATCAGGGCCTGATTAACCGGGCTGTTAATGCTGACAGCACGTAGTCCAACGTACGAACCAAAGCCCGGCTGATCGGGGTAATGTGTTGACTACCACACACGTCATGGTAAGGAGGTCCTGATAAAGCTTTGCGTTTAGCAAGCTAAGCTTAGAAATTATATATAAGATTTGTTTTGTTTTGCCTAGTCTCGTATTTTCACAAGACATGATGTTTATAATTATTTTTTTCTTTTCAGGTGAGTTTGTGCTGGTGAGTGTTACGTGATGGATCTGATGGTGTTAGACTCTGGGTGAGTGTTTACGTGATGGATCTGATGGTGTTAGACTCTGGGTGAGTGTTTACGTGATGGATCTGATGGTGTTAGACTCTGGGTGAGTGTTTACGTGATGGATCTGATGGTGTTAGACTCTGGGTGAGTGTTTACGTGATGGATCTGATGGTGTTAGACTCTGGGTGAGTGTTTACGTGATGGATCTGATGGTGTTAGACTCTGGGTGAGTGTTTACGTGATGGATCTGATGGTGTTAGACTCTGGGTGAGTGTTTACGTGATGGATCTGATGGTGTTAGACTCTGGGTGAGTGTGCTCTGGTTGTGTTGACAACCACACTACAAGCCACACCCAGACCACGCACTGTGGTAGTGTTGACAACCACCACTACAAGCTACACCCAGACCACGCACTGTGGTAGTGTTGACAACCACACTACAAGCTACACCCAGACCACACACTGTGGTGTTGACAACCACACTACAAGCACACCCAGCCCACACTGGGGTAGTGACAACCACACAAGCTACACAGACCACACTGTGGTAGTGTTGACAACCACACTACAAGCTACACCCAGACCACACACTGTGGTAGTGTTGACAACCACACTACAAGCCACACCCACCACCACTGGTGGTGCAACCACACTACAAGCACCCGAGACCACACGTGGTGTGTTGACAACCACACTACAAGCTACACCCAGACCACACTGTGGTGGTGTTGACAACCACACTACAACTCACACAGACACGCACTGTGAGTGTTGACAACCACTACAAGCCACCAGACACACTGTGGTGTGTTGACAACCACACTCAGCACACCAGACCACACGTGAGTGTTGACAACCACACTACAAGCCACACCCAGACCACCTGTGGTGGTGTTGACAACCACACTACAAGCCACACCGACCACACCTGTGTTGACAACCACATGGCCGCTGGTAGTTGACACCACACTACAAGCCACACCCAGACCACGCACTGTTGTAGTGTTATACGCACAACACTTAATCTACTGACAACGTGTGTTCCCTACAACCCAGACCACACACTGTGGTAGTGATGACAACCACACTACAAGCTACACCAGACCACACACTGTGGTAGTGTTGACAACCACACTACAAGCCACACCAGCCACGCACTGTTTGTTGACAACCACACTACAAGCACACCCAGAACGCACTGTGTAGTGTTGACAACCACACTACAAGCTACACCCTAGACCACCACTGTGTGTGTTGACAACCACACTACAAGCTACACCAGACCACCTGTTGTAGTGTTGACAACCACACTACAAGCTACACCCAGACACGCACTGTTGTGTTGACAACCACACTCAAGCTACACCCAGACCACACACTGTGTGAGTGTTGACAACCACACTACAAGCTACACCCAGACCACACACTGTTGTAGTGTTGACAACCACACTACAAGCTACACCCAGACACGCACCTGTTAGTGTTGAAACCACACTACAAGCTACACCCAGACCACACACTGTTGTAGTGTTGACAACCACACTACAAGCCACACCCAGACCACACTGTTGTAGTGTTGACAACCACACTACAAGCTCACCCAGACCACACACTGTTGTAGTGTTGACAACCACACTACAAGCTACACCCAGACCACGCACTGTGGTAGTGTTGACAACCACACTACAAGCTTGCACCCAGATCCACTGGGGTATGACAACCACGCACAGCTCACCTGACCAGCTCACGTGGTCAGTGCCTGATAATACTACCAGCTCACTCAGACTACACGCATGTAGTTGACAACCACACACAAAGCCACCGACTACACTGTGGTAGTGTTGACAACCACACTAAAGCTACACCTGACACACTGTGTGTTGACACCACTCAAGCTTAATTCAGACTACATTTTTTGTTGTAGTTGTTTACAACCACATAGTTAAAGACCACGACCTGTGGTAGTGTTGACAACACTGAAGCTCCCAGACCCTGTGGTAGTGTTGAACACTTCTGATGTGTCACTCAGACACCTGGGTGTGTTAACATACTACAAGTTTAGCACCTGACCACAGACTGTGGTGTAGTTTGAACCACTACTGGATCTACCCGACTACACTCTGGTGGTGTTGAACTGCATGGATCATGGTTTGACCTGGGTAGTGTTTACAACCAACTAAACTATCAGACGACACACTGGGTAGTGTTGACAACCACACTACAAGCTACACCAGACCACCACTGTTGGTGTTGACAACCACACTACAAGCCACACCCAGACCACACACTGTGGTGTGTTGACAACCACACTACAAGCTACACCCAGACCACGCACTGTGTGTGTTGACAACCACACTACAAGCTACACCCAGACCACACTGTGTAGTGTTGACAACCACACTACAAGCTACACCCAGACCACCACTGTTGTAGTGTTGACAACCACACTACAAGCTACACCCAGACCACACACTGTGGTGTTGACAACCACACTACAAGCTACACCCAGACCACGCACTGTGGTAGTGTTGACAACCACCACTACAAGCTACACCCAGACCACGCACTGTCGTAGTGTTGACAACCACCACTACAAGCTACACCCAGACCACGCACTGTGGTAGTGTTGACAACCACACTACAAGCTACACCCAGACCACACACTGTGGTAGTGTTGACAACCACACTACAAGCTACACCCAGACCACACACTGTGGTGTTGACAACCACACTACAAGCTACACCCAGACCACGCACTGTGGTAGTGTTGACAACCACACTACAAGCTACACCCAGATCACACAATGGTAGTGTTGACAACCATACTACAAGCTACACCCAGACCACACACTGGTAGTGTTGACAACCACACTACAAGCTACACCCAGACCACACACTGTGGTGTTGACAACCACACTACAAGCTACACTCAGACTACACTGTGGTGGTGTTGACAACCACACTACAAGCTACACCCAGACCACACACTGTGGTGGTGTTGACAACCACACTACAAGCTACACCAGACACACTGTGTAGTGTTGACAACCACACTACAAGCTACACCCAGACCACCACTGTGGTGTGTTGACAACCACACTACAAGCTACACCCAGACCACACACTGTGGTAGTGTTGACAACCACACTACAAGCTACACCCAGACCACACACTGTGGTAGTGTTGACAACCACACTACAAGCCACACCCACTCCACACACTGGTGGTGTTAACCACACTACAAGCTACACCCAGACCACGCACTGTGGTGGTGTTGACAACCACACTACAAGCTACACCCAGACCACACACTGTGGTAGTGTTGACAACCACACTACAAGCACACCAGACCACGCACTGTTGTAGTGTTGACAACCACACTACAAGCTACACCCAGACCACACTGTGGTAGTGTTGACAACCACACTACAAGCTACACCCAGACCACACACTGTGGTAGTGTTGACAACCACACTACAAGCCACACCCAGACCACACACTGTGGTGGTGTTGACAACCACACTACAAGCCACACCCAGACCACGCACTGTTGTGTTGACAACCACACTACAAGCCACACCCAGACCACGCACTGTTGTAGTGTTGACAACCACACTACAAGCCACACCCAGACCACGCACTGTTGTAGTGTTGACAACCACACTACAAGCTACACCCAGACCACACACTGTGGTAGTGATGACAACCACACTACAAGCTACACCCAGACCACGCACTGTGGTAGTGTTGACAACCACACTACAAGCCACACCCAGACCACACACTGTGGTAGTGATGACAACCACACTACAAGCTACACACAGACCACACACTGTGGTAGTGTTGACAACCACACTACAAGCCACAACCAGACCACGCACTGTTTTGTTGACAACCACACTACAAGCCACACCCAGACCACGCACTGTTGTAGTGTTGACAACCACACTACAAGCTACACCTAGACCACGCACTGTTGTGTTGACAACCACACTACAAGCTACACCCAGACCACACTGTTGTAGTGTTGACAACCACACTACAAGCTACACCCAGACCACGCACTGTTGTGTTGACAACCACACTACAAGCTACACCCAGACCACACACTGTTGTAGTGTTGACAACCACACTACAAGCTACACCCAGACCACACACTGTTGTAGTGTTGACAACCACACTACAAGCTACACCCAGACCACGCACTGTTGTAGTGTTGACAACCACACTACAAGCTACACCCAGACCAACACTGTTGTAGTGTTGACAACCACACTACAAGCTACACCAGACCACACTGTTGTAGTGTTGACAACCACACTACAAGCTACACCCAGACCACACACTGTTGTAGTGTTGACAACCACACTACAAGCTACACCCAGACCACACTGTTGTTGTGTTGACAACCACACTACAAGCTACACCCAGACCACACACTGTTGTAGTGTTGACAACCACACTACAAGCTACACCCAGACCATGCACTGTTGTTGTGTTGACAACCACACTACAAGCTACACCCAGACCACACACTGTTGTAGTGTTGACAACCACACTACAAGCTACACCCAGACCACACACTGTTGTAGTGTTGACAACCACACTACAAGCTACACCCAGACCACGCACTGTTGTAGTGTTGACAACCACACTACAAGCTACACCCAGACCACACACTGTTGTAGTGTTGACAACCACACTACAAGCTACACCCAGACACCACACTGTTGTAGTGTTGACAACCACACTACAAGCTACACCCAGACCACACACTGTTGTAGTGTTGACAACCACACTACAAGCCACACCCAGACCACGCACTGTTGTAGTGATGACAACCACACTACAAGCTACACCCAGACCACGCACTGTTGTAGTGTTGACAACCACACTACAAGCTACACCCAGACCACACACTGTGGTGGTGTTGACAACCACACTACAAGCTACACCCAGACCACGCACTGTGGTGGTGTTGACAACCACACTACAAGCTACACCCAGACCACACACTGTGGTAGTGTTGACAACCACACTACAAGCTACACTCAGACTACACTGTGGTGGTGTTGACAGCCACACTACAAGCTACACCCAGACCACACACTGTGGTAGTGTTGACAACCACACTACAAGCTACACCCAGACCACACACTGTGGTGGTGTTGACAACCACACTACAAGCTACACCCAGACCACACACTGTGGTAGTGTTGACAACCACACTAGAAGCTACACCCAGACCACACACTGTGGTTGTGTTGACAACCACACTACAAGCTACACACATACCACACACTGTGGTGGTGTTGACAACCACACTACAAGCTACACCCAGACCACACACTGTGGTAGTGTTGACAACCACACTACAAGCTACACCCAGACCACACACTGTGGTGGTGACGACAACCACACTAGAAGCCACACCCAGACCACACACTGTGGTGGTGTTAACCACACTACAAGCCACACCAAGACCACACACTGTGGTAGTGTTGACAACCACACTACAAGCTACACCCAGACCACACACTGTGGTAGTGTTGACAACCACACTACAAGCTACACCCAGACCACACACTGTGGTAGTGTTGACAACCACACTACAAGCCACACCCACGTCTGTGGATATTCCATCCACCCTTGGGTAGGAGAAGAAGGAAGCATGGAGGGAGGATGGAAGGGGGGGTGGTGAGGAAGAGGGAGATAAGTCGAAGGGCAGTGGTGAACCTGAGAAGGAAAGAAATGAGTGATGGAAGACTGTGGTAATTACTCAGGTGTATTGACAGTAAATATTTTGTGAATTCAAGACTTGGATTATTATTATTATTATTATTATTATTATTATTATTATTATTATTATTATGATAAAGGGAAAGCGTGTGGGCATCAGTGACTCCCACTCGTGTGGGTTTTGAGTTTATCCAGACTCCCACACGCGTGTAGGAGTTGACTTTATCTAGAATCCCACACTCGTGTGGGAGTTGACTTTATCCAGACTCCCACACGCGTGTGGGAGTTGACTTTATCCGGACTCCCCCGCGCGTGTGAGAGTTGACTTTATTCGGACTCCCCCGCGCGTGTGGGAGTTGACTTTATCCAGACTCCCACACGCGTGTGGGAGTTGACTTTATCCAGACTCCCACACGCTTGTGGGAGTTGACTATCCGGACTCTCCCGCGCGTGTGAGAGTTGACTTTATTCGGACTCCCCCGCGCGTGTGGGAGTTGACTTTATCCAGACTCCCCCACGCGTGTGGGAGTTGACTTTATCCAGACTCCCCCACGCGTGTGGGAGTTGACTTTATCCAGACTCCCCCACGCGTGTGGGAGTGTGAATAAAGTGAAGGAGCACGTGAGAGTGTAAAATATTGCAGGATTAAGAATATATAGGTGAGTACCCCGACTCCATCACTTACCAACTAACTCACAGTTTACAAAGGAAACCTGACACAATGTTCCACTCCTTCCTGGACAGTTAGTTATCTGTTATCAAGAAGCTCCAACATATTAAGTCATCTTCAGCGTTCATATTAACTCGCACAGAATTTATCTTTTATTTCTCAGAAATGTCTATTACAAGTGGCAGTAGATCAAAGTAATGGACTAGAGATTATATCGTCAGGTGGTGTCGAACTTTATCCAGGTGGAAAAAAAAGACTGTCATAACTAGTTTGTGTTGAGTCAGAGATCTTACAAGTATACGTATTCTGAAGACTAGTCTTGGGTCTTCAAGCAAATGTACTCCAGTACAAGTATACGTATTATAAAGACTAGTCTTGGGTCTTCAAGCAAATGTACTCCAGTACAAGTATACGTATTCTGAAGACTAGTCTTGGGTCTTCAAGCAAATGTACTCCAGTACAAGTATACGTATTCTGAAGACTAGTCTTGGGTCTTCAAGCAAATGTACTCCAGTACAAGTATACGTATTATAAAGACTAGTCTTGGGTCTTCAAGCAAATGTACTCCAGTACAAGTATACGTATTCTGAAGACTAGTCTTGGGTCTTCAAGCAAATGTACTCCAGTACAAGTATACGTATTCTGAAGACTAGTCTTGGGTCTTCAAGCAAATGTACTCCAGTACAAGTATACGTATTCTGAAGACTAGTCTTGGGTCTTCAAGCAAATGTACTCCAGTACAAGTATACGTATTATGAAGACTAGTCTTGGGTCTTCAAGCAAATGTACTCCAGTACAAGTATACGTATTCTGAAGACTAGTCTTGGGTCTTCAAGCAAATGTACTCCAGTACAAGTATACGTATTCTGAAGACTAGTCTTGGGTCTTCAAGCAAATGTACTCCAGTACAAGTATACGTATTATGAAGACTAGTCTTGGGTCTTCAAGCAAATGTACTCCAGTACAAGTATACGTATTATGAAGACTAGTCTTGGGTCTTCAAGCAAATGTACTCCAGTACAAGTATACGTATTCTGAAGACTAGTCTTGGGTCTTCAAGCAAATGTACTCCAGTACAAGTATACGTATTATGAAGACTAGTCTTGGGTCTTCAAGCAAATGTACTCCAGTACAAGTATACGTATTATGAAGACTAGTCTTGGGTGTTCAAGCAAATGTACTCCAGTACAAGTATACGTATTATAAAGACTAGTCTTGGGTCTTCAAGCAAATGTACTCCAGTACAAGTATACGTATTCTGAAGACTAGTCTTGGGTCTTCAAGCAAATGTACTCCAGTACAAGTATACGTATTATAAAGACTAGTCTTGGGTGTTCAAGCAAATGTACTCCAGTACAAGTATACGTATTATGAAGACTAGTCTTGGGTCTTCAAGCAAATGTACTCCAGTACAAGTATACGTATTATAAAGACTAGTCTTGGGTCTTCAAGCAAATGTACTCCAGTACAAGTATACGTATTCTGAAGACTAGTATTGGGTCTTCAAGCAAATGTACTCCAGTACAAGTATACGTATTATAAAGACTAGTCTTGGGTCTTCAAGCAAATGTACTCCAGTACAAGTATACGTATTATGAAGACTAGTCTTGGGTGTTCAAGCAAATGTACTCCAGTACAAGTATACGTATTATGAAGACTAGTCTTGGGTCTTCAAGCAAATGTACTCCAGGACGCAGGTTTACATAACACACATCCGGGTTGTCAGTCCTTCAAGGAAGATGCTTTCATATACCTGTCATCAGTTTCAAGAGTTTTCCTAGTGTCGCCGCGCGCTCTAGGGCCAGACTTTAATGTACATTGTTGTTTATTAATGGCATATGGTGGTACCGACAATATGTGGAAAAAACACATCGCAACATCATGAACTGTACATAAGTATCTTTTTCCACATTGCCTGTTTAACCAGGCTGTTGCTGTTGGCGGTCTACTGGGACACGTCTATCACAGTCAGGTTGGTCTGGCACTAGACAGAGAGAGTGGTCCAGTTGCCTCTCGAAAACTTTTTCACTAGTTTCGTCAATATTTGTGTTATCTGCTGGTAGCAGGTTGAATAATTTTGAATTAAGGATGTTGACATAGTGTTCTCTTATTGTGTCCAGGGCATCCATGCTTGTCACTTGCTCTATTTTACACCTCCAATATCTCTCGCTAAGGTGATGTGTAGGTCTGGAATTAGGCCTTAAGTATCTTCCCTGTATATATTATTAGGTATCTCTTCTCTAGAGAGTATTTTTGCAGTACGTTCAGGCTCTATAATTACTGCAGATAATCTGTTCCAACTATAATGTCTCCTGCCTTGAATGTAACCATTAACACGGAACAGTACTCTGAGCGAGAGAGCACAAGTGATTTGAATAGTGTAACCATTGGCATTATTTCTTGTTTTAAAAATTCGCATTAACCCCTGTCATTTTTCTGGGTTTTGCAGCATTTGCCTTATTCCGTTCTTTTTTTAAGTGTTTTATATGTTGCTTTCGTTCTATAAGATAGTCCTCCGGTGTTTTGTATGTATACAGTGTCTCTTGTGTTTTTCATTCTTGCCATGTCTGAGTAGTTGGATTTTGTCACCACTGAACATCCTCATTTTCTACCCGAGAACGTTGCTTATATCCTCTGTCGTTCACTGGCTTATGATGGAAGGAATATGAAGCTACTCTTATCTTCCTTTGAGAAACCTGATAACATCTCATTCCCCAGGTGCTGTATAAGCACTACGAGTTTAGTGCTTCCCCATGAATATTATAATGCACTGATACACTTGTCCTGTTTCCTGATGAACCTTACCTAACCTAATTGTTAGGGTGTAATAACAAGGTTATTGTGTAGGTGTTGCACCGTGGTCAGTGTATCTTAATGAAGCTAATAACAAGGTGAGTAGTGAAGGGTGTAAGTGTTGCACCATGGTGGTGTACCCAGCTGAGCTGCTTGCTGGGTACACCAGGAGACTGTCTACAGTATTGAAGTCTATATAGTGCTTTGTTACTGTAGTGAAACATCTATATAAGATCATGTTGACACTGTATAGCAAGAGTGTGTGTGATGAAGTACTTGAGCAAGATCATGTGTACACTATGTGCAACAAGAGTGTGATGAAGTATTTGAACAAGATCATGTGTACACTGCATGTGCAACAAGAGTGTGATGAAGTACTTGAACAAGATCATGTGTACACTGCATGTGCAACAAGAGTGTGATGAAGTACTTGAACAAGATCATGTGTACACTGCATGTGCAACAAGAGTGTGATGAAGTACTTGAACAAGATCATGTGTACACTGCATGTGCAACAAGAGTGATGAAGTACTTAAACAAGATCATGTGTACAGTGCATGTATTAAGTATAATAGTGGGTGGTAATGAGACGGGTGATTATAGTCAGCAGCATGCGTGTCATTGGTGCCACTGTGCCTCTAGAGTGTGGGTAAAGCTGGTGTTACGTTGTAATGTTAACGTTGGCAATGTGATCTTTAAGACTGTGGGTAAATTATGAACGTGAGTATGAACTTGTTCTTTCATTCATACACTACAAGACTTGTTACGTAAAAGGACACAAATGCGACTAATGTAACATTTTATTGTGGCAACGTTTCGCTCTCCAGGAGCTTTATTATTGTTAACACCTTGGCCGTTTCCCACGAAGGCAGGGTGACCCGAAAAAGATAAAACGCTTTCATTGTCATTCACTCCATCACTGTCTTGCCAGAGGCGCGCCTACACTACACTTATAAAACTGTAACATATCAGCACCCCCTTCAGAGCGCAGACACTGTACTTCCCACCTCCAGGACTCAAGTCTGGCTTGCCGGTTTCCCTGAATCCCTTCATAAATGTTACTTTGCTCACACATAGTCATAAAAACCATTTGTCTCCACTCGCTCTTAACATGCTCACGCAGGCCTGCTGGAAGTCCAAGCCCCTCGCACACTAAACCTCCTTTACCCCCTCCCTCCAACCTTTCCTAGGACGACCCCTATCCCGCCTTCCTTCCACTACAATCATTCTATTTCCTTCCACTAAGTCATTCTATTTCCTTCCATCCTCTCTAAATGTCCGACCAACTCAACAACCCCTTCTCAACCCTCTGGATAATAGTTTTGGTAATCCCACACCTCCTCCTAATTTCCAAACTACGGATTTTCTGCATTATATTCACACCACACACTGCCCTCAGACATGACATCTCCACTGCCTCCAACCTTCTCCTTGTTGCAACATTCACCACCCATACTTCACACCCATATAAGAGCATTGGTATAACTATACTCTCATACATTCCCCTCTTTGCTTCCACGGATAACATTCTTTGTCTCCACAGACGCCTCAGTGCACCACTCATCTTTTTTTTCCTTTATCAAGTCTATGATTCACCTCGTCTTTCATGGACCCATCTGCTGACAAGTCCACTCCCAAATATCTGAATACATTCACTTTCTCCATACTCTCCCTCCGATCTGATATGCAGTCTTTCATTACCTAAATTGTTTTTATTTTCGTCACCTTACTCTTTCCTATGTTCACTTTTATTTTTTTTATTTTACATACCCTACCAAACTCATCCACCAACCTCTGCAACCTCTCTTCAGAATCTCAGTGTTATCAGCAAAGAACAACTGTGACAACTCCCACTTTGTGTTAGACTCTTTATCTTTTAATCCCACACCTCTTGCCAACACCTGAGCATTCACTTCTACAACCCCATCTATAAATATATTGAACAACCATGGTGACATCACACATCCCTGTCTAAGGCCCACTTTTACTGGGAAATAATCGCCTTCTCTCCTACACACACTACCCTGAGCCTCACTGTTCTCGTAAAAACTCTAAACTGCTCTGAGTAACATATCTCCTATTCCATACATTTGCAACTTCTGCCTCATTGACCTCCTATCCACCCTATCCTACGCCTTTTCCAAATCCATAAATGCAACAGAAACCTCTTTACCCATATCTAAATACTGTTCAGCTATGTTTCACTGTAAACACTTGGTCTGTACTCCCAATATCGTTCCTAAAGTCGTCTTGTTCATCTGCGATCCGTTATACTCTTATTTTTGTTAATAATAACTCTAGCATACACTCTACCAGATATGCTCAGCAGGCTTATTCCCCTATAATTTTTACACTCTGTTTTGTCCATTTTTCTTTATACAAAGGAACTATGCGTGTTCTCTGCCAGTCCCTAGTTGCCTTCCCCTCTTCCATACATTTATTAAATAAAAGCACCAACCACTCCACAACTATATCCCCGGGTATTTTAACTAATGTTAAGTATTTTTAATGTTGGGTATTTTTAATAATTTTGAGTATTTTTAATAATGTCGGATATTTTTAATGGGTATTGTAACTGATGTCGGGTATTTTTAATAATTTTTAGTTGATTTAGAAAGTTTTAATTAATTTAACGCATTTTTAACTGAAGGTATTTTTTAACTGGTTTAGGGCATTTCTTACTAATTTAAGGAAGTTTGAATTAAGTCAGGGTATGTTTAACTGATTTAGGGAATTTTGATTTGATTTGGGGTATTTTTAATTGATGTAAGGGTATCTTTAGTAATGGATTTTTTTTATGTGATCCGGTATCTTTAACTTACGAGTATTTTGAGTATTTTAACCTTTTATGAAATTGTTGTTTTATTGAATGTGCATGTGTGAGTGTATTTTGCTCGGTGGGGAAGGTTGGGGAAGGCTGGATAAGGCTAAGGAAAGTTGGGGAAGGCTGGATAAGGCTGAGGAAGGTTGGGGAAGGCTGGATAATGGTGGAGAATGCTGTGGAAGGTTGGGGAAGGCTGGATAATGGTGGGGAATGCTGTGGAAGGTTGGGGAAGGCTGGATAATGGTGGGGAATGCTGTGGACGGTTGGGGAAGGCTGGATAAGGCTGAGGAAGGCTAGATAATGGTGGGGAATGCTGTGGAAGGTTGGGGAAGGCTGGATAAGGCTAAGGAAGGCTAGATAATGGTGGGGAAGGCTGGATAATGGTGGGGAATGCTGTGGAAGGTTGGGGAAGGCTGGATAAGGTTGGGGAATTCTGGATAACGCTTAAGAAGGTTGGGGAAGTCTGGATAACGCTGAGGAATAATGGGGAAGATGAAGATATAATATTGGGAGGGTAAAAAGTAGGTGTATTATATCTTGTTTACATCGGTGAGAGACTTATGTAGCAGCTGTGTATATGTTTATTACTTTGTTGTTTATGGGAAAGACGCCACCTTGGTGCCCATGCTGTGACACACTGTATCCACCAGTGAAACAACGTTATGCAACACACTGTCACGTGTAATAACAACGAATGAGTTCTCGCATTCGAAAACTTGAGAAAAATGTGAAATAGTACTAGAAGGCACTACGTAGTTACCATAGGGCAGGTGTCAAGGTGTGTGAGGACATTACACAAGTGTCATTGTACGTTATGTTATCTCATAGCTGGGCCAGGGAGCGGAAGTAGAACATCCTCAGTGTCATACTACTGAGGATGTACTATACTGTAATATCACTAGTGTTACATTACTGTCCCTATAATGTGAAGGATATAATACATTGTAACGTCAGGAATGTTACAACGACGCCCCTATAATGTGGATGATGTAAGATGAGGGGTGTTACAACTGAGCCCCAGTACACTTGACACTGTGGTTAACCCAGAGTCAGTAATCTTAGAGTTGTGAGCTGCCTCAGTGTGTAACTTAAACCTCGAGTTCTCTTCTCCACATCGATCACTAACACAGGTATCTACACTATTAAGATGCAGCTTCGACAATATTTCTAAATATCCTCTTAATTACACTTAAAAGCTAATATCGGGGAAGAAGTTAGAAAAATATACATGTTCTAGAGATATAGGAGTATAGAGATTAACTCTGTACGTGGTTATTATATTAAGAAGCGAACCATACAATCTCACTACAAATCTTACAAAATGTGTAGAAGTAAATAAACACAAACCTAAATGAGCTGTGAAAACATTCCATTATATTAAGTTTTATAGGCTGCACAAATTGTATCACTGTAGACAATATTTCATTCCTCCATAGAAGTTGTGTTTATAAAATATCACATACATTAGGGAACACAAAAAAACAAGGCAAACAGAAACCAGGCCTATGCAAATATTATGCATTTGGTATCTGCAGGCATGGAATTTCTGGGAAAACAGATGGGACATGCAACTTTGACCACCCCAGAAAATGCCGTGCCCATATAACAACAGGAAAATGCAGACTCCCTTTCTGAAAGCTTTTCCACCCTGAAATGTGTCACTCATCAGATCAGGAAAGACAGTGCTATAACCTATATTGCCAGGTACACCACCTAAAGGGTACAAGACGACACAGAACATCCAGACCATGGGAAAACCTGGGTAGCCAAAGCCACTCCAGAGAGAGACGTTTTTAGCCCCAGGAAGGAAAAAAAGCTGGCAGGAAATGACAGAAATCGTACACCAACTGCAATCATTTCTGGAGTGGAACCACAGTCAATGGCCTCCACTCCAGAACAACAGATATTAGTGCCAGGAAAAAAGATTCCCCATACCACCCATCCAACGACATTCATCTTTGCAAATATACAAGGTCTAAAGCCAGCGACGAACAACAAAATACCTTACATCTGTGGACTGCTTACAGAGTCAAATGCAATGTTTGCGGCTTTCACAGAGACCCACATAAAGGATCACTTGGACAATGCAATATGGATCCCGGGATACAACCTATACAGATGTGACAGAGTGAACAGGCAAAAGGGAGGACGAGGTTGGCCTGTATATCACAGTCACTTATATGCTCAGAACTACTAAATGCCTCAAATGATGTAGTTGAAGTTTTAGCAGTAAAGATCGAGAATCAAAACCTGGTCATCGTGGTTGTATACAAGCCTCCGGATGCAACGTTCCAACAATTCCAGGAACAGCTTCTGAAAATTGACCACTGTCTGGAAAACCTTCCAGCTCCTGCCCCCAACATCTTGCTCCTGGAGGACTTCAACCTAAGGCACCTAAAATGGAGGAAAATTGCAAATAATGTGGTAGCAGAGATAACACCAGGAGGCAGCTCAGATGAAAACTCGCACACACACTAGCTTTTAAATCTCTGCACCAAATTCACCTTAAACCAGCAAATAATAGAGCCTACAATACTGGAGAATACGCAGGACCTCATCTTCACTAACAATGATGATCTGATACGAAATGTTATCATATCAAAAACAATATACTCAGACCACAATATAATAGAGGTCCAGACATGTATGAGGGGAGCCCCAGACCGACAAAATGTGATCATTCGCGAGGGAGCCTTCAACAAATTCAACTTCAATAACAAAAACATAAGTTGGGACCAAGTAAACCAAGTCCTAAATGATATAAACTGGGAAGATAGCCTCAGCATCTCAGATCCTAACCTATGTCTAGAACAAATTAACTCTGTGGTACTTGAGGTTTGCTCAAGACAAATTCCCTTAAGGAAAAGGAGGAGAAAATGTAAACTAGAAAGAGAAAGGCGTTCCCTATACAGGCGAAGGCAAAGAATAACAGAGCGGCTACAAGAGGCCAATATATCTGAAATACGTAGGGAGATACTGGTCAGAGAAATAGCAAACATCGAACTAAAACTAAAGGAATCTTACAGGAATCAAGAAACGCGGGAAAAACTGAAAGCCATAAACGAAATTGAAAGAAACCCAAAGTATTTCTTATGCCAAATCAAAGTCGAGAACAACATCCAGTATTGGGCCCCTACTTAAACGGGATGGGTCCTACACAGATGACAGCAAGGAAATGAGTGAGTTACTAAAGTCCCAGTATGACTCAGTTTTTAGCGAGCCGCTAACTAGACTGAAAGTCGAATACCTAAATGAATTTTT